>CM024585.1:4778289-5139153 GCA_014182565.1 Eucalyptus marginata
CTGTGACATCTGGGGTCCATCACCAGTTAGATCTTTTCAGAATTTTCAGTACTATGTCATCTTTGTTGACAATTTCTCTCGCTATAGCTGGATCTATCCTATGAAGCTAAAGTCAGAGTTTTATAATATCTTTCTTATGTTCCAGAAACTAGTCGAGAAACAATTTGATCATCAAATCAAAATGTTTCACTGTGATGGTGGAGGAGAGTTCTTGAGTAATAGATTTCAGAATCACTTGAGGAATTGTGGTATAAAGCAGAGTATGTCTTGCCCTCATACACCAGAACAGAATGGCATCTCAGAAAGGAAGCATCGCCATATAGTTGAACTGGGGTTAGCAATGTTATATCATTCTCGAGTTCCATTGAAGTTCTGGGTAGATGCTTTTATCATAGCCAACTATATTGTGAACATTCTTCCTACACCAAAGCTAAATCTGGTATCTCCCTATTATAGGCTTCATAATAAGCAACCTAGCTATGAACATCTCAGAGTATTTGGATGTGCTTGTTATCCCTGTCTTCGATCTTATGCCAGACATAAGTTCGATCCCAGATCTCTTATCTGCATCTTTCTGGGCTATAGTGAACGACATAAAGGGTATCGTTGTCTTGTTCCTACTGATGGTCGTATCTATATTAGTCGAAATGTGGTATTTGATGAAACTTTCTTTCCATTTACAACGAAGGTAATCTCTGACTATGATCAGTACACAACTCTGTACAAACAGTGGGCAGACGAAGTTACTCTTCTTGATTCCACAAACACAACTTCAGTGGATAGCCCCTCCAATAACCATCCAACACTTTTTCAGATACCTCCTTTAGAAGTTGATTCCACTTATCCATTGCAGCCTGATGATGTGCCACATACTTCACCTATTTCACAGCTACAGTCTGACTCTGTTCCCACAGAACAAAATGATTCTTTGTCTACTGTTCTCGACCCTACTGAACTTCACATTGATCATCAACAGCAACCACACTTACCAACTACTTCCTCAGGTACTTCCTCTACTCATCATATGCAAACTCGATTGAAATCTGGCATCATCAAACCGAATCCCAAGTATGCATGCTTAGCTGACTATAGAGTACCTTTGGAACCAAGATCAATTAAAACAGCCTTAGCTGATAAAGGCTGGTCCAAAGCTATGCAGGATGAAATGGATGCCCTGCATGAAAATCAAACCTGGATATTAGTTCCTAGAACTAAACAGATGAATGTTATAGGCTGCAAATGGGTTTTTAAAACCAAATTAACCCCTGATGGCAGTCTCGATCATTTAAAAGCTCGCTTAGTTGCGAAAGGATTTCACCAAGAAGAAGGGGTTGACTTTACTGAAACGTTTAGTCCTGTTATTAAGCATACCACTATTAGGATAGTTCTCTCTGTTGCCATGATGAAGAACTGGCCAATACATCAGCTTGATGTTAAAAATGCTTTTCTTCATGGCACGTTAAATGAGATTGTACACATGGAGCAGCCTCCTGGATTTATTGACCCTCAACAATCTCATTGTGTGTGTCTTCTCAAGAAGTCACTATATGGTCTTCGCCAAGCACCGCGTGCCTGGTTTGATAAATTTAGCAATTTTCTTCTTGAGAATGGATTTTTCTGCAGCACCACTGATCCATCTCTTTTTGTGCTTCACACTGGTTCAGACACAGTGTTATTACTACTGTATGTTGATGATATCGTGATGACTGGTAGCTCAGCTCAGCTCCTTAATACTCTGATCAAGTCACTGAGTCTTCATTTCCATATGAAAGATCTAGGTTATCTGCATTACTTTCTCGGCATTGAAGCCAAACGTACCTCTAGTGACTTATTTCTCTGTCAAACCAAGTATGTTATTGATCTTCTCACCAGAGCTCATATGACCAATTGTAAACCTGTTTCAACTCCTCTTCCACTTCGCTCTGTTGCTATGACAAATGATACTGTCCTACTCTCTAATCCACTTGAGTATAGAAGTCTCGTGGGTGGCTTACAATATTTGACACTTACACGACCTGATCTTGCTTATGCAACAAATACCCTGTGTCAAAAGCTGCAATGTCCAACTGTTGCAGACCTTCATCGCCTAAAACGTGTGCTCAGATATGTTAAAGGCACTACTCATCTTGGTATCTTTCTCCATTCTACTAGCTTAACAGCACTATATGTCTTTTCTGATGCTGACTGGGCTGGCTGTCCTGACACCAGGCGTTCCACCACTGGCTATTGCACTTATCTTGGTTCGAATCTTCTTTCCTGGTCAGCTAAGAAACAACCAACTGTTTCTCGATCTTCTACTGAAGCTGAATATCGAGCTCTTGCCTCTACTACAGCTGATCTTACTTGGATCAGCTTTGTTTTGCGAGATATTGGTATATCACTCACATCATCCACTCTTCTCTTCTGTGATAACAAGTCGGCTATCTCTCTTACAGCTAATCCCATTCTCCATGCCCGTACCAAACATATTGAGGTTGATTTTCATTTTGTTCGAGAAAAAGTCTCCTCCGGGTCTCTTAGTATTCGATATGTTCCCAGTCATCTTCAAATTGCTGATATTTTTACAAAGCCTTTGTTGCGTATTGTTCATTCTACCTTACGCACCAAATTGGGTATGGGATTTTTATCCCCTCCCCATTTGAGGGGGGATGTTAAGAACATGAAAAGAACACAAACTCAGAAGGCTTACAATGCTGATGATGCTGTTGCTGCTATGGAGCTAACAAAGGAAGAAAGTAAAGGAATTGCGAAGATTGCTGCTGTTGAGAAAAACCAGAAGCAACAAAGTGCACAAGTCAAAGCCAAAGATGTTATCAGCCGTACAACATGAAAGGGCGATGCAAATAGCACGTGTCTTGTGCTCAAAAGGAGAAGGAAAGTTTGTTATTAGTTCAGTTAGTTGTATAACAGAATTTAGAGAGAGTTCTTTCAGTTTTTAGCTTTAGAGTCTTATAAACAAAAGACTTCGTATTATTCCTTGATAAAAGGAATTCATTGTAACAATATAGAAAAGGATAACAGAGAGCATATATCATTGAAATGCTCTCTCAGTTTTTAGTATTGAAGAAACAGAGGAAAATACAGAAATAAGAAGAAAGTCTGATTGTTTCTCTTGAGTTCTGTTCATCTTGTTCATCTTCACAACGTTTAACTTGGAGTTCACATGGTGGTGATCTAGGCTTTGGCAGTTTTGGTCGATGAAAGTAAATGACTACCTGGACGAATAGGTGAGGAAGAGGAAATTGGTGTGGATTACTGGTTTGTTCCTCTTTGGTAAACTTGGGCTTGCTCTGTTTATTGATTTAGTTTAGGTTCCGCTTGTTGAACTTGGCTTTGAGCCAGGCCTAGTGCTCTAGGTCGTAGCTTTGGGCTGAACCTAGCCATTTAGTGTTGGGTTTGGTTAGTTGCCAGAGGAATTGGGTTTCATACTATGAATTGAGCCTAAAATGGTTTTTTTTTTTTTTTTTTGCAATTATTATTACAAAGAACAAAACATGTAAATAGAGCCTAAGATAGCTAGAAAATAGCAAGAAATAGGAACAGATTTCCTACTGCCTAATTCTAGCGATTTACTTCCTAATTCTAAATATTTAGAAATAAAAGTAAATAAAATAAATTGAAATAGTATAATTTCATATCTCGAAATTATCTTTGAGATCTCCGAGATTTTCTTCTAATTCTTCGGCAATCATTATAAAGGGCCACCTATTTTAAGTTGCGACTTTTTGGGATCCTAAGTGACACAGCAAGTAATAGGTAAATATAGATTCATCGATTTACAAACACGCACTCAGACACGCTTATTTGGCACAACAATAAAGAGAAATCTCATCTCTTTTCTACATCATGTGAATGTGAGAAAAAGCTGCCCGATACATTGAATAGATTGATTAAGTACCTCGCTAACCCTAAGTGACAATGGAAGACTCAAAAGTGAAAAATAAACAAAACTTTAAAATAACGAAAAAAAGGACATAAAAGTAGAATAGTGCGTCGTCTAAACAATGGAGTTCTAGGTCCAAAATGCATTACTACTTCATTAGGTAAGAACATTGAAATAAAAGAAGAATGGAGAAATTCTTCAGCAAATGAGACGATGAACAGTCCTTTGTTTTTCTTTCCTTTTCTTTTAATTTTAAACTACTGTGCAAAAATTACCCCAGAAGTCAATAAACAAATGATATTTGCTTTGGGCACGCCTCCTGAGCCGACGAGTGCTGGCTCTCTTCCTCACCAAATCTGGCAAGGGGCCCTTGGTAGGCGCTGGCTCTCACATGGCCTGAACTTGTTAGTAGGGAAATATTTTAGATATAATTAGTCTAAGAGCTTGATCAGTTGACGAAGCCTCATTCGAAACCCTCATGGATCGGCTTTCAGTTCTTAAATTCTGATGTAAAAATCGCTTCTTACTACCGCGAGCAAAGTACTCAGTAAAAATCCAAGTTCACAGAAATCTAAAGCACATGCTCATTCTTGTTGACCATAAAATTGAGACCTAGCGCAGAAGAAGATGTCAACTCCATCCTTAATCAGACAGATTTCACGAGCACAAACGACATCTGTCTTTGTAGCTTCGAATTTTTAAGTGTTTGCCTCCTTTAATAAATGCTATTTCATTTTAAAATTACAACGATAGACGGTCACTAATTGATCGTAAGAGCCACCTCATATGGTCATGATTTCATTTGTGCGAAATTGCAAGTCATCTATATCAATTCACAAAATGAAATATGATCCATGGACACGAATGTAATGGACTTTAAATATTATAAAGTATGGAAAAATGCCATTATTCATCATATTTTTAGGTGTTTCAATAAATGGTAGCCAATAATTTATTTTGTTAATGAAAGTAGTGCTTCCATTTTTATCTCATGCGCAACTTCCAAACACATTCCGATGCAAACATTTTAATTGATAATGTTCGGATCTTTGGTTGATCATTTAAATAAAATTATCTGTTTTTTTTTGTTTTTTTTTGGAGGAGAATATTCGTAGCTAGTCTGATCTAGGCTATGTATTTTTGTAGTGATTAACAAAATTTATGATCTGGTCGATAAGTGCAAAAGAAGACTACCGATTTGCGGCAGAAGAATGATAGTGATATTCTCGATTAAATTTAAATATAATAGCCCACTCAACACTGGGTCAAAACAAATCCAATGTCACACCTCCCAAAATTCTTGACTGGCGCCATGTGTGGCTGCAAAGGTCATGGAAAGAGGATGATCTTGAAATCGACGTGAAACTGCCTTCCATTTTTCAAACGAAGGCACAAATTCTCTTGTTTCTTGCTTTCACTGGACGTTCCGATTCAGTCACGATGTTGGCGTTCTCTTCGACTTCATGCAGCATCATGTTCAGACAGGCTTGAGAAAGCTCTTGTTTAAAACTTTGCAATGGACTGGCCAAGGGCAGAACCTAGCTGGGCGAGAGTAATGATGGCAAAAGGATACGTTTTTTTTTTCTTCTTCTTTTTTTTTTGTGGGTGTGGGGGAGACCGGTTTAGATCATCAACCTTTGTACTTCCAAATACAGATGTTCCAAACAAGTGTTCCCCAACCATGGTTTGTTTTCCGGCTCAACGTTATTCCATATCATATTATCTTGTGGAGTTTGGTAATGGAAAAGCTTTTATATCTTATAAACTGTGATTGACTTCTTTTTATGCTTTTGGGTTGCATCGTATATGCATGCACATCCTTGGTGTGAAATGAGAAAAAAGAGTGATTCTTTGCCTTAAAATCAATGGACCCCACCTTACTTCTGAATAAGTAACAACTTCGTCTCCAAGATCATACCCCCATAAACCTTGAATTTGTGGGTATAGGTCCACATCAAGAAACTACATAACTTGGTTACCAATTTTTGCTCTCACGCACCCGCACACATCAAGTACATTTGATTTGTCATCAAATGAGGTTAGGATGCAGCTAAATTTACTAGGAAATCTGAGGCCATGTAGAATATTCCAATAAATCTACAGCTTTCAGTTCTAGGCCGACAAAGGGTTGCTTATATTGATTCGTAATTCATTTCCTAGGGTTAATATTTGATCAGAACTTCATGAGAAGGCAGATACAACGAGCTCTAGCAAGGGTTTACTCACCGGCAAGCTATAGCTAGTGTAATGAGGATTTGTGCTCTTTTTGCTGTATCACTTGACAGCAGGAACTAATATAACCGTTCATAGAAAACACATCTACATAGAATAAAATTTAACATCCTTAGGTCACACTTACAAAAGGTGGCAAATATTGTTTGCATTGTCACAACAATAACACCTTTACTTCCGGAAGTGGGATTGGATCATACATCATGAGAAATCAACTATATACCAAGCATTTTCAAAGAAAATAATTTGTCGTCAACCTCTTGTAAGGAAATATCAATTTTTGAGAGTTCTTTTCGATTACAATCCCATGCTTTGAAGGACTCTCTTTAATTCTCTAATCATTCTCCAAAGGAGGGACTTTGATGTGGAAGATGAATTTCAAACAATATGCCGATGCTATCCATTTAAGGTAAAAGAAACAAACATATATATTCTAAGTGTTTTTGTTTCCCTTTCCAGGGGATTGATTGCAAATTTTGCTTGTATTTCACCGCTCCAAAACCGTGTGTTGGTTGGCCATGAGGACTCACATGTGTAGGTATCCACTCTAGTATATGCATAATCCACTCAAATATGTGCTAGGGGCTATTTGAATGATACGCTTCTTTATGGGTATCTCCTTACACTATGAAGTGATCAACTTGTTTCATTTAGATAAAATTATCAATTTTTCTGAAAGTAATGATGTCAAAATAATTTGGATCAAATGAGCTTCTTTTAAGCTCGTCCAAAATATTGTTCCTATAATTGATTCTATCGTCCAACAATCGGGATTTATAAAGGAAGAGAGCGGTTATTAGTCACAGTATGAGGTGATAACACCTCATAGTTGAAAGGCGGAGAGTGGTTTATTTGCCTTGTGATAATTTGTGAATTGACGTTTCCTCGTACTGCATTCATTTCCCGAGTGGGGCTTTTATGAACTTTGCCAATTCTAGGGCAAATTCAAAATGTGGAAAGAAGACCAAGTTACCGGGAATGGAAATCACAGCTACCAAAGTTTCCATTTTTCCAAACGGCAAATTACGTGATCTGATTTGGTAATGCCTTTCAAGCTTCAGGAAGTGGGATTGGATCATACATCGTGAGAAATCAACTATGTACCAAGCATTTTCAGAGATAACCAAATTGTCGTCCAAATCTTGCAAGAAAATACGAAATTTTGAGAGTCCTTTTCGATTACAATCCCATGCTTTGGACTCTCTTTAATTCTCTGATCATCCTCCAAAGGGGGGGCTTCAATGTGGAAGGTGAATTTCAAACAATATGCCGATGTGATCCGTTTAAGGCAAAAGGAACAAACCTAAAATACCCTACATGTTTAAACAAAACCATATGTTGGTTGCCCATGAGGAGTCACATTTGTGTAGGCATCCACTCACATAGTTTCGAAGTCAAGAACCTAGCCGATTCTCGTCTGAACCAGCCTAAAACAGAACCAATCAGGTTGGTCTTTGTCATTCACCCCGAATCATCGCTGACCCTAAGACCTTGTCTTTATCACAACTTCTCTTCCAACATGCAAATATTCTCTCGATTTGCTTCTAACAACCCAATATCGACCACATAATGAAGGATGTCCCAACAAAAGCCTGATCTTGCTTTCCTTTGCTGAACAAAGTCAAGTGCTGAGAAACTTCTCAAGAGCCTTTTATTAGAACTTGCTTGGAAGTTTGTCCATTGTATACAACGTGGAGAAACATATTTGGGCAATTTCTCCTCGATCAAATTTACGTGCTCATGAGATGGCCTGTAGGCACCACTTACTTTAATCCAAACACGCGCACATGTTGTCCAGATAACACCGCTTCTTTCATCTATTCTAAGCATGTACATTTAATGGATGTTGATGCAGTTGTTAGAGGTGCAATGATGCTTAATCAGTAAGCAAGCCAAAGAGCTGACTCTGAAGCTTGACGACAGGCACTCCCACATCAGAATCGCCCGCTTTGCCTTTTCAAAAGATTGAAACTTTGGTAGCTGTGATTACCATTTAGTATATGAGTAGATGAACCTCGTCCCCTTCGCAACTTACTCCAACCAAAATCCTACGCTGTCTCCACTCGACACCCATTACCAGAGACTAGCCAAAATGTCCAACTGGACTCTCACTGCCGCCTTCCTCCTCCTCCTCATTGCCATCGCCACCACCACCACCTTCATCAATGCCGCCACCACCCCCGAGCACGAGGCCCTTGACCATGACCACGATGGTGGCAGGAGAGGTAATCCATTGCTTTCTTTGTCTTATTCATTTTTTTTTAGCTTTTTATTTTGTCCAATAAATCATTTTTGTACTAAAATTGTGAGGTTGTTACTCCAGTTTGCTTACAGGAGCACTATCGATGCTTGCGCTAGACTCGTACAGCAGGCTTTTAGCATCATGAAATGCAAAAACTTCAAAGGCCGACTTCATTGTGGCCCACGACAATTCTGGCTCCCACAAGACAATGAGGCTATGGTCGCACTCAGTACATTGGGTACAAAATGGCCCAAAAGAGTGTTAATATATGTGAAAGCGGGAGTCTACAATGAGCAAGTA
This sequence comes from Eucalyptus marginata, assembly GCA_014182565.1. NCBI lineage: Eukaryota > Viridiplantae > Streptophyta > Magnoliopsida > Myrtales > Myrtaceae > Eucalyptus > Eucalyptus marginata. The sequence continues at coordinate 4,786,947 of CM024585.1, forward strand.
AATATTGGAGAAAACACTAAGAACATCATGTTCGTCGGCAACAGCATGGATCGAACCGTCATCACCAGCAGCAAAAATGTTGTGGATGGTTCCAACACTATGAATTCAGCTACATTCAGTAAGAAATTAAGCTAACATTAGTCATTTAGTAGCTCATTAATGTATTGACTCGTGAACTAATCTCTCAAAATTCATGCAGCTGTCTCTGGGGAAGGCTTTTGGGCAAGAGACATGACATTCGAGAACACAGCCAGTCCCCAAAAGCAACAAGCCGTTGCACTTTTGGTCAGCTCGGACCAATCCATCTTCTACTAGTGCAGCTTCAAGGCTTACCAGGATACACTTTATACATACTCCAACTGGCAGTTCTATCGTGACTGCCATGTCTATGGGACCATCGACTTTATTTTTGGTGACCTGGGATTTGGCAGTTGATAATGATGGTCTTTGAAGCAGAATTTTCACGGGGAAGTACTGTATCAGTATGTAGGGCACTTTCGCTCTCCACGCATGTATTACACCTACTACAAGTTCTCCACTCTCGGCTTCGTCTTGGTCTCTCTTCCTGCTACGAAGAATCAGTGTGCATGGCTGCTTGCACTTTGCTGAGTGGTGGAAACAATAGCAGCAACACCAACGAAAGCAGCGGTCGTCGCAAGAGCCCAAGCTTCATGAGCTCCACTAAATCCATATTTTTTCTAGGCTGTTCTCTTTGGACTCATTTATGACTCAGATGCCCCATTTCACGTGACCCATCTCTAACCCATTTCAACATACTTAAGTCAAAATATGGGTTTCGTGACCCATTTTGACAACCCTAATGGGCATGCAACGTAGACACTGACCAAGATCAAGGGTGACGTAGTTGCGAATTTACTCAGTCCTTGAGCAAACAATATTGTTCATGCTTAAGAAGTAATTTAATTAGAAAAAGGTAATAATGAAATACTAAGGTTTTCCGCATATGTTTTCTTATTAGGAAATGCTCCACCTTAAAGAACTAGGATTGAGTAAGGAAGCCATTTTCACACATCTAAGGTCACAAAATATCAACACTCAACTTTGGCAAAACCTAATGTCAAGGCCGAAACATGTTGTATTTGTCTTGTAAGAACCACTTCATTTTCAATGAGATAGCATATGGCATATGGGACCAATTGTGGAGTGGCAATGGACATCTTTCACGGATTCCCCTCAATCTATATGGTTTGAAATTGGGAGAAGCACACTAGAAGTGCCTTAACTTATGTACGACACTCACTTTAGTGCCACAATTTTTCGTCGGCTCACTTAAGTGCCACTTTTTTTTAAACAAAAGGATCGCTTAAGTGCCAACTCCGATTTGAGTGGCCAAAAATCTAATGTGGTAATATTTTATTAATTTCTCAATATTGGCTTCCTTAGTTAGCATATAAACTCGAGACGACGTAGTGTAGCAAGTTAAAAAAGCGATCACTTTAATGCTAGTCGTCATAAAAAAAAAAAATCACTGTAGTGCCAATTGTTACTGAAAATAATCACTTTAATGCTAATTTTAATGAAAAAGTGATAACTTCAGTGCCCAAAAACCCCTAAATGACATTGCATAGCAAGTTAAGAAGTGATTACTTCAGTGTTAGTCATTATAAAAAAAAAAATATGATCACTTTAGTGTCAATCGTTGTTAAAAAGTGATCACTTCAGTGCTAATCTTAATGAAAAATGATTACTTTAGTGTCAAAAAATGCCACATTAGATAAACTTTTTAATTATAAAAGCCACGTAATTTCTCTAGCTGATAATTTTTCACCGGAGGCACTTAAGTAATCGTTTTTCTCCGATTTTGCCACTTAAGTGAGCCGACGAAAAGTTGTGGTACTAAAGTGAATGTCGTACATAAGTTAAGACACTTTTAGTGTACTTCTCCCATTTCAAATTGGACAATCTTTAGGGTTTCTTGACCCTTTTTTGTGCTTTGCCATTCGAAGAGGTCAAATATTATTAAGGCTAAAAAGTGAGGAGACTTTCATTTTTCCCTCCTTTTTTATTCAAAACTAGCCTATAAGTTTTTTTTTTTTTTTTTGTAAATAAATAAGACGAGACAAAGTCTATTATACATTGTATTTCTCTTCACACCATTTTTCTTCAATGTGCGCCTAAAAGCAATTGAATTACTATAGATGCCAACATCTCTAAATTATGATTTAAATTATTTTTAATAGAGAAACAAACACACGTACAAAGAGAGGTAGAGATGAGGAACATGTTAATAGCTTTCAAAGTCGATCACTAAGCAAAAAGGATTTTGCCCAAAAAAATCTACACAAAAGGATGTCTATCTAATTATTATATTGTTGTTTTACAATTTGGAATATGAAAAAAATAATCACTAAAGGAATGCATAAAGACAACGGGATGGAAAAGGCATTAAGGAAAGAATTCAAATGCAAATAGAATTAAATAAATGGCAACAAAAAGAAAATTCAAAAACGGAATTGCCCTAAAAATAGATAATGACTAGATTGGGCTACCAATAAATTAGTAAAATAATTAATGTATAATCATATAAATTTATAGCTAATTAGGGAAATGAATAAAATACAACCAGTTTGAAGATACCTAATTAGCCTTGATGAAGAAAAATGAACGCATGAAAATGTGTTATGAGGTTTATTACTGGATACATGTGTTAGTGCATGTGAGCAAGTTGTTCCCAAAGTAGACATATCTAAAATGGGCAGAAGAGTATATGGTAAAATATCTTTATTATTTCCCATGAAAAGGTCAATGTGTATGATTTCTTGCATCTATATACTTTTCTTTTCAGTAACAATGTTATTATTGTGGGATTTCTGATTTCCTTCCACCAAATTCATGAGTACAAATAATCATCTATATATGGACCATTGACAATCGTTTTATTTCAAAGAGTTTTTCTTATTCTTTGGCTAAATGAAGTAGAGTTGAATTTTTAATTAGTAATCTATATCTCATCTTGATTGAATTACAATTTTTTTTTCTAAGTTGAAACTTGGAATAATAACTAAAACATTGGCATCTTATGTCACTGATGTAACAATATTGGTTTCATATACTTAACAATAACAAACAAATTGAAATTTAGAAAATCTAAAATAACCGTTAACGGTTGCCAATGAGAAAAATATAAAAATAAGTAGATGAAAATTAAGAAATTCTAACGGCATGTACGGCCAATCGGTAACTAAGCTAGAAGATCCATTGGTCGACCATTTTAAGAAGTCAAATTAATGAACTTAGATATGTCGCTACCAATATGATAACAAGTACGTATTTAACTTACAAATCTCTTACTGGATTCCGGACCTTAATACCGCTTACATCGGATAAGAAAATTGTTTCCATTTACAAGGAATGATATTGAAAGTTCTTGCGCTCTTTCAGTGGATTAGTCTAAGAATCTATGAAAAAATTAAGATTAACTAAGATCACACCATTTTAGATATTGTGGGAGAGGGAGAATAATAGACCAAGAAAGGAATTGCCTCAATAAAACGAGACTAGTTCAAGGATGAAATACAAAAACAAATGTCAAATGACAATTAGAATTAGGATTTCTCAGCAACTAAATAGAGATGTCATATTGAGAAAGCTCTCCAATATGGTAAGTTAGAATTTACTCAATCAGGCATGAGGAAGGACAATATAAATAGAGACAAGTTCTGCACTACCGACTTGTCTTCTCAAAGTCTGTCTATGCAAATTACATCAAAATTCTCTTGAACTCTCACATCGATCTAGATCTTCCAGGTTATTTTTCATTGGTTCTCATGTTCTTTTTTCCCCTTTCATATCCCCTGTTCCTCCTTAGCATATGCTATGATATAGGTAGCTTTTCAACTCGTGTGCTATGGGTTTTTCTCTCTCAGATGTGTTTGATGGATGAAGCATATTTCTTCAAGTGATTTTTTAAATTATTTTTTAATCTATATTTTCATTAGGGTATTGATGTTTGTAACAATATATATGCTTTCTCTTTTTCCATGCCAAAGTCCTTTTTGTTGCATTTTTCAAATTTTGCTTACAACGATAGAGAGATTGCATGAGAAGTATCGATTTCAAGGGTAAATAATTGCATTCCAAAGCCTAACAATGCGATCTAATAGATCGTTGTATCCCAGAGGGTGTAGGATATTTTACTAACAACCATATTATTTGGATGTTATAAACTCATTTCTTATATTTGATTGTCGAGACAGACATACATGTCGGTTCAAATTCTATAATGTATTCAATGTGATCAATTCATTGATCAATCGTGACCTTAGTTCATTTTTATTCTCAATCCATATAATGATGTAGATGCTTCTTAGATCATATATCTTCTATTATGTTGTCTAGCGAATCTATGATTATTTGCTCACCTTTTGTCTATTTAAATAAGTTGATATATGTATTTACCATTTTCTTTTCATGAATGGCCATTTTTTGCAGGGTAATTTTGATCAAGGTTTACTTTTGGCCGGTGCTTCTCAAATCAAGTACGTATATCCTCTCTTTTTTTTTTTTCCCTATTCGATACACTATTGAATTTGTTTAAAAGCCTTAATAAATGGTCTTGGGCTATCTTTCCTTCTATGCTTGCAAAGTTCATTCTAGCCATTTCGTTTGATTATTATTAAGGATCATGTCTAGCCATTTTTTAATCTATATTTTCATTAGGGTATTGATGTTTGTAACAATATATATGCTTTCTCTTTTTCCATGCCAAAGTCCTTTTTGTTGCATTTTTCAAATTTTGCTTACAACGATAGAGAGATTGCATGAGAAGTATCGATTTCAAGGGTAAATAATTGCATTCCAAAGCCTAACAATGCGATCTAATAGATCGTTGTATCCCAGAGGGTGTAGGATATTTTACTAACAACCATATTATTTGGATGTTATAAACTCATTTCTTATATTTGATTGTCGAGACAGACATACATGTCGGTTCAAATTCTATAATGTATTCAATGTGATCAATTCATTGATCAATCAGTGACCTTAGTTCATTTTTATTCTCAATCCATATAATGATGTAGATGCTTCTTAGATCATATATCTTCTATTATGTTGTCTAGCGAATCTATGATTATTTGCTCACCTTTTGTCTATTTAAATAAGTTGATACATGTATTTACCATTTTCTTTTCATGAATGGCCATTTTTTGCAGGGTAATTTTGATCAAGGTTTACTTTTGGCCGGTGCTTCTCAAATCAAGTACGTATATCCTCTCTTTTTTTTTTTTTTTTTTTTTTTCCCTATTCGATACACTATTGAATTTGTTTAAAAGCCTTAATAAATGGTCTTGGGCTATCTTTCCTTCTATGCTTGCAAAGTTCATTCTAGCCATTTCGTTTGATTATTATTAAGGATCATGTCTAGCCATTTTGCCTGGGGTGAACAACCTTGGACAAGCCTGGTGACCCTTGATCAGATTTGAGGCAAGGGTCACGCCCTCCCCTCCCCTAGATTCGGCCCAATAGGTCCTTGTCGGGGGCTGCCAAGGCCTTGTCTGAGGCCATCGATGGTCACCAGGCTTCAGGAAGGCCCCAGTGACCTCCACTGGCCCTTCTCAACAGCTATGGCAATGGCCACAAGCGAGGGCTTGGCCAAGCCGTGGGTGGATTTGTGTGTGTGTGTGTGTGTGTGTGTTTTTTTTTTTTTAAATATTTACCTTTTATTTTTTAATCTACTTTTGTTTGTATTTACAATTTTTAAAGCTTTTCTCCTAACTTGGCACTTGGTGGGCGCCACATCATCACCATGTGTCTTAAGAAAGAAATAAAATAAGACACATTAGCATTTTCCATTAGCTAAATTGGATAGAGTTAACAGAATGACTCGGTTGAATTAATTTGACAAGTTTTAAGATTTGATTGCACTTTTTACAACTTTTAGGGCTCAATTACATTTTCGTGACAAGTTTTGGAATTTCTAGTGAACTTATCCCTAATATTTACACTAAAATTTTGTCAAAACCTCGATTCTTTTATTGCCTACGAGTCTTATCAAAATTGTCCTTAGTGACCAATTAGAAAGCTATCGTTTTGTCAAAACCTCGATTCTTTTATTGCCTATGAGTCTTATCAAAATTGTCATTAGTGACCAAATTTTTTTTTTTTTTTGACGATACCTTAGTGACCAATTAGAAAGCTATCGTTTTATTATGATATGAAGTCAACTGCAATAATCTTTTTTATATGCTATTATAAATATGAAAGTTAGGTCAGTTTGAAAACTTTTAGATACCCGTTTCCAAAATTTTCGATTTCAATCTCACTATGTGTGAATTAATTACTTGTCTCACTCTTTCTTTAGTGATAAATCAATTAAAAGAATGTGTAGGCACTAAAAGAAAATTTATAGCAATTGAAAGTTTTTTTTCTTGTTTATGTCTACTATGAAAGCAATTAAATTCCAACTTGGCCCCTCCAATAATTCAAGTAGGAATTCATCCCTCGACAGAAACAAACTTTTTATGTATATTCTACTAATTTAAATAGACTATGTACACTCCCTCTTGTATATTGATTTTTAAGTTTCATAGATAGTTTTGATACAAATGCTAAAGGGTCATTACATAGTCGATCATACATGATTTAGCATTTTTTTTTATATGTAAAATCACCAAAAGAAGGAATTTTGCGCACTTAGTAGGTTGATTCACCATTTGACGATGAATGTATGGTTCGGTATCCATAACCAGTTTAATATAAGCATAGAGAAAGAATTTGAAATCCGTTCATTCACTAGAAAAAATTTAACATTTTTCCTGAGGTAATCTTATGCTTTTTCTTATGATTTAGCACATGATTTGTTAATATTTTGTCAAGAAACATATTGGTTTCATATTTTTAGAGCCATTCTGGCATAATGAACAATGCATATCCACACACATATGTATAAAGATATTTTTATTGTTAATGCTCTGACAAAAGAATTTACATTTACAGGTCTCTACAATGGAAAATCGAGACAACAATCAAATATATAATATACTTGAAGAGAACAATCTTCCAAGGAGTGCTATGCGTTCCGTCGGCCATGCTACACCAACGGACGAATTTACTTCTGCGACATCTGGGATGTTGAGATGGGCGAGTAGAGGGCTGAGGCGAGCGAGAGCTCATCCCGAGATATCTTCTCCATCACCTTGGGCCACTATTCAAATAAGAATGCATGAGGTATGTTCTGAAAAATGTAATATTATTATATCATTATGTATTCATGTTTCATCCTAGGAGCGACGAGGTTGTATTTAAGTACTAGACTTGAAAACTCAATAAATTTTTGTGCAATTCTCAATTTGGTTCCTTAATTAACTATGATAATCCTGCTGGAAATTTCGTTGATATATTTCCTAAAAAGAGTATTTGAGATTGAGAGCTTTAAATAGGGACGGATTTTCACTACCAATTATGTGATGTATTTCCAAATACCTCATGTTATTAATGCCAAATGACAATCGCATCGTATTAGACTTGTGATTCTCATTTCTATATTGGATATGAACTTTAATTTATAGACCATATCATGATAATATGTAATTAAATATACTTTTTTAAGAATTTCATAAAATATATGAAAATTTGTGTCATGTTGAAAAAGGTAATGTCCTATTGAACTTTCAATGGGATTTTTTTTTTTTTTTTTGGCAATTATTAACCACAATCTAGTAATGTCATCATTGTCATTACCTCTTATTATGTCTCCTTGGAGATTTGTACTTGCTTGCATGTATTTTAATTTTCCACCTAAATGATCTTGAATTTTTACTAAGTATATGCATAATCTCTTTTATAGTACCATGAACTATAAAAAGTTCTACTAAACAGAGATTGCTCCTTGTGTATGACTTCAAACAATGCCATGGCATCATGAGTTTTATGCTGGACATAAATGTTTTTGAGTATTAATATTTGTCACCCTCGATCGTGAGTTGTGTTGTGGACATGATTTTCAAGTTTTATCTCTCATGCTTATGTTGAAATATCTAAATTAGTGAAATTGTCATAGTTCATCTTATATATATGCTCGAGCCAAACTTGCATTGATGTAGACATTGATCGATATCAAGGGACATCTAGTTGCGACTTTACTTAGCCCTTGAGTGAGCAATATTTTTTATACTTGATAAATAGTTACTTGAGAAGAGGTGATTATGAAGTACTTAGATTTTCCTCACATGCTTTCTGATTAAGAATTGGTCCACTTGGACGAATAGGGTGGAGATGTATCCATAGGATTGAGTGAGGAAACCATCTCTATGCATCTAAGGTCGCAGCAATATAAACTCCAACCCTCTACTTCAGAAGAATCCACTATCGAAGCTGAATCCTGTTGTATTTGTCTGGTAAGAACCACTTCATTTACTCAAGAACATATTAAGATAGAATCGAGGAATGATTTTGTTGTCCATAAGTAATTACCTTAGATAAATTTAAACTATGAGTATGCATATATGCTACTAAATTGTACCTTTTATTTTGCTGGACTAATTGCAGGATGACTACGTCGTTGAAGATAAGCTTGGATGGTTGGATTGTGGGCATTGTTTTCACTATGGTTGTATTGAGAAATGGCTCTTGAGGAGGAACTTGTGTCCACTTTGCAAAAGAAAAGCTATAAAATTATGAATGAGGCATATTTTGTCTTTGAAATAGTTCATGTAATGGTTTATGAGGAGATTGATGGAGTTTCAACTGATTCTAATATATTTAACATTGTTGAATATGTAATTTCTCTGGGTCTAAATTTAAGGAACTAAATTGAAAGCACCACGATAACATGTGCCGATAATAATTAAATAAAATAACAAATATATCGGTATTGAAGAAAACCATAAGCATAAGCATGTCTGTTTTGACAATGAGTAGATATAAACTTTGACAATAATCATTGACATTATGATGTTAAGTAGAGTAAAAGCCAACCGATTTCTGAGCTATGAACACCATCCGCTGAGATAATTCAGATATTGAACCCGTTTGAAACCTTTTATCTATGGTGGGAGATTTAATTTATAGACGTGAAATGAAAATTATAATTTAAAGGAGATCTTAATAATGAAATGGGGCTATATGGTGATTAGATATGGCAAAGATGTTATTAGTTATATCAACAGTAGATAATCTCTCTCTCTCTCAAACTCACCAAACTTCTTACTCTTTGAGTAATCTTTTTCTTTGACGAAATTCTTATATTTACATTCAAAACTTCAAATAATTTTTCCTTCATTATAATGGGCCATCTATTTTATGCTATGACGTTTTGGGAATCTTAATTGAAGAAAGCAATAGGTAAACACTGATTCATTGATTCGCAAACATGCACCATGACAACACATGCTCGCAGTCGCAATAATATAGAGAAGTCGCCTTTTATTTTCATTACGTGAAATATGACAAAAAGCTACCCAATGCATAGAACTGATCAAATAAGTACCTTGGTAACCTTAAGTGATACTCGAAAATCCAAAAGTTACATTGAACAATGAAGAATTCAGAAAAAATAAATGAAAGCCTAATATAGACAAGTGCTTTGAAGCACGCCTAAACAATAGAACTCAAGGTCCAAAACATATTTTGACAGGTAAGAGTCGCAATGTCAAGATAAAAGAAGAATGGAAAAATTTTCGTCCTTACATAATTTTTAGGACAAATCTAGGCTAATTTGAAGATATTTGCCACTAATCTAAAACCATTGCAGGATGGCTACCTTGATCAAGATTGGCTCAGAAAATTGGATTGCGGCCAATGGCCCACCTCATCGCTTTTGCTATTGATACATTGTAAAATGGCTCAAGGTGAAGATTATTGTCCAATTTGCTTAGTTGCAGCTCTTGCAAATATCAATGAGATAGATCTCAAATTTCAAAGGAGTTCACATATGATAAATTTCGAATTTGTGACCAAATTGATTGACCTTTCTTTTTGTTTTTGACAATCTAAATCGTAATTGACGACATGCTCTTGTTGTTGAGAAAACATCTTTTCTTCTGAAGAAAAGAAAGAATGAGTATGAGAAGACAAAGAAAGCAGTGAAGGCCGAAACGTGGAGTGACACTGAGTGCGAAGAAAGCAATGAAGAATATGCGAATATTATTCTCATGGCAAAATCTGATTCTGAAGAAGAATTTGAGATAAGAGATTTTGATATTCTAGTTGAAGTATCTAATTATATAGAAGAATTACTTATTGATTACAAGGCTGCACTTAAAAATTTTCAAAATTGAAGAAGGAAAACTCAAGATTGAGACGACGGGATTCTTTCCAAAAAGAAAAAGATTGAGTGTCTTGAAAATGATCTTCTTCAAACAAAAGAAAATCATGATTCTATTTTAAAAGAAAACAATTCTTTGAAAAAGGAAATTTCAGATGTCGCAAAAAGATTTTCAATTGGCTCAAAAAATTTGGAACATATTTTGTCCATCCAAATCCCATATTACAACAAATCATGATTTGGATGTAAAAAAAAAAAAAAAAAAATTAAAAATGATTTTCCGACTCACAAAGAAAGGAAGAGGCAAAAGCCTCCAAGAGTTTTTCATGAAAATCATTTTAGAAAACAGTTTGTAAAACTTTCTAGTCAAGACCTTCTTAAATGTTCAATCTATGGTAGCCATAATCATTATGAAAATGACTATTCTAAAGGTTGGAAGTCGATTCGGAAAAACTTTCTAAGCATGGCCGATCGTTCTAACCAAAGAGGACCCCGACAAATATGGGTACCAAAGCAGAGTTGAATTTGTCTTAATCTTTGCAAGTACCAAAGAAAAAGAGAAACAAATGGTACCTCGATAGTAGTTGCTCAAGATATATGACCGGTGATCCAAGCAAATTCATTAAACTCTCAAAATTCAATGGTGGAAGTGTTTCCTTTGGAGGAACAATAAAGGATAGATCGATAAAGGAACAGTTGAGATTAGGAATTTGACTATAAAAGATGTGTCTCTTTTAAAGGTCTGAACTATAATTTCATCAGCATTAGCTAGTTATGTGTTGCTAGTTACAAAATCTGCTTTCAAGAAAATAAATGCTTGGGCATGAATAAAGACTTGAAGTAGTCGTTTACTGGAAGGAGACATGGAAATATTTATTTAGTAGATACAACTGCTAATGACGTTTAGTGTCTAGTCTTTATCAAGGACAAATCAAACCTCTAGGATAGGAAGCTTGGACACATAAGCACCAAGCAAATATCGAAGTTCTCCTCAAAGAAATTGGTACGAGGATTATCGGATCTTAAGTTTGAAATATCTAAAATTTGCTCAATTTGTGCCCTAGGTAAATAGGTAAGGAGTTCTTTCAAATCCATTAATTTCGTCATTAGTAATAGAGCTTTGTAGCTCTTCGGACCTACATGAACACAAAGTCTACGAGGTAAAAGGTACTGCTTAGTAATAGTTGATGATTATACAAGGTACACATGGGTTTTCTTCCTTGCACATAAGCATGAAGCATATTCTCATTTTTCAAAATTTGCCAAAAAGATTCAGAATGAATAAGGTTATTCCATTTCTTCCATTAGAACTGATCACAAGGATGAGTTCGAAAATCAAAGTTTCCAAAACTTTTGTGAAGAAAGCAGTTCTGAGCATAAATTTTCGACTCCCTATACACTTGAACAAAATGGTGTAGCAGAAAAGAAAAATAGGTTCTTGCAAGAAATAGCAAGACCTCTTCTTTTAGAAAGCAAAATTGCATCACACTTCTGGGCTAAAGCCGTTTCAAAAGCATGCTACATCATAAATCGAGCTTTCCTTAGAACCTCTTTAGAAAAGACCCCCTATGAACTTTTCAAAGGTAGGAAACCAATTATTTCATACTTCAAAGTTTTTGGATGTAAATGTTTTATCTTAAGAAATGCTAATGATCGGCCTAATAAGTTTGATGAAAGATTAGATGAAGGCATCATTCTGGGATACTTAACTACAAGCAAAGCTTTCAGGGTCTTCAATAAAAGATCTCGCATGGTGGAAGACTCCATCAATGTAAAGTTAGATGAAAATATTCATCTGCAAGAAGATTCGAATCAAGTAGGGTCGTCATTTGACAAAATTCAAGCAGAAGAAGAAATTCAAAATTCAAAATTAGACGAACAGCCACAACAACAAGAAAGTTATGATAAACACGATAGTGGGAAGCGCACGCACATCCTTGGTGTGAAATGGGAAAAAGAGTGATTCTTTGCCTTAAAACCAATGGGCCCCACCTTACTTCTGAATAAGGTAACAACTTCGTCTCCAAGATCATACTCCCATAAACCTTGAATTTGTGGGTATAGGTCCACATCAAGAAACTACATAACTTGGTTAACAATTTTTGCTCTTGTGCACCTACACACATCAAGTACATTTGATTTGTCGTCAAATGAGGTTAGGATGCAGCTGAATTTACGAGGAAGTCCGAGGCCATGTAGAATATTCCAATATATCTACAGCTTTCAGTTCTAGGCTGACAAAGGGTTGCTTATATTGATTCGTAATTCATTTCCTAGGGTTAATACTTGATTAGAACTTCATGAGAAGGCAGATACAATGAGCACTAGTAAGGGTTTACTCATTGACAAGCTATAGCTAGTGTGATGAGCTTTTGTGCTCTTTTTGCTATATCACTTGACAATAGTAACTAATACAAGCGTTCATAGAAAACACATCTACATAGATTGAAATTTAACATCCTTAGGTCACATTAGAGGTGGCAAATGGGTGGGTTGGGTCGGGTATGGGTCGGGTCGAAAATGGGTCGACCCATATTTGACCCATTTAACCCGTTTTGACCTATATTCTTGTAGTGTAAATCTAGTGACCCGTACCTGACCCGACCCATACCCGACCCATACCCGACCCGACCCGTATTGCTAAAACCTATTAATATTCTAGGAAAACCCATTTCTACTATATGCTAATTGGATTAAAACTTCAAATTAAATTCAAAATAATAAATAAAATAAAAAAAAAAAAAAAAAAACCTATAAATTGAAATATTTATAAAGAATTAGACTATGCACATGCTTCTCTTATTTGAAGTGAACATACCATTGAATAACAAAAAGCGTAACATGAAATTTTTTTAACTAAACCTAAAAGCTCATTTTTATGCAATACAAATTTTTTAACAATTTTTATGCAATACAAATTTAATGAAATTTTTTTTTATAATTCTTTTTAAAATATTTTAACAAAAATCGATTTTTTAATATTTTTAAATATAATTTTTAATATTTTTAATATTTTAAAATATAATATATATTTTTTTATTTTTAAATATAATTTTTATTTTTAATAATTATTTTTCTTTTTCTCTTTTCTCTTTTCTTTTTTCTTTTTCTTCAGCCGGCCGTCACGACGACGACGGCCGTGGCACCGCCACGGCGAGATCAAGCTCGCCGACGTTGGGTGGGGCTCGATCTCGCCAAACCCGCGAGGCGGAGGCGCCGCCAACGCCGACGAGCTTGAGTCTCGCCGATCGTTGGCGAGGTCAAGCCTCGCCCGATGCCGGCGAGCTCGAGCCTCGCCGCCGTCGACGAGGCTCGGCCTCGCCGGATCCGGCAAGATCAAGCTTGCCGGGCGTCGGGCGAGGCTCAATCTCGCCGGTGGTCGGCGAGGCCGAGTCTCACCAGATTCGGCGAGGCTCGAGCCTAGCCGGTCGTCGGCGAGATCGAGCGGCTTGTGTCGGGCGGGGCCTCGGCCTCGCCGGATCGACAAGGCTCGGTGTCGGCGAGCTCGAGCCTCACACCGGCTGTCGCCGATCGGCGGCCGGCCATTGCCCCGCCGGCGATTGGCTAAAGGATGAAGAAAAATAAAGAAAAAAGAAAAAAAGAAAAAGAAAAAAATTGAAATATAAAAAATAATTATAATTTCAATTTTTTATAAAAAAACCATTTTATAAAATTAAAGAAGGCCATGGCCCATGGGTTGAAAGTGGGTCTAAATGGGTTATTAGTAATAACCCATTTAGACCCATTTATTTTTGTGCTTTATTTTTTCAAACCCATTTTGACCCATATTTAACTTTCACTTGACCTATAAATGACCCATTTAACTAAAAATGGGTCATAATATGGGTTTATGACCCATATTGCCACCTCTAGGTCACACTTACCAAAAGGTGGCAAATATTGTTTGCATTGTCACAACAATAACACCTCGACTTCCAGAAGTGAGATTGGATCATACATCATGAGAAATCGACTATATACTAAGCATTTTTAGAGATAAATAATTTGTCGTCAACCACCGGCCGTGGTGGCTCCGCTGGATAAGAGCTCCATTGATCCTTCCCCAAAGGTGAGGGGTTCAAAACCCAATGGAGGCATTTGGTGTCTTAAGTGTGGCACCAGGGTGGTGGGTCCTTCGCTAGAGTCACTCCAGGGTTTACCCGCTGGCTACCGGCTGTACGGGGTTCCCTAGGTATCAAAAAAAAAAAAAAAAAAAAAAAAATAATTTATCATCAACCTCTTGCAAGGAAATATCAAATTTTGACAGTCCTTTTCGTTTCCAATCCCATGCTCTGGAGGACTCACTTTAATTCTTTGATCATCCTCCAAGGGAGGGACTTTGATGTGGAAGATGAATTTCAAACAATATGCCGATGCTATCCATTTAAGGTAAAGAAACAAACATATAGATACCCTAAGTGTTTTTGTTTCTCTTTCTAAGGGATTGATTGCAAATTTTGCTTGTATTTCATAGCTTCAAAACCGTGTGTTGGTTGGCCATGAGGACTCACATGTGTAGGCATCCACTCTTGTATATGCGTAATCCACTCACATATGTGCTATGGGCTTTTCGAATGATACACCTCTTTATGGGTATCTCCTTAAACTATGAAGTGATCAACTCAAATTTTTTTTTTTGGTCGGTGATCAACTTGTTTCATTTAGATAAAATTATCAATTTTTCTGAAAGTAATGATGTCAAGATAATTTGGATCAAAATGAGCTTCTTTTAAGCTCGTCCAAAATATTGTTCCTATAATTGATTCTATTGTGCAACAACCGAGATACATAAAGGGAGAGAGCGGTTATAAGTCACAGTATGAGGTGATAACACCTCATAGTTGAAAGGCGGAGAGTGGTTTATTTGCCTTGAGATAATTTGTAAATCGACGTTTCCTCATACTGCGTTCATTTCCCAAGTGGGGCTTTTATGAACTTTGCCAATTCTAGGGCAAATTCAAAACGTGGAAAGAAGACCAAGTTACCAGGAATGGAAATCACAGCTACCAAAGTTTCCATTTTTCCAAATGGCAAAATATGTGAATCTGATTTGGTAGTGCCTGTCAAGCTTCATGAGATGGGATTGGATCATACATCGTGAGAAATCGACTATGTGCCAAGCATTTTTAGAGATAATCAAATTGTCGTCCACGTCTTGCAAGAAAATATGAAATTTTGAGAGTCCTTTTCGATTACAATCCCATGCTTTGGACTCTCTTTAATTCTCTGATCATCCTCCAAAGGGGGGACTTCGATGTGGAAGATGAATTTCAAACAATATGCCGATGCAATCCGTTTAAGGCAAAAGGAACAAACTTAAAAATACCCTACGTGTTTAAACAAAACCATATGTTGGTTGCCCATGAGGAGTCACATATGTGTAGGCATCCACTCACATATTTTCGAAGTCCAGAACCTAGCTAATTCTCGTTTGAACCAGCCTCAAACAGAGCCAATCAGGCTGTCTTTGTCAATTCTAGTGTCCACCCCGAATCATCGCTGACCCTAAGACCTTGTCTTTATCACAACTTCTCTTTTAACATGCAAATATTCTCTTGATTTGCTTCTAACATCCCAATATTGACCACATAATGAAGGATATCCCAACAAGAGCCTGATCTTGCTTTCCTTTTCTGAACAAAGTCAAGTGCTGAGAAACTTCTCAAGAGCCTTTTATTAGAACTTGCTTGGAAGTTTGTCCATCGTATACAATGCGGATAAACATATTTGGGCAATTTCTCCTTGATCAAATTTACGTGCTCATGAGATGGCCTATAGTCACCACTTACTTTTGTTGGAATATAATATGTGGAAATGACAAGATTTTTTAATTTACATCAAAGCGCAAACTCTAGAGAAATAAACGAGAAATAATAAGAACACCAGAAATTTACGTGGTTCGGTCCGAGTATCGGTACCTACATCCATGGGGAGAGCTAATAGCAAATAATTCACTATAATTGGAGAATCAATGTTTATAATCGTTCACACACTCGAGTGTTTCCCATACCTAGATTTAAGCCCAAACCCAAAGTGTTTATAAATAATTAACTCACTTGGACATAAACTCATTACAAAAAATTACCATGCGTTCAAGCTTAAAACAAAACACTCTACATACGCCAAAATCAGGAACTCGAGCATTCGTCTTTGGTCTGCGTACGTACGGCTTCGCGTTTCTATTCAAGGCTTCGTGCACGTGGATGTCTTTCTCGTGTAGCTTCAGAAAACTCACGGCTCCTCTCTCAGGCGGTGTGGACGTGCAGAGGGGTTCACGTTCTTTTAGCTTTTTATATTGTGTGCCCAAAGCGAAGACTTTGACTTTGGGCCCCACGTCTCTTTCCTTCTTTAAAAGGGAAGTGGGACATCAAGGTAAAGGGAAGAAAACCTTCATTTTTCTTCCTTTTTTTCTTTTATCTCCTTTAAAGATAAATAGATAATAAAAAATATAGTGTACCCTTTTTCTTTGTCTTCTAGTGACAAAACATATCCTCCTTGTTTTGTTGCTTATTATGCACGTTCGAAAGAAAGTCCAATAAGAAGAAAGATTTCTTCATCCGATTTGTAATCCACTTGAAAATCTTCCTCAACAAAATTTGGTTGAACAAATTGTTATTCGAATTCAAACTCGAGATATTAATTTAATAATTCTCCACCTTGGCTCGATGTTTGAAGCCAAGTTATAGTGCCCATCATCCATGCTGCTCTCCAAACGCCTCGACGGGTGCTCACTCTCCACAGACACCAATAGAGCTCAAGTAGAGCTTGAGCTTTGCCAAAGGAACAAACTTAGTCATCATGTTTGCCGAGTTATCTACTGTAGCAATCTTTTTGATAATAACAATACCCTTAGCTAAGATATCTCGGATGAAGTGGTATTTGATATTGATATGCTTCGTTCGCTCGTGATAAACTGGATTATATGCCAAATATATTGCACCTTGGTTATCACAGTGTATATCCACACTTTTCTGTTCTAACCCAAAGTCCGAGAGCAAACTTTGTAACCATATCGCCTTCTTCGTTACAAAGGTTAGTGCCATGTACTCTGCCTCAGTTGAAGACAAGGTAATGTGATCCTATAAGGACGCTTTCTAAGTAACTGTATCACCTGCTAGCGTAAACACGTACCTTGCTAAAGATCTGCGATCATCCAAGTCATCAGCATGATATGAATCCACAAAACTAGTGGTCTCATTACCATTACTGGTCCTCTGGTATACTATTCCCACGTCTGTTGTCCCCTTCAAATATCTAAGGATCCATTTCACAGCTTTCCAATGAGCTTTACCAGGACGCTTCATATAGTGACTAATCACGCTCACAACTTGTGAAATATCAGGCCTAGTGCACACCATAGCATACGTAATACTACCCACAACACTAGAATAAGGAACACGAGACATATGCTTCTCCTCTGCCTCAGTCTGCGGTGATAATTTATCTGAAAGTTTAAAGTGCTTCGATAAATGTATACTTACAGATTTTGCCAATTGCATATTAAAACGTGTCACAATCTTTTCAATATATTTCTTCTAAGATAGACATAAAACTCCTCTAGCTTTGTCATGCAAATTCTCCATACCCAATATTTTCTTTGCAGCACCTAAATTTTTCATCTCAAATTCAGCATTTAACTGCCTCTTCAGCACATTAATATCAGACATATTCTTAGCTGCTATCAGCATATCATCAACATATAAGAGTAGATAAATCAAAGAATCATTCTCCAATCTCCTAAAGTAGACACAGCTATCCATCTGATTTTTTGAATGGTCTTGCCTAGCCATGAAAGCATTAAAACGTTTATACCACTGCCTAGGAGACTGTTTTAGTCCATACAAAGATTTCTTCAACAAGCAAACATGATTTTCCTTACCTGGAATAGCAAATTCCTCTGGCTGCCTCATGTAAATCTGCTCCTCCAACTCATCGTGAAGAAACGCAGTTTTCACATTTGGTTGCTCTAACTTGAGATCCTGCAAAGCAACTAAGGCAAGTAAAACACGAATTGAAGTATGTCTTACTACAGGAGAGAACACCTCATTGTAGTCAATGCCCTCACGCTGTGTATATCCCTTCACCACAAGTCTCACCTTATACCTCGTTGCCTCAACACCGAAAATGCCCTCTTTCCGTTTGAAGACCCATTTACTTTCGACAATCTTTTGGCTCTTGGGTACTTTAACTAGCTCCCATGTTTGATTTTGATGGAGTGATTCCATCTCTTCACTCATAGCCCTTAGCCACTACGACAACTCCGAACTAGTCATCGCCTCAGAGTAAGACGAGGGCTCATCCGTCTCAACCTCGTCACCTACAGTCAATGCATAAGCAATATCTATATAAGCATAACGTACCGGTGATTTAATTTGTTTTCTCTGTCTATCTACGGCTATAGTGTGTTGCGATTATGCTGATTGTCCATTATCACCAACTTCAGGAACTGCGGCCTCATCTGCAGTCTCAAGTTCTGTTAGATTTGAGGTCTCTAGAGTCTCCACCTGAAGCTCCACCTCGCTAATGACACCATGATCTGTCTTATCTGTTGGTTGTGTCTCAGAACTCCTTTGTTGAAGCATCGCAGTCTCGTTGAAGATCACATCTTTGCTGATTAGAAAACTGAGTGATCTGGGATTAGTGCACCACAGTTGGTAGCCTTTCACCCCATGTGCATAACCCAGAAATATGCACTTCTTTGCCCTCAGCTCGAGCTTACCATCACTCGCATGAGCAAACGCGGAATATCCGAATATACATAATCTGGAATAATCAACAAGTTTCCCTGACCATACTTCCTCAAGAGTCTTCCACTCGATAGCGGATGATGGAAATCAATTAACTAGGTAACATGCCATGTTCACTGCTTTGGCCCAAAATTCCTTGTTAAATCCTGCATGTGAAAGCATACATCGAGCTCGCTTAAGCAAAGTTTTGTTCTTCCATTCTACCATGCCATTCTGCTGTGGTATCCCAAGTACTGTGCGATGTCTCATAATACATTTTTTCTCGTAGAACTCGGTAAAATCTTTACCATAGAACTCCATGCCATTATCGGTTCTCAGGCACTTGATTTGTTTATCTGATTGCTTCTCAATTAATGCCTTAAATTTCTTGAATTGATCAAACACATCATATTTGTGCTTCAGAAAGTATACTCATACATTCATTAAATAGTCGTCGATAAATGTCAACATATATCGGGCACCTCCTTTCGAAGGAACCGAAGACGGGCCCCAGACGTCTAAATGAATATATTCAACCGGTCACTTGGTCGAATGAACAGCTATAGTAAACTTAACTCGATGCTGTTTCCCAAATATGTAGTGCTCACATAAGCCCAGTTTCCTTGTCTTTTGACCCTTCAACAACTCATTTTCACTTAGTATCGTCATACCTGCCTCGCTCATGTGCCCTAAATGCATATGCCATAACTGAGTTAAGTTAGAGTCTGACTCACCTGATGAAACTGTAGCGGTTTCGGTCACTGTCTCTCCTAGCAGATGATAGAGAGTATTCACTTTCTTCCCCTTCATCACTGTC
The DNA here is from genome assembly GCA_014182565.1 of Eucalyptus marginata. Lineage (NCBI taxonomy): Eukaryota > Viridiplantae > Streptophyta > Magnoliopsida > Myrtales > Myrtaceae > Eucalyptus > Eucalyptus marginata. The sequence goes on from CM024585.1 coordinate 4,806,715, forward strand.
GTGGCACCTCGAGAGATCTTCAGTACTCCACTTTCAGCAGTGTACCTACACCTAATGTCATCAAGTGTCCCCAGAGAAATAAGATTCTTCTTGAGCTCCGATACATGCCTCACATCTGTTAATGTGTGCACCATCCCATCGTGCATCCGAATCTGAATTGTCCCTATCTCCACAGCCTTACAGACTACGTTTTTTCCCAAAAGAACCCTATCACCATCTGTAGTTTGGTAAGTAGTAAATCAGTTCTTATAAGGCGTCATATGATAAGAACACCTCGAACCTAGCACCCATTCGTCTCCTGACAAAGTAGTAGTCACACATAAAACAACTTCTGCATCACTATTGTTCCCCTTGGTAACGTTCACCACACTACTTGTGGCATTTTGCCTATCACCTTTAATCATCCGCTTTGGACAATCTTTCCTGATGTGCCTCTCCTCGTGACACTCAAAGCACTTCACGCGTCCCTTAGACATTCTATGGCGTGATTTCAATCTGCTTTTACCTCTGTTGCTACTAGGCCCTCGATGTTGTTCTCTACCTCGAATCGTCAGTGCTTGCACTACTCATTGCTTTAGACCATCATCTCGCAACTTTCTCTACTACTCCTTAGAGAATAAGGCGGACTTTACCTCTTCTGAGATAATTATAGTACGCCCCTGCAACAGTGAATCAGTAAAGTACTCCCATGACTCTGGTAAAGAGGCTAACAATATCATGCTCTGTTCTTCATCATCAAGTAACTTACTGACATTCTTCAGATCCATCATGATTTTATTAAATTCATCTAAGTGGGTTTTGATAGATGTATCTTCAATATATCTAAATTGAAACATTCTCTTCAACATGTATAGGCAATTGTTCAAACCTTTTTTTACATACCGAAGTGTTACCCATAATGCCGCAGCATCCTTCTCCTCAGCAATCTCTATTAAAATCTCATCCAACAAATTTAATAGGATTGTGCTCTTTGCTCTTTCCATTAGCTCTACCCTCTCTAAGGCTTTCATTATAATTAGCAATTCATTTTCACCATCCAGTACCTTAACCAAACCTTGGGTTGTTAATAACACTCGCATCTTGATGCTCCATAACCCAAAGTTGTTCCTTCCGTTAAACTTCTCAATTTCATATTTTCTCTTAAACATAATTGTAATTGCAGAATTTCCAGATAATAATCAGACAAGCAAAAGCTCCAAATCACAATCAAGAAATCCGTTCACAAGCTCTGATACCAATTGTTGGAATATAATATGCGGAAACGATAGAATCTTGCAATTTATGTTAACGTGCAAACTCCAGAGAAATAAACGAGAAATAATAAGGGCATAAAAAATTTACGTGGTTCGGTCCGAATATCAGTACCTACATCCACATAGAGAGCCAGCAATAAATAATCCACTATAATCGAAGAATCAGAGTTTACAATCGCTCACACGCTCGAGTATTTCCCACACCTAAATTTAAGCCCAAACTCAAAGTGTTTATAAATAAACAACTCACTTGGACATAAACTCATTGCAGAAAATTATCACGTGTTCAAGCTCAAAACAAAATGCTCTACATACGCCAAAATCAGAAACTCCAGCGTTCGTCTTTGGTCCACGTGCGTACGGCTTCGCGTTTCTATTCAAGGCTTCGCGCGGGTGGATGTCTTTCTCGTGCGGCTTCAGAAAACTCGCGGCTCCTCTCTCAGGCGGCGTGGACGTGCAAAGGGGTTCAAGTTCTTTTAGCATTTTATATTGTGTACGTACGGCTTCGCGTTTCTATTCAAGTCAAAGTATTGACTTTGGGCCCCACATCTCTTTCCTTCTTTAAGAGGAAAGTGGGACGTTGTAGGGAAAGGGAAGAAAACCTTCCTTTTTCTTCCTTTTTATTTTATCTCCCTTAAAGATAAATATATAATAAAATATATAGTGTGCCCCTTTTTTTTTGTCTTCTAGTGACAAAACATATCCTCCTTGTTTCGTTGCTTATTTTGCACGTTCGAAAGAAAGTCCAATAAGAAGAAAGATTTCTTCATCCGATTTATAATCTGCTTGAAAATCTTCCTGAACAAAATTCGGTTTAATAAATCATTATCCGAATTCAAATTCGAGACATTAATTTAACAACTTTAATCCAAACATGTGCACATGTTGTCCAGATAACACCACTTCTTTCATCTATTCTTAGCATGTACATTTAATGGATGTTGATGCAGTTGTTTGAGGTGCAATGACGCTTAATTAGTAATAGAGCCAAAGAGCTTACTCTAAAGCTTGACAGCAGGCACTCCCATATCAGAATCACACACTTTGCCAATTCAAAAGATCGAAACTTTGGTAGCTATGATTTCCATTTAATATATAAGTAGATGAACCTTGTCCCCTTCGCAACTTACTTCAACGAAAATCCTACACTATCTCCACTTGACACCCATCACTAGAGACCAGCCAAAATGTCCAACTGGACGCTCACTGCCGCCTTCCTCCTCCTCCTCCTCCTCATTGCCATCGCCACCACCACCACCTTCGTCAATGTTGCCACCACCCCTAAGCACGAGGCCCTTGACCATGACCACGATGGTGGCAAGAGAGGTAATCCATTGCTTTCTTTGTCTTATTCATTTTTTTTTAGCTTTTTATTCTGTCCAATAAATCATTTCTGTACAAAAATTGCGAGGTTGTTACTCCTGTTTGCTTACAGGAGCACTATCGATGCTTGCGCCAGACCCGTACAACGGGCTTTTAGTAGGGGTGAGCATGGTCCGGGTTGGTCCGAGCCACCCCTTAACCCTAGAACCAACCCGTATAGTGTCGGTCCTCAATTTTTAGGACCGAGGACCGACCCTATTGAGCCTGGGACCAAGGACCGGACCGACCCAATGGGTTCGGTCCGGTTCTGTGGTCAACCCGGGGACCGATCGATAATTTTTTTTTTGTCTTGTTTTTTATACTCCCTAAAAAAGCAAACCTACAAATTCAAATTACATATCCATCGACAATGCGGCATTGTGCAACTAAACTATAAATACTAATACATATTCAACAAATTTAAGATGACACAATAATAAAAATTTCGTACCTGCTAACCGTTCATCAAGATATGGGACAAGATAGAAAGTTCTTGTAATCATCTATCTTTAATATTCATAACACCATATGCAAAAGCATTTCCCTGCATTTGATCATACAGAGTCCACTCAACCAAAAAATGAGCTTCACACCACTTGACTAGCAAATCACCGTAGCAAGCAAAGTACTACTCTACTCTTCCAAAACTTCTACCATTTGACACAAATTGAAAAGTAAAGTGCAATTGAAATTCATTAGTAAAATACAATTAAACCATAAAAAGTTCAAAATACTTAATATAAACCATGAATATATAACTTCACATCTTGTTAATTCATTTGAACTTCTAAACACCTGAAAACAAAACAAATGACCCATAATTAATACTCAACAAAAGTTTTAAATTAAAACTACTATTAGTGCTATTGATAGAACATCTCACCATAACTCTTAGGTTTTATAAGAGACATTTTTACTTAGGTTTGAATATATAAAAGAATTATAAATAATATAATGTAATATAATATATATAGATGGTTGGTCCGGGGTTGACCGACCCAAAACTCTTAGGACCGAGGACCAACCCGCACGGTGTCGGTCCTGGAATTTCAGGACCGAGGACCGACCCGGTCCCCTTGGGAACCGGACCAGACCGGCGGGGTTGGGCCGGTCCGTGGTCGGTCCGTGGTCGACCCTAGACCGCTGCTCACCCCTAGCTTTTAGCATCGTGGAATGCAAAAACTTCAAAGGCTGACTTCATTGTGGCCCAGGACAATTCTAGCTCCCACAATACCATCAATAAGGCTATGGTCGCACTCAGTACAATGGGTACAAAATGGCCCGAAAGAGTGGTAATATATGTGAAAGCGGGAGTCTACAATGAGCAAGTAAATATTGGAGAAAACATGAAGAACATCATGCTCGTCGGCGACGGCATGGATCGAACCGTCGTCACCGGCAACAAAAATGTTAAGGATGGTTCCAACACCATAACTTCAGCTACATTCAGTAAGAAGTTAAGCTAACATTAGTCATTTAATAGCTCATTAATGTATTGACTCTTAAACTAATTACTCAAAATTCATGCAGCTGTCTCTGGAGAAGGCTTCTGGGCAAGAGACATGACGTTCAAGAACACAGCCGGTCCCCAGAAGCAACAAGCCGTTGCACTTTTGGTCAGCTCAAACCAATCCATCTTCTACCAGTGCAGCTTCAAGGCTTACCAGGATACACTTTATACATACTCTAACTGGCAGTTCTATCGCGATTGCCATGTTTATGGGACAATCGACTTTATTTTTGGTGACTCGATCGCCGTCTTCTAGAATTGTAGCATCTTCGTCAGGAGGCCGATGGACCAGTAGGGCAACATGGTGATAGCTCAGGGTCGAAAAACAGAGGAGGATAACATGGGGATTGTGATCCACATGTCGCAGATCACCCCGCCCCCGACTGGGCGCCGGTCAATGGCTCATTCAAGACCAACCAGGGACGGCTGTGGAAGAAGTACTCGAGGATAGTGATAATAAAGACGGTTATCGACGAGTTCATAGACCTGCAGGGATGGAATGAGTGGAACAGCGATTTCCTTATGACCCTATTTTATGGAGAGTACGTGAACTTGGGCCCTGGTGTAGCGACGGGGAGGAGGGTGAATTGGACCGGTTTCCACGTCCTCAAGAGTCCACAGGAGGCTGAGACATTTTCGGTGAGAAGATTCATACAAGGAAATATATGGATACCTAGGACCGGCATACCGGTTGCACTTGATATATGAAAAATACTGTAACTCGTGAATTTCAATGCAATAAACTTGAACTGGCAATTCTAAAGTATCAACATGTTTTCGAATAGAACCAAGAATTGACCCCCCTTTTTTATTTGTTCGACGCATTTTTCTGTGTAAATTTTACTTGTAACTCACAATGTATGTCGTCACTAATAATCTTAAGAACCAACCTATCTTGGATTGTGCTCGAGACAACATCAAGAGCCCTGATCGTGAGATTGAGACCTCATAGAGACAAAGAGGCTAAAATCGCGAGGATTTTGATTTTGTAATTGTAAGTTTTCATTTGATTAGATAGAGATTGGATCTGGGCTTGAGGCTGGGTGTGTGACCTTGTGCAATTGCACGTCTTTGTGGACCTTTTACTATTTGAAGTTGTTGACGTGTTACAATACTTCCCTAAAAAACAATAATAATAATAATAATCAATAACAGCTCCGGACCAATTTTACTTTGGATTCAGCCAAGTCGATTCGGATCCCACGTAGAAAGGATGAGTTCAAGGCTCAACATTTGGAACCGAACCAAACCTAATTGGTTCCCGAAATTTCAATCCCTGAACATTTTTCAAGGAATCAACATTGAACCGAACTCACAAAGCCCGCTCGGGCTAGATCTTGAGTTAAATCAGAATAGTTTAGGACCATTGTTAATTTTCAAAATCTTCATTCCTATTTGAATCATTTTCTCTATCTGTAAAACACCAAATCATTTTGATTTTGATGTCATTGGAAAGATATCACGTAACACTACGATTCCTAATAAGGTTGGACCACAATACTAACACAAAAGGATCTTATTTTCAGGAGGTGATTATATGTTGACTGGCCTCATAGCTAGCTTTCCAGATTTAAAGACTCCTAATTTTCAAACGATGCATCTAAATCAAGTATCATCCATTTGCGATGTGAAGTATTTGCTCATGCCATGGGAGCAGCCGGAGTTTCATTGGAGCATTACCAGCAAAGGCAAACGGAGGGTTGTTAGCAACTAGTGTTTTAACTTTAGATACTTGAAATTTTTTTTGCAAGTTTGAAACCCAAAGAAAACCTACTAAGATTTAAGTATTTTTCAATGGAGAAAAACCCTCTCGAGCGAGCCTCCGACCTCTAGTGACTGCCCCTCTCTTCCCCCTTATTTTTCTTTGGTTTAGGTGGAAAGGCCAATTGTAACCCTTGATATAAATAGATTGGAACTACAATGACCAAGACAAAGTCCCACGATTCCCTCTCCCCTACATGAGAAGAATGTCCTACTTGATCGTTCCCGTTCTCTTGTTTGCATTTCCCGTCGTCTTTCAAGGGAGAGTACCGATATAGAAAATAGGATGTCAAAACCGAATCGAAAAACCAAATCGAAATTTCGTACATTTTCAGTTCGATTCGATTTTTAGTTCTGATAATAGTAAAAATCAAATTTCTTTTTACTATTTTGGATTTTATCGATTCTGTTCGGTTCAATTAACCAGATCCTTTGCACCCCTTTCTTCCTGGGTTTTTCTCTCCGGGCATTCCCATTCAATCAGTGAAAAAGTCTCTCGATTATATCTTGAATAGAGATGACAACAGCTGTCGCTGTTCAATATAATAGCTAATTTACACCCAAAAATCCTAGACGACCCCCGAACATGAATAAATATATATTTAAAATACCCATTTAAATACGCTAAAACTCGGAAATCAGTTCAGACTGATGGTAATGAAGGATTTTTAGGTTGAAAATCTCCTCTAAAGGATACTGGAATTTCTCCTCGATATAGCACTTCAAGCGAGATTTCGAGATTGGTATTACAGGCTCCGTAAGATGAAGAAAACTGAGGGTCAATCGAATATATATGGCAGAATTTTAGTCAAATCCGAGTAGTTCGTCGTGTTTATTTATTCTCAACACTTAGCATCCTTGTCTAGGTATCCCAAGTAAGTTATCTTAATCTATTTCGTTTTCCAACTCTTCTATATCAAAATTGACGAACACTTCAAGATTAAGACCTTGTACTCATTCTGTGCACGGCGAGGGCATAATTGAGAAATGAGGTGCAACTTAAATAGCTAAGATTATAATATTGAAAACTTGTCCGAGGCATCAAAATTCTTATGATTTGACGTCACGGTTTTGCACGCCCCACGCCATTGTTGCTCCTTAACGCCATTGTTGCTCCTTAAACATATATTAAACGATCTATGAATTATGTAGATCAAGCCTATCCCGACATCATGGGATCCTTAAGGTGAAGCTAACATTATCAATGGTTGAGATTATAATGGTCTGCATTTTATGAGCAATCTGCACTATTGCGCGCTCTTGGACATGATCTTGGTATAAGTAGCCCCTGAAATTTATTTTTATGGCATTATACAATTGATAGACTTTTGGACCAATATAGTTCACGTTCTCATCTTGACTGGACGATGTTATGAGTAGCTCAATATTTATTGTCTCTTTTAACTTTATTTGATCAACCCAATCCCTGAACTATTCAAAATCTTAATAATGCATTCATTCAGTGAGATGCAATGCCAAATCATGAGCTTTTTTGCCTGCATGGACCGCCAACACAAACATCTTATGAGCCACCTCACCCAGTGGGCCCCTTTAATGATCAGATGTGTCAAATGGTACCTTGAACATTTAATGATAGATTAATGATAGTGGACACCGCATTAGCAATTCCTGTTAGTCTACTTGATGGAACCTAGTTATAAATTTGAATCATGACTTTTGTATGTCATGCATCATGTAGCTATTGTTATGTTATGCCATCTTCAAGTTATATTCTCACCATGTTTGTATTATGAATTTCCATATCGTGTGGCATGTAATTATTATCATGTCATTGCATTTTCACATCACATTTTGAATTCAAAATTGTCATGTCCTCATTGTCATGTCATATCATTTTTTCAACATGTTCCGAAACATATATTTGCCATGTCATGTATTTTTCTCATTATATATGAATTTCGAAATTACCATGTCGTTGTCAAGTCATGTCATTTTCTCAAATAATGATTGAATGATGCATCTAAATTGATATTTACATGTACACTTTCACACAAAAAGAGAGCCGCGCCACTACTTATGAGAAAAATGGCTTGTTATAACGACATCGAATAAGTACTTTAGTAACATTTGAAATAATGCATCAAGCATGAATTAAATAATGGATGACTAGAACTAAAAGTAAATAGGGCGGTGGCACCGAAAGGGTGCCACAGGACGCTAATGCATTCTACACGGAAACAAATCCCTGAACCTAATCTCTAGGTTTCCTATAACTAGTTCCTTCCCACATGCACTTAGGTAGCTAACTTTTCATTATTACCTGAGCGTTAGGTGTCCAATCAATCTAGAATTTTCTGAAATGATAGGTGGCAACTCTTGTTCGGAATTTGACCCAAAAAAATCTATTTCTGTATTTATTTTTATGATCATTTTTGCATCTCGTAGACAATACCTGCTTAGTTTTTATAAAGATCCTATGAATCGAGGTGCCACTAACCGGCGACGCTCAATTGCAAAACTCGAGATCTACGACCACTGTTAGCCCTCTTCATCCGGTAGCACTTGAGGGGTTGATTGTCAATCCCAATTGATCCCTTTGCACAAATCGCTGCATAAAGATATGCCAATTGCCAATACTAGCTGTTAGTAAAAGCTCACGAGCAGACTGTGAGCCAATCGATTTGACCTGCAATTTCAATGGGGCTAGTCAGTACATTCATAGCTGGATTGCCGGTTCATTCCCTTATCTGTTAGATTGCAAGAACACGTACCAACGTGTCAACAACGCGTTACTAACTCCCTCTACTTCTTTGCTGTTTCGTAATGAAACCATTAGTCAATTCTCCGCGCATAAGGAATGTCAAATACACTATCGTTCCAATTTCTAAGTAATAAAAAATGGTCATGGTATTGGAAAACTATTTCATTGTGCGCCAAATATTCCTCATTATGGAAGTATCCTTCTTATGGCTGCTCTTTGACTTAACATATGTACTTAGTATTTGGCTTTCACGACAATAAATGGATATGGGATAGAATTAGTTTGCCGGTGATTGCAATCAATGGTCATATTCATCTGTATTCCTTAAAATGTGCAGGAAATAAAGCTGTTGGGGTGATGGAAGGCTGGACAGACACGGACTATCGAACCGATAATTAATGTAGGTTTTCTTTCGGATAATTTGTTTGTGGTCTTCTCTCGAATTATATTTGCTTTCACTAAATGACCCTTTCTCGAAATTCACACGTCTGACAATTGCCTAATCGAAGGTTGGCGTGATAGAACGTGGCCTAATGGATGGACTGCAGTTACGGCCGATGGCAAACGAAGCGCCCAGTTCCAGCATACTCTCTTCGTAATAACATTTCATTTTACTTGCAAAAAACAAAAAAAAATTGGTAGGAGAGAAAGGCTGTGATCACATAGAGATAATGATGAGTTTTGAGTTGAGGGAATTTTGTTGCGGTGGCATGGCAGTGGTACCCTGCTGATTTTCGTATAACTCAGGCATCTCTCTCTTTTATTAGATGGTTGCATTATGCTTGTAAAGCAATCTCAACGAATTTACATATATCTATAATACCACAATGTCGTCTCTATTCAGTCACCAACTCCAGTCAATTAATAATGAAAGAGAAACCGGTTTCAGATAAAATGTTAATCGATATGCATTCAAAATATACAAATTCATATTTGGTACAAGTAAATCATCCATTCAAGATGCCTAGATCACAGTTTGAGGGACATGCTTGCTTCTAATCTCTACGAAGCAATTCAAGAATGCTTTTTCTTAAATCCCAATTGAAGTATTTACCAGAAATGCCCAGAATACTACTAATGTATAAAGATTACAAGTATTTACCAGAAATGAGAAGGGCCAAGAAAGGAAACTGCAGATCTTGTTGGACTAACCTGCAGCAGGAGGGAAGTATATTTATTATCGCTAAGCATATCCTCCTTAATTTGTTTTGAGTGCACTTGAATAAAAGAAACATCGTTACCGCAAAGCAGAGAAGAGAAAACATTCAAGTAGTCCTATGTTGCATGCTGTCACCAATTCAGTAAAATACTAGACTCGATAAAAAATAATAATAATTGGTGTTGTCCTTTGACATGTCTAATATACATATTTCCGCCAACAACGTGAAATTCCTTAGTATTAATATTTACCTCTTCTTTTTTAACCTTGCAATTAAAGCATGGGCCTCCATGTGGTGGACTCCAACAATAGGCTTGCTGAAGAGCCCAGCAATTTTCCGAGCTTTCCGCACGCCAACTGCACCAAAGAAGAAGAAGAAGAAGAAGAAGATATCCTTGACCGCGGCAATCCATCAATATGTAACAACAAAAGCTCCTCAGCTCAGTTCATATGGCTGCTGCTATTTAAGTTTGCATACCCGTGCATGCAACAAAAGAATAACATAAATGTGTAAATTCAATCATCGAAAGTACAGACTCAAGCTAGTCGACATCAGCATGCCACATGTTCTTAAAATGACATTATATTCAAACAAGACCGCCAACTCTGCTGTCAAAACTTAGCCACCTATTTAGACATATAACATGCTCTACTTCAGACATTTTCGGCCAGAGACCCACGTTAGGTTTCTAATTAAGGTAACCAGCAGACATTTTCAAGTTCAAACCAGGCCCAGATTCACGGAAAGAGACAAAGTAAAGAGTGCCCGCACCAGACAGAATTTTCCTTTGTTCTTGTTAACAAATTCGTACAACGTAACCCAAAAGTGAACCAGATACTCTGCTTCATGGAGTAGAAGTACAAGAATAACGATCAAAACGTCAAATTACCGTGAATGCAGAGGCTTAAACCAGGACCAGAAGTAACAGCAACTGCAGATAAATCTCTGGCTGTCAGATTAGCCTCGGTCAGTGCTTTCTTTACAACCCGCATTAAAGTAACAGAACTTTAGCATGAAAAGAAGTTCCATTTGATGCGCATAAGACAGTGTTGGCTCACCAATAGGAGAAAAGAATGGCCGAAGAACTGATGGGAGCTATTAATACAGTAATAATAGAAGGGAGCAATACATGATGCATAAAACAGACAATTGCTTTGATGATAATAACATTAAAGAAAGACCAAAATGATAAAATGTTATCTGATCAATAGCTTTGGCATGAGCAGCTTCCACCATTTTGGGAGCAACACCTCCAAATAAAACGAGCAGATCTGCCTTGACATATAAAGGTATGAATTTAGGTAAAATGCTTGCAATATAAAGAAAAACTATCCTTCTGCCAAACTTCAGACACTCATGGAGCAATATTATTAATAGGAGAAGGATCTCCTCTGCAAGAGAAAACAAAAGTCCATAGAGGAATTCGCACTACTTAAGACTGATCCTACCCAAATTGAGAAAGGCTTCATCACACATAAGGTAAACAGTAGAAGATTGGGTGGCCGGCCATTTATCTTGGCAACAGCAGAGCACTGGGCACTATCCAACGGATCATTGCTCTAATTGCCATATACAAAAGAAAAGCTGCATTCGTATTGGGAATAAGATAACCTAACTTCCAACCCACAAAAGCACATGAAACAGAAAGAGAAAAGGAAACACTTGCTTTTTCAATGATTAAGATGTAAACCAGTAAGCCCTGCCATTAGTTATTCAGTTGAGGGATATAGTGTATTTGGATTTCCCCGACAAAAGGTCATTAACCGTAATAAATCCAAACCAAGCTCCAAACGTTTGCCTCTGTCTCCCCAACCCCTCATCTAGTGGTTGGCGGGGTCGCTAGGCCTAACTTGGTGGTCAATGGCCCCCATTGTCTATGTTTATTCTAGTCATTTTACGTAGGATGGCCAGTATCCACATTAGTCATTTCTAGAAGAAATTGACATGATATATTTAATTAGTATAATGTAAAAATGTTTATAACTTAAATGATGCAATTAAAAGATTTAGAACTTTTTGAACAATTTTTTCTTGCAATATTAGATATATTGGTCAAAATAGTCATATCTTTCACTTGGTGGTATCAAAGGGATAAGATCATCTTGGAAACATGTTTGATGTTTTCTATTAAAGGAATGGATTTCAAATAATCAGGTAATATGTGAAGTAGAAAAAGTAAGGTCTATGTAATTAGATACTATAATAATATGGCGAAAGTTCATATCTAGGATAGAAATGAGAATCCATACTTTAATGTGATGCAATATTCTTTTGGCATCAAGAAGACGAGGGACATGGGAATGCATCACATAATTCGTAGATAAAATCCGTGTCAATTTAAAGCTCTTGATCTCAGATACTCTTTTTCAAGGAAATTTATCGACTGAATTGGCAATGAGATTAATGTAGATAATTAAGGAACCAAAGTGAGGATATGCAAACTTTTGTTGAGTTTTTAAGTCTAATACTATAAACACGACACTTGTAAGTCTGATGACGAAATAGGATAAACACATAAAGATATAAGATATTACATTTTTGGCACATATCTCGTACATTCTCCTTTAAATAGCGGCCCATCAATGATAAAGACCTCTAGCTTGCCACTCCCTTCTGATCGCGGATCCGTCATTCAATTGCCGCAAAAATAAGTCCGTGTCCATGTAGGCCATTCAAGTCCTCCAGTGGAACCCAATTTGGGTTCAAACTACTTCGTGCGTAGAAGAGATTCTACCGCATGGTTGAGATTTAGCATCCTAAAGGACGAATTTATGTTATTCTCATCATCTTTGACTGTAGAGACCTATAAATGTAACTTTCATTCTCAGAGTATGAAAAAAATAATAATATCTACATATATATGGCGATATGTTGCTCACATGCCATAAAAGCTCTTAAGAAAAAGGATAAGATTGTATATAACAATTATGTGTTCCCGACAAAGATGGTGTGCTCTGTGAAAGGATAATCGTCCAAATGAAGCACACTAAATGTCAACAACCTAGTTTTAACCCTACGGGACATCTTCTACTTAAAAAGTTGGCTTTAGTAGTTCGAACCTTAATTGAGTTCCACTAGAGTACATGGTTATGCTACATGGCTACGGTAGGCAACACCTGACGATCAATTTACATCCATGGTAACTGAAATGCTAGGATGGGTGATCTAAAGGGAGAGACAAGCTAGAGCTCGTCCCCAGACATCATCTTCGCCATTGTGGACCGCTATCCAAATGAGAATGTATGAGGTATTGATCTTTATGTGTTGGTCGTGTTTTGTCATAGGAGTGGCTAGGCTGTATTTATAGTACTAGATTTGAAAGCTCAACAAACTTTTGCATATTCTCAATTTGATTCCTTATTAACTATGATGATCTCATTAACAATTTAGTTGATATATTTCCTTGAAACGAGTATCTGAGAATTGAGAGCTTTAAATGGAAACGGATTTTCACTACCTATCATGCGAGAGTTTTCAATGGAGACGGATTCTTACTACCAATTATGTGATATATTCCCATATTCCTCATGCTTTTTATGTACCGTATTAAACTTTTGATTCTCGTTTCTATCCTAGATATGAACTTTAATTTTCAAGCCATACTATGATAGTCTGTAATTACATAGACCTTTTTAAGAATTTCCTCATATAGATGAAAATCGATGTCAAGTAGAAAAGATGGTAATGTCTTATGTACCTTTAATGGGAAATTCTTTTTACAATGATTAACCACAATTTGATAATGCCATAATTGTCATTGCCTCTTATTGCATCTCACCGACTTGTGCCTGTATGCATTTTTTTAGACTTCCACCTAAATGATGTTGAACTTCGTGGTGATTTGCTTCAGCCTTTATTAATATCAAAATCAACGAAAAACAAGCAATAAGAGAGAAAAAAACATTTTCACTTCTATTGGGAACATTATTGACTCCTAGGTGTGGAGGGTTTTCATTATGCTGTGGCTTTACTTAGTAAATGGTTTATCTCTTTTATTGTACCATGAACTATAAAGTTCCCCTCTGATCTTGTATGACTCCAAATATTCCATGCAGTGGCGTCCTGATTTTTGCCGTGGAGAGAGATATTTTTGAGAAATAATTTTTTTTTCATCTTCAAATCTTTTTCGATGAGATTTTAAAGGACAATTATTCCATCTGGTTAGCAACAAAAAGAATAGATTTCAGATATAACAACATTGCGGCATAGCATAAATTTAGACCATAAACGATTTCGATTTTTCGTGGGTACGGTCGAATCTCTTGTCGCGCACAAACTGTTTGCTAAAATGCCTTGAAGACGCTGACATAGGGCTGGTCACTATTTTTGCTCCAAGCGAGAGCACATCGATGTGGATTCTCTGTTTGTCAATCTGGTGTTAGATTCACGATTCCTAGCATGTTTACTCGTGGGTGTTAATGTTGATATCGATTTCGTTTTTCCTTTTACATACGCAAACACCATTAGATATCGCTCACCACATGTTTGTTAAAATGTCCAAACCAAGTTAGCTTATGGTCCACTCCGATCCTGGTTTACTTTGAACACTCATGAACATGTTTATTTTCTTGGAAAGAGTTTTCCATTGATTGACGAGAAAGATTTCAGTTTTAATCCTCCAAACTGATTCTACGCGTTGTCTTCCATGTTTGTTTCCCGGTTGCTACTGTGTTTGCTGTGATGGCGGTTCTGTGTTGTGATGGTGGTTGACGGTGATGTTTAACAATTGGAGGTAATTGATGGTAGAGGGTTCGAGGATGGATGCAATGGACCGTGACGTTTAACTTGGAGTTCACATGGTAGTGATCTAGGCTTTGGCAGTTTTGGTCGATGAAAGTAAATGACTACCTGGACGAATAGGTGAGGAAGAGGAAATTGGCGGATTCCTGGTTCGTTCCTCTTTAGTAAACTTGGGCTTGCTCTGTTTATTGATTTAGTTTAGGTTCCGCTTGTTGAACTAGGCTTTGAGCCAGGCCTAGTGTTCTAGGTCGTAGCTTTGGGCTGAACCTAGCCATTTAGTGTTGGGTTTGGTTAGTTGCCAGAGGAATTGGGTTTCATACTATGAATTGAGCCTAAAATGGTTTTTTTTTTTTTTTTTTTTTTTTTTTTTTTTTTTTTTTTGCATTTATTATTACAAAGAACAAAACATGTAAATAGAGCCTAAGATAGCTAGAAAATAGCAAGAAATAGGAACAGATTTCCTACTGCCTAATTCTAGCGATTTACTTCCTACTTCTAAATATTTGGAAATAAAAGTAAATAAAATAAATTGAAATAGTAAAATTTCATATCTCAAAATTATCTTTGAGATCTCCAAGATTTTCGTCTAATTCTTCGGCAATTATTATAAAGGGCCACCTATTTTAAGTTGAGACTTTTTGGGGATCCTAAGTGATGCAGCAAGTAATAGGTAAACATAGATTCATCGATTTACAAACACGCACTCAAACACGCTTATTTGGCACAACAATAAAGAGAAATCTCATCTCTTTTCTACATCATGTGAAATGTGAGAAAAAGCTGCCTGATACATTGAATAGATTGATCAAGTACCTCGCTAACCCTAAGTGACAATGGAAGACTCTAAAGTGAAAAATAAATAAAAGTCTAAAATAACGTGAAAAAGGACATAAAAGTAGAACAGTGCGTCGTCTAAACAATGGAGTTCTAGGTCCAAAATGCATTACTACTTCATTAGGTAAGAACATTGAAATAAAAGAAGAATGGAGAAATTCTTCAGCAAATGAGACGATGAACAGTCCTTTGTTTTTCTTTCCTTTTCTTTTAATTTTAAACTACTGTGCAAAAAATTACACCAGAAGTCAATAAACAAATGATATTTGCTTTGGGCATGCCTCTTGAGCCGACGAGTGCTGGCTCTCTTCCTCACCAAATCTGGCAAGGGGCCCTTGGTAGGCGTTGGCTCTCACATGGCCTGAACTTGTTAGTAGGGAAATATTTTAGATATAATTAGTCTAAGAGCTTGATCAATTGACGAAGCCTCATTCGAAACCCTCGTGAGTCGGCTTTCAGTTCTTAAATTCTGATGTAAAAATCGCTTCTTACTACCGCGAGCAAAGTACTCAGTAAAAATCCAAGTTCACAGAAATCTAAAGCACATGCTCATTCTTGTTGACCATAAAATTGAGACCTAGCGCAGAAGAAGATGTCAACTCCATCCTTAATCAGACAGATTTCACGAGCACAAACGACATCTGTCTTTGTAGCTTCGAATTTTTAAGTGTTTGCCTCCTTAAATAAATGCGATTTCATGTTAAAATTACAACGATAGATGGTCACTAATTGATCGTAAGAGCCACCTCATATGATCATGATTTCATTTGTGCGAAATTGCAAGTCATCTATATCAATCCACAAAAATGAAATATGATCCATGGACACGAATGTAATGGACTTTAAATATTATAAAGTATGGAAAAATGCCATTATTCATCATATTTTTAGGTGTTTCAATGAATGGTAGCCAATAATTTATTTTGTCAATGAAAATAGTACTTCCATTTTTATCTCATGCGCAACTTCCAAACACATTCCGATGCAAACTTTTTAATTGATAATGTTCGGATCTTTGGTTGATCATTTAAATTAATTATCTGTTTTTTTTTTTTTTTTTGGAGGAGAATATTCGTAGATAGTCTGATCTAGGCTATGTATTTTTGTAGTGATTAACAAAATTTATGATCTGGTCGATAAGTGCAAAAGAAGACTACCGATTTGCGGCAGAAGAATGATAGTGATATTCTCCATTAAATTTAAATATAATAGCCCACTCAACACTGGGTCAAAAGAAATTCAATGTCACACCTCCCAAAATTCTTGACTGGCGCCATGTGTGGCTGCAAAGGTCATGGAAAGAGGATGATCTTGAAATCGACGTGAAACTGCCTTCCATTTTTCAGACGAAAGCACAAATTCTCTTGTTTCTTGCTTTCACTGGACGTTCCGATTCAGTCACGATGTTGGCGTTCTCTTCCACTTCATGCAGCATCATGTTCAGACAGGCTTGAGAAAGCTCTTGTTTAAAACTTTGCAATGGACTGGCCAAGGGCAGAACCTAGCTGGGCGAGAGTAATGATGGCAAAAGGAGACGTTTTTTTTTCTTCTTCTTTTTTTTTTTTTTTTTGGAGGGGGGAGGGGACCGGTTTAGATCATCAACCTTTGTACTTCCAAATACAGATGTTCCAAACAAGTGTTCCCCAACCAGGGTTTGTTTTCCGGCTCAACGTTATTTCATATCATATTATCTTGTGGAGTTTGGTAATGGAAAAGCTTTTATATCTTATAAAGTGTGATTGACTTCTTTTGGGTTGCATCGTATACGCATGCACATCCTTGGTGTGAAATGAGAAAAAGAGTGATTCTTTGCTTTAAGACCAATGGGCCCCACCTTACTTCTGAATAAGGTAACAACTTTGTCTCCAAGATCATACCCCCATAAACCTTGAATTTGTGGGTATAGGTCCACATCAAGAAACTACATAACTTGGTTACCAATTTTTGCTCTCGCGCACCCGCACACATCAAGTACATTTGATTTGTCATCAAATGAGGTTAGGATGCAGCTGAATTTATGAGGAAGTCCGAGGCCATGTAGAATATTCCAATAAATCTACAGCTTTCAGTTCTAGGCCGACAAAGGGTTGCTTATATTTATTCATAATTCATTTCCTAGGGTTAATACTTGATCAGAACTTCATGAGAAGGCAGATACAACGAGCTCTAGCAAGGGTTTACTCACCAGCAAGCTATAGCTAGTGTAATGAGGATTTGTGCTCTTTTTGCTGTATCACTTGACAGCAGGAACTAATATAACCGTTCATAGAAAACACATCTACATAGAATGAAATTTAACATCCTTAGGTCACACTTACAAAAGGTGGCAAATATTGTTTGCATTGTCACAACAATAACACCTTTACTTCCGGAAGTGGGATTGGATCATACATCAGAGAAATCGACTATATACCAAGCATTTTCAGAGATAAATAATTTGTCGTCAACCTCTTGCAAGGAAATATCAATTTTTGAGAGTTCTTTTCGATTACAATCCCATGCTTTGAAGGACTCTCTTTAATTCTCTGATTATTCTCCAAAGGAGGGACTTTGATGTGGAAGATGAATTTCAAACAATATGCCGATGCTATCCATTTAAGGTATATATATATTCTAAGTGTTTTTGTTTCCCTTTCCAAGGGATTGATTGCAAATTTTGCTTGTATTTCACCGCTCCAAAACCATGTGTTGGTTGGCCATGAGGACTCACATGTGTAGGTATCCACTCTAGTATATGCATAATCCACTCAAATATGTGCTAGGGGCTATTTGAATGATACGCTTCTTTATGGGTATCTCCTTACACTAGGAAGTGATCAACTTGTTTCATTTAGATAAAATTATCAATTTTTCCGAAAGTAATGATGTCAAAATAATTTGGATCAAATGAGCTTCTTTTAAGCTTGTCCAAAATATTGTTCCTATAATTGATTCTATCGTCCAACAATCGGGATTTATGAAGGAAGAGAGCGGTTATTAGTCACAGTATGAGGTGATAACACCTCATAGTTGAAAGGCGGAGAGTGGTTTATTTGCCTTGTGATAATTTGTGAATCGACGTTTCCTCGTACTGCGTTCATTTCCCGAGTGGGGCTTTTATGAACTTTGCCAATTCTAGGGCAAATTCAAAAAATGGAAAGAAGACCAAGTTACCAGGAATGGAAATCACAGCTACCAAAGTTTCCATTTTTCCAAACGACAAATTACGTGATCTGATTTGGTAATGCCTTTCAAGCTTCAGGAAGTGGGATTGGATCATACATCGTGAGAAATCAACTATGTGCCAAGCATTTTCAGAGATAACCAAATTGTCGTCCACGTCTTGCAAGAAAATACAAAATTTTGAGAGTCCTTTTCGATTACAATCCCATGCTTTTGACTCTCTTTAATTTTCTGATCATCCTCCAAAGGGGGGACTTCGATGTGGAAGATGAATTTCAAACAATATGCCGATGCAATCCATTTAAGGCAAAAGGAACAAACCTAAAATACCCTACATGTTTAAACAAAACCATATGTTGGTTGCCCATGAGGAGTCACATTTGTGTAGGCATCCACTCACATAGTTTCGAAGTCAAGAACCTAGCCGATTCTCGTCTGAACCAGCCTAAAACTGAACCGATCAGGCTGGTCTTTGTCAATTCACCCTGAATCATCGCCGACCTTAAGACCTTGTCTTTATCACAACTTCTCTTCCAACATGCAAATATTCTCTCGATTTGCTTCTAACAACCCAATATCGACCACATAATGAAGGATATCCCAACAAAAGCCTGATCTTGCTTTCCTTTTCTAAACAAAGTCAAGTGCTGAGAAACTTCTCAAGAGCCTTTTATTAGAACTTGCTTGGAAGTTTGTCCATCGTATACAACGTGGAGAAACATATTTGGGCAATTTCTCCTTGATCAAATTTACGTGCTCATGAGATGGCCTGTAGGCACCACTTACTTTAATCCAAACACGCGCACATGTTGTCTAGATAACACCGCTTCTTTCATCTATTCTAAGCATGTACATTTAATGGATGTTGACACAGTTGTTAGAGGTGCAATGATGCTTAATCAGTAAGCAAGCCAAAGAGCTGACTCTGAAGCTTGACGACAGGCACTCCCACATCAGAATCACCCACTTTGCCTTTTCAAAAGATCGAAACTTTGGTAGCTGTGATTACCATTTAGTATATGAGTAGATGAACCTCGTCCCCTTCGCAACTTACTCCAACCAAAATCCTACGCTGTCTCCACTTGACACCCATTACCAGAGACCAGCCAAAATGTCCAACTGGACTCTCACTGCCGCCTTCCTCCTCCTCCTCATCGCCATCGCCACCACCACCACCTTCATCAATGCCGCCACCACCCCTGAGCACAAGGCCCTTGACCATGACCACGATGGTGGCAGGAGAGGTAATCCATTGCTTTCTTTGTCTTATTCATTTTTTTTTAGCTTTTTATTTTGTCCAATAAATCATTTTTGTACTAAAATTGTGAGGTTGTTACTCCAGTTTGCTTACAGGAGCACTATCGATGCTTGCGCTAGACTCGTACCGCAGGCTTTTGGCATCATGAAATACAAAAACTTCAAAGGCCGGCTTCATTGTGGCCCACGACAATTCTGGCTCCCACAAGACAATGAGGCTATGGTCGCACTCAGTACAATGGGTACAAAATGGCCCAAAAGAGTGGTAATATATGTGAAAGCGGGAGTCTACAATGAGCAAGTAAATATTGGAGAAAACATGAAGAACATCATGTTCGTTGGCAACAGCATGGATCGAACCGTCATCACCAGCAGCAAAAATGTTGTGGATGGTTCCAACACTATGAATTCAGCTACATTCAGTAAGAAATTAGGCTAACATTAGTCATTTAGTAGCTCATTAATGTATTGACTCGTGAACTAATCTCTCAAAATTCATGCAGCTGTCTCTGGGGAAGGCTTTTGGGCAAGAGACATGACATTCGAGAACACAGCCGGTCCCCAAAAGCAACAAGTCGTTGCACTTTTGGTTAGCTCGGACCAATCCATCTTCTACTAGTGCAGCTTCAAGGCTTACCAGGATACACCTTATACATACTCCAACTGGCAGTTCTATCGTGACTGCCATGTCTATGGGACCATCGACTTTATTTTTGGTGACCTGGGATTTGGCAGTTGATAATGATGGTCTTTGAAGCAGAATTTTCACAGGGAAGTATTGTATCAGTATGTAGGGAACTCTCGCTCTCCACGCATGTATTACACCTGCTACAAGTTCTCCACTCTCGGCTTCGTCTTGGTCTCTCTTCCTGCTACGAAGAATCAGTGTGCATGGCTGCTTGCACTTTGCTGAGTGGTGGCAACAATAGCAGCAACACCAACGAAAGCAGCGGTCGTCGCAAGAGCCCAAGCTTCATGAGCTCCACTAAATCCATACTTTTTCTAGGCTTTTCTCTTTGGACTCATTTATGACTCAGATGCAACATTTCACGTGACCCGTCTCTAACCCATTTCAACATACTTAAGTCAAAATATGGGTTTCGTGACCCATTTTGACAACCCTAATGGGCATGCAACGTAGACACTGACCAAGATCAAGGGTGACTTAGTTGCGAATTTACTCAGTCCTTGAGCAAACAATATTTTTCATGCTTAAGAAGTAATTTAATTAGAAAAAGGTAATAATGAAATACTAAGGTTTTCCGCATATGTTTTCTTATTAGGAAATGCTCCACCTTAAAGAACTAGGATTGAGTAAGGAAGCCATTTTCACACATCTAAGGTCACAAAATATCAACACTCAACTTTGGCAAAACCTAATGTCAAGGCCGAAACATGTTGTATTTGTCTTGTAAGAACCACTTCATTTTCAATGAGATAGCATATGGCAAATTGGACCAATTGTGGAGTGGCAATGGACATCTTTCACGGATTCCCCTCAATCTATATGGTTTGAAATTGGGAGAAGCACACCAGAAGTGCCTTAACTTATATACGACACTCACTTTAGTGCCACAATTTTTCATCGGCTCACTTAAGTGCCACTTTTTTTTAAACAAAAGGATCACTTAAGTGCCAACTCCAATTTGAGTGGCCGAAAATCTAATGTGGTAATATTTTATTAATTTCTCAATATTGGCTCCCTTAGTTAGCATATAAACTCGAGATGACGTAGTGTAGCAAGTTAAAAAAGCGATCACTTTAATGCTAGTTGTCATAAAAAAAAAATCACTTTAGTGCCAATTGTTACTGAAAATAATCAATTTAATGCTAATTTTAATGAAAAAATGATAACTTCAATGCCCAAAAACCCCTAAATGACATTGCATAGCAAGTTAAGAAGTGATTACTTCAGTGTTAGTCATTATAAAAAAAAAATGATCACTTTAGTGTCAATCGTTGTTAAAAAGTGATCACTTCAGTTCTAATCTTAATGAAAAATGATTACTTTAGTGTCAAAAAATGCCACATCAAATAAACTTTTTATTATAAAAGCCACATAATTTCTCTAGCTAATAATTTTTCACTGGAGGCACTTAAGTAATCATTTTTCTTCGATTTTGCCACTTAAGTGAGCCAACGAAAAGTTGTGGTACTAAAGTGAATGTCGTACATAAGTTAAGACACTTCTAGTGTACTTCTCCCATTTCAAATTGGACAATCTTTAGGGTTTCTTGACCCTTTTTTGTGCTTTGCCATTCGAAGAGGTCAAATATTATTAAGGCTAAAAGTGAGGAGACTTTCATTTTTCCCTCCTTTTTTTATTCAAAACTAGCCTATAAGTTTTTTTTTTTTGTAAATAAATAAGAAGAGACAAAGTCTATTATACATTGTATTTCTCTTCACACCATTTTTCTTCAATGTACGCCTAAAAGCAATTGAATTACTATAGATGCCAACATCTCTAAATTATGATTTAAATTATTTTTAATAGAGAAACAAACACACGTACAAAGAGAGGTAGAGATGATGAACATGTTAATAGCTTTCAAAGTCGATCACTAGTCAAAAGGATTTTGCCCAAAAAATCTACATAAAAGGATGTCTATCTAATTATTATATTGTTGTTTTACAATTTGGAATATGAAAAAAAATAATCACTAATGGAATGCATAAAGACAGCGGGATGGAAAAAGGCATTAAGGAAAGAATTCAAATGCAAATAGAATTAAATAAATGGCAACAAAAAGAAAATTCAAAAACGGAATTGCCCTAAAAGTAGATAATGACTAGATTGGGCTACCAATAAATTAGTAAAATAATTAATGTATAATCATATAAATTTATAGCTAATTAGGGAAATGAATAAAATACAACCAGTTTGAAGATACCTAATTAGCCTTGATGAAGAAAAATGAACGCATGAAAATGTGTTATGAGGTTTATTACTGGATACATGTGTTAGTGCATGTGAGCAAGTTGTTCCCAAAGTAGACATATCTAAAATGGGCAGAAGAGTATATGGTAAAATATCTTTATTATTTCCCATGAAAAGGTCAATGTGTATGATTTCTTGCATCTATATACTTTTCTTTTCAGTAACAATGTTATTATTGTGGGATTTCTGATTTCCTTCCACCAAATTCATGAGTACAAATAATCATCTATATATGGACCATTGACAATCGTTTTATTTCAAAGAGTTTTTCTTATTCTTTGGCTAAATGAAGTAGAGTTGAATTTTTAATTAGTAATCTATATCTCATCTTGATTGAATTACAATTTTTTTTTTCTAAGTTGAAACTTGGAATAATAACTAAAACATTGGCATCTTATGTCACTGATGTAACAATATTGGTTTCATATACTTAACAATAACAAACAAATTGAAATTTAGAAAATCTAAAATAACCGTTAACCGTTAACGGTTGCCAACGAGAAAAATATAAAAATAAGTAGATGAAAATTAAGAAATTCTAACGGTATGTACGGCCAATGGGTAACTAAGCTAGAAGATCCATTGGTCGACCATTTTAAGAAGTCAAATTAATGAACTTAGATATGTCGCTTACCAATATGATAACAAGTACGTATTTAACTTACAAATCTCTTACTGGATTCCGGACCTTAATACCGCCTACATCGGATAAGAAAATTGTTTCCATTTACAAGGAATGATATTGAAAGTTCTTGCGCTCCTTCAGTGGATTAGTTTGAGAATCTATGAAAAAATTAAGATTAACTAAGATCACACCATTTTAGATATTGTGGGAGAGGGAGAATAGTAGACCAAGAAAGGAATTGCCTCAATAAAACGAGACTAGTTCAAGGATGAAATACAAAAACAAATGTCAAATGACAATTAGAATTAGGATTTCTTAGCAACTAAATAGAGATGTCATATTGAGAAAGCTCTCCAATATGGTAAGTCAGAATTTACTCAATCAGGCATGAGGAAGGACAATATAAATAGAGACAAGTTCTGCACTACCGACTTGTCTTCTCAAAGTCTGTCTATGCAAATTACATCAAAATTCTCTTAAACTCTCACATCGATCTAGATCTTCCAGGTTATTTTTCATTGGCTCTCATGTTCTTTTTTCCCCTTTCATATCCCCTGTTCCTCCTTAGCATATGCTATGATATAGGTAGTTTTTCAACTCGTGTGCTATGGTTTTTTCTCTCTCGGATGTGTTTGATGGATGAAGCATGTTTCTTCAAGTGATTTTTTTAATTATTTTTTAATCTATATTTTCATTAGGGTATTGATGTTTGTAATAATATATATGCTTTCTCTTTTCCATGCCCAAGTCCTTTTTGTTGCATTTTTCAAATTTTGCTTACAACGATAGAGAGATTGCATGAGAAGTATCGATTTCAAGGGTAAATAATTGCATTCCAAAGCCTAACAAGGCGATCTAATAGATCGTTGTATCCCAGAGGGTGTAGGATATTTTACTAACAACCATATTATTTGGATGTTATAAACTCATTTCTTATATTTGATTGTCGAGACAGACATACATGTCGGTTCAAATTCTATAATGTATTCAATGTGATCAATTCATTGATCAATCAGTGACCTTAGTTCATTTTTATTCTCAATCCATATAATGATGTAGATGCTTCTTAGATCATATATCTTCTATTATGTTGTCTGGCGAATCTATGATTATTTGCTCACCTTTTGTCTATTTAAATAAGTTGATACATGTATTTACCATTTTCTTTTCATGAATGGCCATTTTTTGCAGGGTAATTTTGATCAACGTTTACTTTTGGCCGGTGCTTCTCAAATCAAGTATGTATATCCACTTTTTTTGTTTTTTTCCTATTCCATACACTATTGAATTTGTTTAAAAGCCTTAATAAATGGTCTTGGGCTATCTTTGCTTCTATGCTTGCAAAGTTCATTCTAGCCATTTCGTTTGATTATTATTAAGGTTCATGTCTAGCCATTTTGCCTGGGGTGAACAACCTTGGACAAGCCTGGTGACCCTTGATTAGATTTGAGGCAAGGGTCGCGCCCTCCCTTAGATTGGCCCAATAGGCCCTTGTCGGGGCTGCCAAAGCCTTGTCTGAGGCCATCGATGGTCACCGGGCTTTAGGAAGGCCCCAGTGACCTCCATTGGCCCTTCTCAACGGCTATGGCAATGGCCACAAGTGAGGGCTTGGCCAAGCCGTGGGTGGATTTAACAAATTCAAGTGAGGGCTTGGCCAAGCAATAAGACACATTAGCATTTTCCATTAGCTAAATTGGATAGAGTTAATAGAAGGACTCGGTTGAATTAATTTGACAAGTTTTAAGATTTGATTGTGCTTTTTACAACGTTTAGGGCTCAATTACATTTTCGTGACAAGTTTTGGAATTTCTAGTGAACTTATCCCTAATATTTACACTAAAATTTTGTCAAAACCTCGATTCTTTTATTGCCTATGTGTCTTATCAAAATTGTCCTTAGTGACCATTTTTTGTTTTTGACGATACTTAGTGACCAATTAGAAAGCTATCGTTTTATTATAATATGAAGTCAACTGCAATAATCTTTTTTATATGCTATTATAAATATGAAAGTTAGGTCAGTTTGAAAACTTTTAGATACCCGTTTCCAAAATTTTCGATTTCAATCTCACTATGTGTGAATTAATTACTTGTCTCACTCTTTCTTTAGTGATAAATCAATTAAAAGAATGTGTAGGCACTAAAAGAAAATTTATAGCAATTGAAAGTTTTTTTCTTGTTTATGTCTACTACGAAAGCAATTAAATTCCAACTTGGCCCCTCCAATAATTCAAGTAGGAATTCATCCCTCGACAGAAACAAACTTTTTTGATGTATATTCTACTAATTTAAATAGACTATGTACACTACCTCTTGTATATTGATTTTTAAGTTTCATAGATAGTTTTGATACAAATGCTAAAGGGTCATTACATAGTCGATCATACATGATTTAGCATTTTTTTATATGTAAAATCACCAAAAGAAGGAATTTTGCGCACTTAGTAGGTTGATTCACCATTTGACGATGAATGTATGGTTCGGTATCCATAACCAGTTTAATATAAGCATAGAGAAAGAATTTGAAATCCGTTCATTCACTAGAAAAAAATTTAACATTTTTTCCTGAGGTAATCTTATGCTTTTTCTTATGATTTAGCACATGATTTGTTAATATTTTGTCAAGAAACATATTGGTTTCATATTTTTAGAGCCATTCTGGCATAATGAACAATGCATATCCACACACATATGTATAAAGATATTTTTATTGTTAATGCTCTGACAAAAGAATTTACATTTACAGGTCTCTACAATGGAAAATCGAGACAACAACCAAATTGATAATATACTTGAAGAGAACAATCTTCCAAGGAGTGCTATGCGTTCCGTCGGCCATGCTACACCAACGGACGAATTTACTTCTGCGACATCTGGGATGTTGAGATGGGCGAGTAGAGGGCTGAGGCGAGCGAGAGCTCATCCCGAAATATCTTCTCCATCACCTTGGGCCACTATTCCAATAAGAATGCATGAGGTATGTTCTGAAAAATGTATTATTATTATATCATTATGTATTCATGTTTCATCCTAGGAGAGACGAGGTTGTATTTATAGTACTAGACTTGAAAACTCAATAAATTTTTGTGCAATTCTCAATTTGGTTCCTTAATTAATTATGATAATCCTGCTGGAAATTTCGTTGATATATTTCCTAAAAAAGTATTTGAGATTGAGAGCTTTAAATAGGGACGGATTTTCAATTCCAATTATGTGATGTATTTCCATATACCTCATGTTATTAATGCCAAATGACAATCGCATCGTATTAGACTTGTGATTCTCATTTCTATATTGGATATGAACTTTAATTTATAGACCATATCATGATAATATATAATTAAATATACCTTTTTAAGAATTTCATAAAATATTTGAAAATTTGTGTCATGTAGAAAAAGGTAATGTCCTATTGAACTTTCAATGGGATTTTTTTTTTTTTTGGCAATTATTAACCGCAATCTAGTAATGTCATCATTGTCATTACCTCTTATTATGTCTCCTTGGAGATTTGTACTTGCTTGCATGTATTTTAATTTTCCACCTAAATGATCTTGAATTTTAACTAAGTATATGCATAATCTCTTTTATAGTACCATGAACTATAAAAAGTTCTACTAAACAGAGATTGCTCCTTGTGTATGACTTCAAACATTGCCATGGCGTCATGAGTTTTATGCTGGACATAAATGTTTTTGAGTAATAATATTTGTCACCCTCGATCGTGAGTTGTGTTGTGGACATGATTTTCAAGTTTTATCTCTCATGCTTATGTTGAAATATCTTAATTAGTGAAATTCTCATAGTTCATCTTATATATATGCTCGAGCCAAACTTGCATTGATGTAGACATTGATTGATATCAAGGGACATCTAGTTGTGACTTTACTTAGCTCTTGAGTGAGCAATATTTTTTATACTTGATAAATAGTTTACTTGAGAAGAGGTGATTATGAAGTACTTAGATTTTCCTCACATGCTTTCTGATTAAGAATTGGTCCACCTGGACGAATAGGGTGGAGATGTATCCATAGGATTGAGTGAGGAAACCATCTCTATGCATCTAAGGTCGCAGCAATATCAACTCCAACCCTCTACTTCAGAAGAATCCACTATCGAAGCTGAATCCTGTTGTATTTGTCTGGGTAAGAACCACTTCATTTACTCAAGAACATATTAAGATAGAATCGAGGAATGATTTTGTTGTCCATAAGTAATTATCTTAGATAAATTTAAACTATGAGTATGCATATATGCTACTAAATTGTACCTTTTATTTTGCTGGACTAATTGCAGGATGACTACGTCGTTGAAGATAAGCTTGGACGGTTGGATTGTGGGCATCGCTTTCACTATGGTTGTATTGAGAAATGGCTCTTGAGGAGGAACTTGTGTCCACTTTGCAAAAGAAAAGCTATAAAATTATGAATGAGGCATATTTTGTCTTTGAAATAGTTCATGTTATGGTTTATGAGGAGATTGATGGAGTTTCAATTGATTCTAATGTATTTAACATTGTTGAATATGTAATTTCTCTGGGTCTAAATTTAAGGAACTAAATTGAAAGCACCACGATAACATGCGCCGATAATAATTAAATAAAATAACAAATATATCGGTATTGAAGAAAACCATAAGCATAAGCATGTCTGTTTTGACAATGAGTAGATAAACTTTGACAATAATCAATGACATTATGATGTTAAGTAGAGTAAAAGCCAACCGATTTCTGAGCTACAAACACCATCCGTTGAGATAATTCAGATATTGAACCCGATTGAAACCTTTTATCTATGGTGGGAGATTTAATTTATAGACGTGAAATGAAAATTAGAATATAAAGGAGATCTTAATAATGAAATGGGGCTATATGGTGATTAGATATGGCAAAGATGTTATTAGTTATATCAACAGTAGATAATCTCTCTCTCTCTCAAACTCACCAAACTTCTTACTCTTTGAGTAATCTTTTTCTTTGACGAAATTCTTATATTTACATTCAAAACTTCAAATAATTTTTTCCTTCATTATAATGGGCCATCTATTTTATGCTATGACGTTTTGGGAATCTTAATTGAAGAAAGCAATAGGTAAACACTGATTCATTGATTCGCAAACATGCACCATGACAACACATGCTCGCAGTCGCAATAATATAGAGAAGTCGCCTTTTATTTTCATTACGTGAAATATGACAAAAAGCTACCCAATGCATAGAACTGATCAAATAAGTACCTTGGTAACCTTAAGTGATACTCGAAAATCCAAAAGTTACATTGAACAATGAAGAATTCAGAAAAAAATAAATAAAAGCCTAATATTGACAAGTGCTTTGAAGCACGCCTAAACAATAGAACTCAAGGTCCAAAACATATTTTGACAGGTAAGAGTCGCAATGTCAAGATAAAAGAAGAATGGAAAAATTTTCGTCCTTACATAATTTTTAGGACAAATCTAGGCTAACTTGAAGATATTTGCCACTAATCTAAAACCATTGCAGGATGGCTACCTTGATCAAGATTGGCTCAGAAAATTGGATTGCGGCCAATGGCCCACCATTCATCGCTTTTGCTATTGATGCATTGTAAAATGGCTCAAGGTGAAGATTATTGTCCAATTTGCTTAGTTGCAGCTCTTGCAAATATCAATGAGATAGATCTCAAATTTCAAAGGAGTTCACATATGATAAATTTCGAATTTGTGACCACATTGATCGACCTTTCTTTTGTTTTGACAATCTAAATCGTAATTGACGACATGCTCTTGTTGTTGAGAAAACATCTTTTCTTTTGAAGAAAAGAAAGAATGAGTATGAGAAGACAAAGAAAGCAGTGAAGGCCAAAACGTGGAGTGACACTGAGTGCGAAGAAAGCAATGAAGAATATGCGAATATTATTCTCATGGCAAAATCTGATTCTGAAGAAGAATTTGAGATAAGAGATTTTGATATTCTAGTTGAAGTATCTAATTATATAAAAGAATTACTTATTGATTACAAGGCTGCACTTAAAAATTTTTCAGAATTGAAGAAGGAAAACTCAAGATTGAGACGACAGGATTCTTTCCAAAAAGAAAAGATTGAGTGTCTTGAAAATGATCTTCTTCAAACAAAAGAAAATCATGATTCTATTTTAAAAGAAAACAATTCTTTGAAAAAGGAAATTTCAGATGTCGCAAAAAGATTTTCGATTGGCTCGAAAACTTTGGAACATATTTTGTCCATCCAAATCCCATATTACAACAAATCATGATTTGGATGTAAAAAAAATTAAAATTAAAAATGATTTTCCGACTCACAAAGAAAGGAAGAGGCAAAAGCCTCCAAGAGTTTTTCATGAAAATCATTTTAGAAAACAGTTTGAAAAACTTGCTAGTCAAGACCTTCTTAAATGTTCAATCTATGGCAGCCATAATCATTATGAAAATGACTATTCTAAAGGTTGGAAGTAAATTCGGAAAAACTTTCTAAGCATGGCCGATCGTTCTAACCAAAGAGGACCTTGACAAATATGGGTACCAAAGCAGAGTTGAATTTGTCTTAATCTTTGCAAGTACCAAAGAAAAAGAGAAACAAATGGTACCTCGATAGTAGTTGCTCAAGATATATGACCGGTGATCCAAGCAAATTCATTAAACTCTCAAAATTCAATGGTGGAAGTGTTTCCTTTGGAGGAACAATAAAGGATAGATCGATAAAGGAACAGTTGAGATTAGGAATTTGACTATAAAAGATGTGTCTCTTTTAAAGGTCTGAACTATAATTTCATCAGCATTAGCTAGTTATGTGTTGCTAGTTACAAAATCTGCTTTCAAGAAAATAAATGCTTGGGCATGAATAAAGACTTGAAGTAGTCGTTTACTCGAAGGAGACATGGAAATATTTATTTAGTAGATACAACTGCTAATGATGTTTAGTGTCTGGTCTTTATCAAGGACAAATCAAACCTCTAGGATAGGAAGCTTGGACACATAAGCACCAAGCAAATATCGAAGCTCTCCTCAAAGAAATTGGTACGAGGATTACCGGATCTTAAGTTTGAAATATCTAAAATCTGTGCAATTTATGCCCTAGGTAAATAGGTAAGGAGTTCTTTCAAATCCATTAATTTCGTCATTAGTAATAGAGCTTTGTAGCTCTTCGGACCTACATGAACGCAAAGTCTAGGAGGTAAAAGGTATTGCTAAGTAATAGTTGATGATTATACAAGGTACACATGGGTTTTCTTCCTTGCACATAAGCATGAAGCATATTCTCATTTTTCAAAATTTGCCAAAAAGATTCAAAATGAATAAGGTTATTCCATTTCTTCCATTAGAATTGATCACAGGGATGAGTTCGAAAATCAAAGTTTCCAAAACTTTCATGAAGAAAGCAGTTTTGAGCATAAATTTTCGACTCCCTATACACTTGAACAAAATGGTGTAGCAGAAAAGAAAAATAGGTTCTTGCAAGAAATAGCAAGACCTCTTCTTTTAGAAAGCAAAATTGCATCACACTTCTAGGCTAAAGCCGTTTCAAAAGCATGCTACATCATAAATCGAGCTTTCCTTAGAACCTCTTTAGAAAAGACCCCTTATGAACTTTTCAAAGGTAGGAAACCAATTATTTCATACTTTAGAGTTTTTGGATGTAAATGTTTTATCTTAAGAAATGCTAATGACCGGCCTAATAAGTTTGATAAAAGATTAGATGAAGGCATCATTCTGGGATACTTAACTACAAGCAAAGCTTTCAGGGTCTTCAATAAAAGATCTCGCATGGTGGAAGAATCCATCAATGTAAAGTCAGATGAAAATATTCATCTGCAAGAAGATTCGAATCAAGTAGGGTCATCATTTGACGAAATTCAAGCAGAAGAAGAAATTCAAAATTCAAAATTAGATGAACAACCACAACAACAAGAAAGTTCTGATAAACACGATAGTGGGAAGTGCACGCACATCCTTGGTGTGAAATGGGAAAAAGAGTGATTCTTTGCCTTAAAACCAACGGGCCCCACCTTACTTCTGAATAAGGTAACAACTTCGTCTCCAAGATCATATTCCCATAAACCTTGAATTTGTGGGTATAGGTCCACATCAAGAAACTACATAACTTGGTTAACAATTTTTGCTCTCGAGCACCTGCACACGTCAAGTACATTTGATTTGTTGTCAAATGAGGTTAGGATGCAGCTAAATTTACGAGGAAGTCCGAGGCCATGTAGAATATTCCAATAAATCTACAGCTTTCAGTTCTAGACCGACAAAGGGCTGCTTATATTGATTCGTAATTCATTTTCTAGGGTTAATACTTGATTAGAACTTCATGAGAAGGCAGATACAACGAGCTCTAGCAAGGGTTTACTCACCGGCAAGCTAGAGCTAGTGTGATGAGCTTTTGTGCTCTTTTTGCTAAATCACTTGACAGCAAGAACTAATACAAGCGTTCATAGAAAACACATCTACATAGATTGAAATTTAACATCCTTAGGTCACATTAGAGGTGGCAAATGGGTGGGTTGGGTCGGGTATGGGTCGGGTCGAAAATTGGTCGATCCATATTTGACCCATTTAACCAGTTTTGACATATATTCTTGTAGTGTAAATCTAGTGACCTGTACCCGACCCAACCCGTACCCGACCCATACCCGACCCAACCCGTATTGCTAAAACCTATTAATATTCTAGGAAAACCCATTTCTACTATATGCTAATTGGATTAAAACTTCAAATTAAATTCAAAATAGTAAATAAAATAAAAAAAAAGTTTAAAAAAAAACCTATAAATTGAAATATTTATAAAGAATTAGACTATGCACATGCTTCTCTTATTTGAAGTGAACATACCATTGAATAACTAAAAACGTAACATGAAATTTTTTTAACTAAACCTATAAAAGCTCATTTTTATGCAATACAAATTTTTTAACAATTTTTATGCAATATAAATTTAATGAAATTTTTTTATAATTTTTTTAAAATTATTTTAACAAAAATGGAATTTTTAATATTTTTAAATATAATTTTTAATATTTTTAATTTTTAAAATATAATATATATTATTTTTTAAAATATATTATTTTTTATTTTTAATAATTATTTTTTTTTTTTCTTTTCTCTTTTCTTTTTTCTTTTTCTTCAGCCAATCACCGGCCATGATGATGGCCGTCGACCGGCCACAGGCGAGATCGAGCTCGCCAACGTCGGGCGGGGCTTGATCTCGCCAAATCGACGAGGCCGAGGCGCAACCCGACGCCGGCGAGCTTGAGTCTCGCCAATCCTCGGCGAGGTCGAGCCTCGCCCAATGTCGGCGGCTTGAGCCTCCCGGTCGTTGGCAAGGCCAAGCCTCGCCGGATCCGGCGAGATCGAGCTCGCCGGCATCGGGCGAGGCCGTCGGCGAGGCCGAGTCTCACGGATCCGTCGAGGCTCGAGCTTAGCGGTCGTCGGCGAGGCCGAGCCTCGCTGGATCTGGCGAGATCGAGCTGGCCTGCATCGGGCGGGGCCTTAGCCTCGCCAGATCGGCGAGGCTCGGTGCCGGCGAGCTCGAGCCTCGCCTCGCCTATCGTCAGCCAGTGGCCGGCCGTCGCCCTGCCGGCGATCGGCTAAGGGATGAAGAAAAATAAAGAAAAAAAAAAAAAAAAAAAATTGAAATATAAAAAATAATTATAATTTCGATTTTTTATAAAAAAATCATTTTATAAAATTAAAGAAGGCCATGGCCCATGGGTTGAAAGTGGGTCTAAATGGGTTATTACTGACCTATTTATTTTTGTGCATTATTTTCTCAAACCCATTTTTGACCCATATTTAACTTTTACTTGACCCATAAATGACCCATTTAACTAAAAATGGGTCATAATATGGGTTTATGACCCATATTGCCACCTTTAGGTCACACTTACAAAAGGTGGCAAATATTGTTTGCATTGTCACAACAATAACACCTCGACTTCCAGAAGTGAGATTGGATCATACATCATGAGAAATCGACTATATACTAAGCATTTTCAGAGATAAATAATTTGTCGTTAACCACCGGCCGTGGTGGCTCCGCTGGATAAGAGCTCCATTGATCCTTCCCCAAAGGTGAGGGGTTCGAAACCCAGTGAAGGCATTTGGTGTCTTAAGTGTGGCGTCGGGGTGGTGGGTCCTTCGCTAGCATCACTCTAGGGTTTACCCGTCGGCTATCGGCTGTACGGGGTTCCCTAGGTATCCAAAAGAAAAAAATAAAAATAAAAATAATAATAATTTATCGTCAACCTCTTGCAAGGAAATATCAAATTTTGATAGTCCTTTTCGTTTACAATCCTGTGCTTTGGAGGACTCCCTTTAATTCTTTGATCATCCTCCAAGGGAGGGACTTTGATGTGGAAGATGAATTTCAAACAATATGCCAATGCTATCCATTTAAGGTAAAGAAACAAACATATAGATACCCTAAGTGTTTTTGTTTCTCTTTCCAAGGGATTGATTGCAAATTTTGCTTGTATTTCACAGCTTCAAAACTGTGTTGGTTGGCCATGAGGACTCACATGTGTAGGCATCCACTCTTGTATATGCGTAATCCACTCACATATGTGCTATGGGATTTTCGAATGATACACCTCTTTATGGGTATCTCCTTAAACTATGAAGTGATCAACTCGTTTTTTTTTTTTTTTTTTTTTTTGGTCAGTGATCAACTTGTTTCATTTAGATAAAATTATCAATTTTTCTGAAAGTTATGATGTCAAGATAATTTGGATCAAAATGAGCTTCTTTTAAGCTCGTCCAAAATATTGTTCCTATAATTGATTCTATCGTGCAACAACCGGGATACATAAAGGGAGAGAGCGGTTATAAGTCACAGTATGAGGTGATAACACCTCATAGTTGAAAGGCGGAGAGTGGTTTATTTGCCTTGAGATAATTTGTAAATCAACGTTTCCTCATACTGTGTTCATTTCCCAAGTGGGGCTTTTATGAACTTTGCCAATCCTAGGGCAAATTCAAAACGTGGAAAGAAGACCAAGTTACCAGGAATGGAAATCACAACTACCAAAGTTTCCATTTTTCCAAATGGCAAAATACGTGAATCTAATTTGGTAGTGCCTGTCAAGCTTCAGGAAATGGGATTGGATCATACATCGTGAGAAATCAACTGTGCCAAGCATTTTCAGAGATAATCAAATTGTCATCCACGTCTTGCAAGAAAATACGAAATTTTGAGAGTCCTTTTCAATTACAATCCCATGCTTTGGACTCTCTTTAATTCTCTGATCATCCTCCAAAGGGGGGACTTCAATGTGGAAGATGAATTTCAAACAATATGCCGATGCAATCCATTTAAGGCAAAAGG
Source organism: Eucalyptus marginata (assembly GCA_014182565.1). NCBI lineage: Eukaryota > Viridiplantae > Streptophyta > Magnoliopsida > Myrtales > Myrtaceae > Eucalyptus > Eucalyptus marginata. Next base: position 4,841,358 of record CM024585.1, read on the forward strand.
AACAAACTTAAAAATACCTTACGTGTTTAAACAAAACCATATGTTGGTTGCCCATGAGGAGTCACATATGTGTAGGCATCCACTCACATATTTTCGAAGTCAAGAACCTAGCTGATTCTCGTCTGAACCAGCCTCAAACAGAGCCAATCAGGCTGGTCTTTGTCAATTCTAGTGTCCACCCCAAATCATCGCCGACCTTAAGACCTTGTCTTTATCACAACTTCTCTTTTAACATGCAAATATTCTCTCGATTTGCTTCTAACATCCCAATATCGACCACATAATGAAGGATATCCCAACAAGAGCCTGATCTTGCTTTCCTTTTCTGAACAAAGTCAAGTGCTGAGAAACTTCTCAAGAGCCTTTTATTAGAACTTGCTTGGAAGTTTGTCCATCGTATACAATGCAGATAAACATGTTTGGGCAATTTATCCTTGATCAAATTTACGTGCTCATGAGATGGCCTATAGTCACCACTTACTTTTGTTGGAATATAATATGTGGAAATGACAAGATTTTTTAATTTACATCGAAGCGCAAACTCCAGAGAAATAAACGAGAAATAATAAGGACACCAGAAATTTACGTGGTTCGGTCTGAGTATAGGTACCTACATCCATGGGGAGAGCTAGCAGCAAATAATTCACTATAATTGGAGAATCAAAGTTTATAATCACTCACACACTCGAGTGTTTCCCATACCTAGATTTAAGCCCAAACCCAAAGTGTTTATAAATAATTAACTCACTTGGACATAAACTCATTACAAAAAATTACCATGCGTTCAAGCTTAAAACAAAACGCTCTACATATGCCAAAATTAGGAACTCCAGCGTTCGTCTTTGGTCCGCGTACGTACGGCTTCGCGTTTCTATTCAAGGCTTCGCGCGGGTGGATGTCTTTCTCGTGCGGCTTCAAAAAACTCACAGCTCCTCTCTCAGGCGGCGTGGACGTGCAGAGGGGTTCACGTTCTTTTAGCTTTTTATATTGTGTGCCCAAAGCGAAGACTTTGACTTTGGGCCCCACGTCTCTTTCCTTCTTTAAAAGGGAAGTGGGACACTGCAGGTAAAGGGAAGAAAACCTTCATTTTTCTTCCTTTTTTCTTTTATCTCCTTTAAAGATAAATAGATAATAAAAAATATAGTGTACCCCTTTTTCTTTGTCTTCTAGTGACAAAACATATCCTCCTTGTTTCGTTGCTTATTATGCACGTTCAAAAGAAAGTCCAATAAGAAGAAAGATTTCTTCATCCGATTTGTAATCCACTTGAAAATCTTCCTCAACAAAATTTGGTTTAACAAATTGTTATTCGAATTCAAACTCGAGATATTAATTTAACAATTCTCCACCTTGGCTCGATGTTTGAAGCCAAGTTATAGTGCCCATCATCCATGCTGCTCTCCAAACGCCTCGATGGGTGCTCACTCTCCACAGACGCCAATAGAGCTCAAGTAGAGCTTGAGCTTTGCCAAAGGAACAAGCTTAGTCATCATGTTTGCCGAGTTATCTGCTGTAGCAATCTTTTTGATAATAACAATACCCTTAGCTAAGATATCTCGGATGAAGTGGTATTGATATTGATATGCTTCGTTCGCTCGTGATAAACTAGATTATATGCCAAATATATTGCACCTTGGTTATCACAGTGTATATCCACACTTTTCTATTCTAACCCAAAGTCCGATAGCAAACTTTGTAACCATATCGCCTTCTTCATTACAAAGGTTAGTGCCATGTACTCTGCCGCAGTTGAAGACAAGGTAATGTGATCCTATAAGGACGCTTTCTAAGTAACTGCATCACCTAGCATAAACACGTACCCTGCTAAAGATCTGCGATCATTCTAGTCATCGGCATGATATGAATCCACAAAACCAGTGGTCTCATTACCATTGCTGGTCCTCTAGTATACTATTCCCACGTCTGTTGTCCCTTTTAAATATCTAAGGATCCATTTCATAGCTTCCCAATGAGTTTTACCAGGACGCTTCATATAGTGACTAATCATGCTCACAACTTGTGAAATATCAGGCCTAGTGCACACCATAGCATACGTAATACTACCCACGACACTAGAATAAGGAACACGAGACATATGCTCCTCCTCTGCCTTAGTCTGCGATGATAATTTATCTGAAAGTTTAAAGTGCTTCGGTAAATGTATACTTACAGATTTTGCCAACTGCATATTAAAACGTGTCACAATCTTTTCAATATATTTCTTCTGAGATAGACATAAAACTCCTCCAGCTTTGTCACGCAAATTCTCCATACCCAATATTTTCTTTGCAACACCTAAATTTTTCATCTCAAATTCAGCATTTAATTGCCTCTTTAGCACATTAATATCAGACATATTCTTAGCTGCTATCAGCATATCATCAACATATAAGAGTAGATAAATCAAAGAACCATTCTCCAATCTCCTAAAGTAGACACAGCTATCCATCTGATTTTTTGAATGGTCTTGCCTAGCCATGAAAGCATTAAAACGTTTATACCATTACCTAGGAGACTGTTTTAGCCCATACAAAGATTTCTTCAATAAGCAAACATGATTTTCCTTACCTCGAATAGCAAATCCCTCTAACTGCCTCATGTAAATCTGCTCCTCCAACTTATCGTGAAGAAATGCAGTTTTCACATTGTCGCGACCCAATTTTTCGGGGTTTGCCACCTAAAACAACCTCTACTAAGCCTTTGAGCTTAGCTCGGGCTCTCCCAAGCCTATACCAAATCGCGACTTAGGGTTTTAACATGCAAAAGATTATTATCTAGGAGTCGCCACTAATCAGTTTAGGGTAGGTCGATTAGACACCTAAGTAAAATAACGGGAGAATTATCTTACTTCTACGAACCAGAGATTTTGGGTACGGGGACTTGGTTACACTAGACTATCCTAGTGCCCTTTCGGTACCATTTCTTTTTAATTTTAAAAATGTTTTGCAGGCAGCTTGATTTGATTTTAATTGAGCTTCCTAACATGTGAGGTGATCATTCATGTGCGCATACCACCAATTTAACACATCAAGAAAGCAATTAAATAATGCAAAAACATACCTTAAAGCAACGAAAGCATCTGCAATGTTAGATCAAAAATCATATAGACAATCCTAGATATGATTTCTAATTAACACGCAATTTCAATTTTTTTTTTTGTTTTCACTTTATTTAATGAAAATCATGCGATGCATGCTAATAATCTAATATGATATGACGACATGACTTAAACTATATGACATGAAGAAATGCAATAATTAAATGCAATCTAAATGATTTAATTATAATGACATGCAATGCGATGCAATGACATACCAAATTATTTAAACTAAAATGACATGCCTCATGCAATTTAATATGCAATCTATATGTCACGTGACATTTATTAAATGACTTAGTCTAATGACAAGAAAGTTCTAATTAAATGAACTTAATGAAAACTAAATGACGTGCATTTGATATTTCTACTTTAAAATGCAATCTATCTTAAAAATTGAAACTAACTTATGCAAAGACAAATTTTGTATTTTCTTTTCATGAGATTCGAATGCAAAAATGATCTAGCTAGGTTAAAATTCTATCTAATTTAAACTAAGGATTAAGTCATATTAAATCCTAATTTAAATTAAGACATTATCTCAACCTAACATGCAATTTATTTAATATGCAATGACGTGCGGAGCATGCCCTAATTCTACATGACATATGCATGATATTTTTTATTTTTAACAATGTTCGAAATTTAAAAATGCCACGTACTTAAACATGCAACTTAAATAAATAAAAAACTAACAACCTAAATGAATGCACCTTTTTTGTTTTTATATTTTTAAATCTAAAATAAAATCTATATTCTAGATATGCAAACTAACAAGAAATATTCTAAAAAAACAAATTGAAACCTAATTCGAATATCTTTTTGATTTTTCTTAGTGATTTTCTAAAGCAAGCAATTATCAACTAAATCTTAAATCTAAACAAGCAAGATACTCAACAAATAAAGGATTAAAATAGACGAAAAAATAACCCGTTATCTCACGGGTCAAATTAACGACTATTTTAAACCCTGAACATCAGACAAGAAATCAAAATAATTAAAAATCTGATCCGAAATCTTACGGATCAAATTAATAATTAAATTAATTCAACAATTAATATATCGCAAACAAAACCCCAAAAATTATCATAATTAAAAAAATGACCCGACGTCTTACGGGTCAAATTAAATAATTACAATAACTTTAGGGGCAATTCCTATGGATAATGCGTATAACAATTATAACTTAAAAAAAAAAAACTCACAATATTCAACTTAAACAATAATAATAAAACTAACTAAAAGTAAAGTAAAATAACATAAAATAAAAAATAAAAAAAAAAGAAAAACAACCTAAGGAAAATAAGGGGCAGCACGTTCCTTGGCGCGGCAAGGGGAATCACCGGCGTCGGAGCTGAGGCGCGGCGGCGGTGGGCGGAGCGGGCTCGGTGGAGCCAAATTACATCCAAAAAGAAAAAAGAACCCTTGGGGAAGATGATGAATAGTAAGGGTCAAATCACCCTTTTTCTTTGCCTTTTTTCCCTACGAGACTCTTCCTTCCTCTCTCTTTTCACCTTTTTGCTTTTCACTTTTGTATTCTTTTTCTTCTCAAAACCCACGCACGGAACCTCTCTTTCTTGCACTTTTAAAACTTTTGCTTTCTTCCTCCATCAATTGATTGTACGTGACCCCTTTTATAAGCCAAAAAAATTGTATCTTTGGGGTATATTTCATTTCTAATTTTGCTTGAACACGATACCCCTAAATATATCGTTGAAATATTTTTTGCATATTCCATCAAGAAAATCCCTCTTTTGTGCAAAAGTGCATCTCCTAGTGTATATTACCTAAATATGTGAGAAATCTAAACGGAATATAACAAAAAATAAAATTTTCCTAAACCTATATGCCATGTGATTGTTTTTATTTTTTTTATTTAGCAAAATCAAATCTCAAAATTTTAGGTGTCAACACACATTTGGTTGCTCTAACTCGAGATCCTGCGAAGCAACTAAGGCAAGTAAAACATGAATTGAAGTATGTCTTACTACAGGAGAGAACACCTAATTGTAGTCAATGCCCTCACGCTGTGTGTATCCCTTCACCACAAGTCTCAACTTATACCTTGCTCCCTCAAAACCGAAAATGCCCTCTTTCCGTTTGAAGACCCATTTACCTTCGACAATCTTTTGGCTCTTGGGTACTTTAACTAGCTCCCATGTTTGATTTTGATGGAGTGATTCCATCTCTTCACTCATAGCCCCTAGCCACTACGACGACTCCGAACTAGTCATCGCCTCAGAGTAAGACGAAAGCTCATCCGTCTCAACATCGTCACCTACAGTCAATGCATAAGCAATATCTGTATAACCATAACGTACCGATGATTTAATTTGTTTTCTCTGTCTATCTACGGCTATAGTGTGTTGCGATTATGCTGATTGTCCATTATCACCAACTTTAGGAACTGCGGCCTCATGTGCAATCTCAGCTTCTATTACATTTGAGGTCTCTAGAGTCTCCACCTGAAGCTCCACCTCGCTAATGACACCATGATCTGTCTTATCTGTTGGTTGTGTCTCAGAACTCCTCTGTTGAAGCATTGCAGTCTTGTTGAAGATCACATTTTTGCTGATTAGAAAACCGAGTGATCTGGGATTAGTGCACCACAGTTGGTAGCCTTTCACCCCATGTGCATAACCCAGAAATATGCACTTCTTTGCCCTTAGCTCAAGCTTACCATCACTCGCATGAGCAAACGCATGATATCCGAATATACATAATCTGGAATAATCAACAAGTTTCCCTGACCATACTTCCTCAAGAGTCTTCCACTCGATAGCGGATGATGGAGATCAATTAACTAGGTAACATGCCATGTTCACTGCTTCAGCCCAAAATTCCTTGTTAAATCCTGCATGTGAAAGCATGCATCGAGCTCGCTTAAGCAAAGTTTTGTTCTTCCATTCTGCCACGCCATTCTGCTGTGGTATCCCAGGTACTGTGCGGTGTCTCATAATACATTTTTTTCTCTCAGAACTCGGTAAAATCTTTACCATAGAACTCCATGTCATTATCGATTCTCAGGCACTTGATTTGTTTATCTTATTGCTTCTCAATTAATGCCTTAAATTTCTTGAACTGATCAAACACATCTTATTTGTGCTTCGGAAAGTATACCCATACCTTCCTTGAATAGTCGTCAATAAATGTCAACATATATTGGGCACCTCCTTTCGAAGGAACCGAAGACGGGCCCCAGACGTCTAAATGAATATATTCAACTAGTCACTTGGTCGAATGAACAACTGTAGTAAACTTAACTCGGTGTTGCTTCCCAAAGATGCAGTGCTCACATAAGTCCAGTTTCCTTGTCTTTTGACCCTTCAACAATCCCCTTTCACTTAGCATCGTCATACTTGCCTCGCTCATGTGCCCTAAATGCATATACCATAACTGAGTTAAGTTAGAGTCTGACTCACCTGATGAAACTACAGCGGTTTCAGTCACTGTCTCTCCCAGCAGATGATAGAGAGTATTCACTTTCTTCCCCTTCATCACTGTCATGGCACCTCGAGAGATCTTCGGTACTCCACTTTCAGCAGTGTACCTACACCTAATGTCATCGAGTGTCCCCAGAGAAATAAGATTTTTCTTGAGCTCCGATACATGCCTCACATCTGTTAATGTGCGCACCATCCCATCGTGCATCCGAATTCGAATTGTCCCGATCTCCACAGCCTTACAAACTGCGTTTTTTTCCCAAAAGAACCCTACCACCATTTGTAGTTTGGTAAGTAGTAAATTAGTTCTTATGAGGCGTCATATGATAAGAACACCTCGAACCTAGCACACATTCGTCTTTTGACAAAGTAGTAGTCACACATAAAACAACTTCTGCATCACTATTGTTCCCCTCGGTAACGTTTGCCACATTGCTTGTGGCATTCTGCCTATCACCTTTAATCATCCGCTTTGGACAATCTCTCCTGATGTGCCTCTCCTCGTGACACTCAAAGCACTTCACGCGTCCCTTAGACTTTCTATGGCGTGATTTCGATATGCTTTTACCTCTGTTGCTACTAGGCCCTCGATATTGTTCTCTACCTCGAATCGTCAGTGCTTGCACTACTCCTTGCTTTAGACCATCATCTCGCAACTTTCTCTACTACTCCTTACAGAATAAGGCAAACTTTACCTCTTCTAAGATAATTATAGTATGCCCTTGTAACAATGAATCAGTAAAGTGCTCCCATGACTCTGGAAAAGAAGCTAACAATATCATGCTCTGTTCTTCATCATCAAGTAACTTACTGACGTTCTTCAGATCCATCATGATTTTATTAAATTCATCTAAGTGGGTTCTGATAGATGTATCTTCAGTATATCTAAATTGAAACATTCTCTTCAACATGTATAGGCAATTATTCAAACCTTTTTTTACATACTGAAGTGTTACCCATAATGCTGCAGCATCCTTCTCCTCAGCAATCTCTATTAAAATCTCATCCAACAAATTTAATAGGATTGTGCTCTTTGCTCTTTCCATTAGCTCTACCCTCTCTGAGGCTTTCATTATAATTAGCAACTCATTTTCACCATCCAGTACCTTAACCAAACCTTGGGTTGTTAATAACACTCACATCTTGATGCTCCATAACCCAAAGTTGTTCCTCCCGTTAAACTTCTCAATTTCATATTTTCTCTTAAACATAATTGTAATAGCAGAATTTCTAGATAATAATCAGACAAGCAAAAGCTCCAAATCACAATCAAGAAATCCGATCACAAGCTTTGATACCAATTGTTGGAATATAATATGCGGAAACGATAGAATCTTGCAATTTATGTTAACGCGCAAACTCCAGAGAAATAAACAAGAAATAATAAGGACATCAAAAATTTATGTGGTTCGGTCCAGTATCAATACCTACATCCACAGAGAGAGCTAGTAATAAATAATCCACTATAATAAAAGAATTAGAGTTTACAATCGCTCACATGCTCGAGTATTTCCTACACCTAAATTTAAGCCCAAACTCAAAGTGTTTATAAATAAACAACTCACTTGGACATAAACTCATTGCAGAAAATTACCATGTGTTCAAGCTCAAAACAAAATGCTCTACATACGCCAAAATCAGGAACTCCGGCGTTCGTCTTTGGTCCGCGTACGTATGGCTTCGCGTTTCTATTCAAGGCTTTGCGTGGGTGGATGTCTTTCTCGTGCGGCTTCAGAAAACTCGCAGCTCCTCTCTCAGGCGGCATGGACGTGCAGAGGGGTTCAAGTTCTTTTAGCATTTTATATTGTGTACGTACGGCTTCGCGTTTCTATTCAAGTCAAAGTATTGACTTTGGGCCCCACGTCTCTTTCCTTCTTTAAGAGGAAAGTGGGACGCTGCAGGTAAAGGGAAGAAAACCTTCCTTTTTCTTCCTTTTTATTTTATCTCCCTTAAAGATAAACATATAATAAAATATATAGCGTACCCCTTTTTTGTTGTCTTCTAGTGACAAAACATATCCTCCTTGTTTCGTTGCTTATTTTGCACGTCCGAAAGAAAGTCCAATAAGAAGAAAGATTTCTTCATCCGATTTATAATCTGCTTGAAAATCTTTCGCAACAAAATTTGGTTTAATAAATCATTATCTGAATTCAAATTCGAGACATTAATTTAACAACTTTAATCCAAACACGCGCACATGTTGTCCAGATAACACCACTTCTTTCATCTATTCTTAGCATGTACATTTAATGGATGTTGATGCAGTTGTTTGAGGTGCAATGACACTTAATTAGTAATAGAGCCAAAGAGCTGACTCTGAAGCTTGACGGCAGGCACTCCAATATCAGAATCACACGCTTTGCCAATTCAAAAGATTGAAACTTTGGTAGCTGTGATTTCCATTTAATATATAAGTAGATGAACCTTGTCCCCTTCGCAACTTACTTCAACCAAAATCCTACACATCTCCACTAGACGCTCACTGCCGCCTTCCTCCTCCTCCTCCTCATTGCCATCGCCACCACCACCACCTTCGTCAATGCTGCCACCACCCTTGAGCACGAGGCCCTTGACCATGACCATGATGGTGGCAAGAGAGGTAATCCATTGCTTTCTTTGTCTTATTCATTTTTTTTTTTAGCTTTTTATTCTGTCCAGTAAATCATTTCTGTACTAAAATTGCGAGGTTGTTACTCCTGTTTGCTTACAGGAGCACTATTGATGCTTGCACCATGTTGGATAAATTCTCTTCAGGTATTTTGGAGTTGACAAAACATTTTCTTCAGTCTAGTCTGAAGACCTACAGACTCTACCGGCAAAGTCTCGAAGATCAAAGTCGAAGCTAGCAAGACTCAAGTTTCAAAGTCTATCCTCATGGACGGTTTCCAGACCAACAAGATAAAAACTTCTATATGGTTTTTACTCCAACGGTTAGAGAATATATTTCTCTTTTGGATTCAGCACTTGAAGATCTTATTTACATATTCGAATACATATAGATTCTCTAAAGATTCGCAACTTATATTTGGAAAGATCTACTTATGGAAACCAAGATCCTGATTGTATGGGCGAGCAAGATTGATGGGCTATCAACACTTACCTTAAAGAGCTCGAGATCTCTCTAATTGATTCTGTCCAACGGGTTGATGGAAGAACTTCTTTGGAAGGTGCCAACGGTAATGATGGCATGAAGAAGTATATAAGAGAGATGCTCCAGTTGTTGAAGGGTGCCGGATAGAAGAATTCCAAAGTCTGAATCTCCATTTATATTTTGTGATCTTATTCTTCGAGTGTTATATGTAATCAAAAGAGAAATCATACTGTGGTGAGACCTTGAGGAAGTGTAGTAGAGCTTCTACCTTTGTGGACTCAAGAGCGTGAGATTGTAATCACTCTTTTTATTCTTAGTGAAATCCAGCCGGAAGGGCTGTCCGTGCGGAGAGTGGACGTAGGCTTGGTCTAAGCCGAACCACTATAAACTGAGTCTTGATTCTCTATCCCTAATCCTTTTATCTTTCATAACTTTCATTTGCTGCAATTGTTGGTTTTCATTCATTAATCTCTCATTCGGAATAAATTGTTAAAATTGCTTTAATCACCTATTCACCCCCCTCTAGGTGCTAATTCTAGTCCTAACAATTGGTACCGAGCTTGTGTACTCGTTCATAAGAAGTGTCTTTACTTCGAGTAAAAGATCTATGGCTAGTATGTTGCCTACGGGGTTGGTTGAAGGTCAAAGCAATACCAGACCTCCATACTTTGATGGAAAAGACTACAAAGATATGGAAAAACAAGATGAAGGCATTCCTAAGATCGAAAGATCCTTTGGAATGGGAAGTGGTTGATAAATGAATCATTCCCGCGCTGCGTCGAGAATCGAGAGAGAGGAAAAGAAGCTGCGATCCCACTCTCGACTCAAGAAGAAATCACCAAGAGACAGACTCTTGACGCCAAAGCTATTTACTCCTTATATTGTGCTTTATCCCCTACTGAGTATAATAGAATATCTTCTTGTGATACAGCAAAAGAAGTCTGGGATAGGCTTCACATTACCTATGAAGGGACTGATCGTGTGAAAGAAACGAGGATCAATATTCTTTTGGGACAATATGAAGTCTTTAAGATGAGATCAGGAGAATCAATAACTGACATGTTTAGTCGCTTTACTGAAATTTTGAATGGTCTTGAATATCAGGGACATCCAATCTCAGGACATATGAAGGTCAACAAACTCCTACGAGGACTCTCTAAAGACCGGAATTACATAAAAACCTCAATAAGAGAGACGCGAGAGGATTGCTCCACTCTCGTAGACGAACCGGTTGGAACTCTTCAATCTTATGAAGTGGAAAGACCAACGAAGAGGAAGATTCAAAAGGTAAGAAATCTATTGCCTTAAACTCTAATGACTATTCGATGCTACGGACTCGAAGAAGATCTAGATGATGAAGAACGGCACTCATGATAAAGAGATTGAAAGTTGAACAGAAAAGGAAGGAAATTCAATTGGAAGAAACAAAGTTCACAAAGGTTTCAAAACAAATCAACGAGAGGAAGATGATTCTAACAAAGAAGTGACTTGCTTTGAATGCAAGAAAAAGGGACACATCGGACCCAATTGTCCTCTCGTTAAAGAAGAGAAAAGGAAAGACCGAGAAATACGGGAATGCACTCAAAGCGAGACTTGGAGTGATGCGAATGTGAAGAAAGTGATGACGATTATGCCAATATACGTTTAATGGCAAAATCAGACTCGGACTCGAGATCTTGATTCGAGACACATACTCAGACAGTGAACTCGAGGTCAGTAACCTAAAAATTCCTGTCAAGGTTTCTAAATATATTGATGAACTTTGTCTTAGTCTAAAAACCTCTCTTAAGAGGATCTCCGAATTGAAAAAGGAAAATTCTACATTGAAGCAATAGGAAAAACTTATGAAAGAAAAGTTTGAAAAGTTGGAAAAGGACTTTGCTGTTATGAAAGAAAACTCAGACTCTATTTCAAATGAAAATAATCTTTTAAAAAATGATATTACTAACATATCAAAAAGATTTTCAAATGGTTCTGAAAAGTTGGATAAGATTCTCTCAATACAAAGACCATACTTTGATAAGTTAGGTCTTGGTATGACTTCTGAAACTATTCCACTAATTGATTTCCCAAAGGTAAAGGAAAGAATCAGACAGAGACCAGCCAGAGTTGTTTATAAGAATCATTTCCAAAAAGTCTTTGTAAAACCTGTTGGCGAAATGCCTTGAAATGTTCCAAGTGTAAAAGCTCGAACATTTTGAGAAAGAATGTCCTTTGGTTTGGAGACTGTTAAAAAGAGTTGGGCTAAGACTTGTCTATTGTTCTAACACTTCTGGACCCAAGATGATATGGGTACCAAAGAAAGTTTCAATTCGTATTAATTGCAGGTTACTATCAAAAGGAAGATTAAATGGTATCTTGATAGTGGCTCTTCAAGACATATGACAGGAGACTCAAGTTGCTTCATAAATCTTGTCCAGATAGACGGAGGAAAAGTTTCTTTTGGTAGTAACAACAAAGGAAGAATTACTGGTCGAGGAACAGTAAAGATTGGAAGTTTGTCAATCAAAAATGTTTCCTTAGTTGAAGGATTAAATTACAACTTGCTTAGCATAAGCCGGTTGTGTGATACCGGTTTCAAGATCAATTTCCAGGAAGAAACGTGCTCTGGAATCAGTAAAGACTTTACTCAATCCTTTACTGGACGAAGACATGGAAATATCTATCTGCTTGATGTGAATCATGAAAGATCACAGTGCTTAATATCAGTACAAGATGAAGCTAATCTATGGCACAAAAAGCTAGGCCATACCAATATGAAGCAAATCAACAAGATCTCTTCCAAGAAATTTGTTCGAGGATTGCCTATTCTCAATTACTCAAAGTCTGATCTATGCACACCATGCGTACTGGGTAAACAGGTTAGAAACTCTTACAAATCAATAAATAAAGTTTCCACTAATCTTGTACTGCAGCTTCTGCATATGGATTTGTTTGGACCTACCAGAACGCAAAGCATTGGTAGAAAAAGGTTCTGTCTAGTAATAGTGGATGATTATTCACGATTTACTTGGGTCTACTTTCTTTCAAGTAAGTCTGAGACTTTCTCTCTCTTTTCAAAGTTTACTAAGAAAGTGCAGAATGAGAAAGGTCACACTATCTCAAGCATTCGAACAGACCATGGAGGTGAGTTTGAAAATCAAGACTTTACTAAATTTTGTGATGAATTTGGTTTTCAGCACAAATTCTCCTCTCCATATACACCAGAATAGAATGGGGTTGTGGAAAGGAAGAATAGGTCTTTACAAGAAATGGCAAGAACTCTTTTAATTGGAAATAATATTTATTCAAGGTTTTAGGCTGAAGCTGTTTTAACTGCTTGCTATATTATAAACCGAGTGTTTTTAAGGCCAATTCTTGAGAAAATTCCTTATGAAATTTTTAAAGGAAAGAAACCAATAGTTTCTTATTTTCAAGTATTTGGTTGCAAATGTTTCATTCTAAAGAATGCAAATGATCGTGTTGGTAAGTTTGAAGAGAAATCAGATGAAGGATTCTTTCTTGGTTACTCAACTACAAGCAAAGCCTATAGAGTATTCAACAAGAAGACTCAGACTGTGGAAGAATCAATGAATGTCAAATTTCAAGACTCTCCACAAATTCAGCAAATTCAGACTGAAGATTCAGAATCTATTCCAGACTCTGCTAGATCTACCTCCATTGAAGCAGTTAAAAATTCAGAATCAGTACAACAAGCTACTGATGAAGAATCTACTGAAGAAAAAGATCAACAATCTATCAGACTATCCAGTAACTGGAAGCACAAGTCTAGTCATCCTGAAGAACTCATTATTGGAAACATTAATGAGGGAATTCGAACAAGATCCAAAAGGCGAGAAGAGTCTAGTCTTTGTTGCTCTTATTTCGAGATAGAACCCAAAAATATTGAAGAAGCTTTAGCGATGAAAGCTGGATTGAAGCAATGCAAGAAGAGCTCAGACAATTCAGTATTAACGACGTATGTGAATTGACTCCTAAACCAAAAGGTAAATCAGTTATTGGAGCTAAATGGGTATTCAGAAACAAAGTTGATGAAAAAGGCAAAGTAACGAGAAACAAAGCAAGACTCGTGGCTAAAGGATACACGCAAGAAGAAGGGATAGACTATGATGAGACCTATGCTCCGAAAACTTTTTTTCCTAAAGTAGCAAGGTTAGAAGCAATCGATTACTACTTGCTTTTGCTTGTTATAAGAATTTCAGGTTATTTCAAATGGATGTCAAAAGCGCATTCTGAATGGATTTATTCAAGAAGAAGTCTACGTCGAACAACCTCCTGGTTTTGAAGACTCAAAGAAACCAAAGCCCATTGACTCGGTGTTCGGGCGAAGAAAGCTTTATATGGATTGAAACAAGCTCCTCGAGCTTGGTATGAAAGGCTAAGTAATTTCTTAATTCAAAATGGCTTTTCTAAAGGAAAGGTAGACACTACTTTGTTTATTAAAAAGGAAGTCTATGCAGGATGAATTCGAGATGAGCATGATGGGTGAACTATCCTTTTTCCTTGGTCTACAAGTGAAACAACTAAAGGAATGAATATTTATTCATCAAGAGAAATATGCAAAAGAACTTGTTAAAAAGTTCGGTCTGGAAAATTGCAAAAAGACTGACATACCAATGTCAAGTGCCTTGAAGATAGACAAAGACGAAGCAGGGAAGAAAATCGACCAAAAGTTATACAGGAGTATCATTGGTTCACTTCTTTATCTTACTGCATCCAGACCTGACATATTATTTGGTGTTTGCATATGCGCTAAGTTTCAATCTGATCCTAAGGAATCTCATTTAAGTGCTGCTAAACGTATCATTAAATATGTTGCTACTACTGCTAAGATTGGTCTATGGTATCCCAAATAAGGAGATTTTACTCTTCTTGGTTATTCGAGACGTAGATCTTGCGGGTTGTAGAGTTGAAAGAAAAAGTACTTCGGTACTTGTCAATTGCTTGGAAACGGGCGTATCTTGGTTTTCAAGAAAACAAAGTATCGTGGCTCTTTCAACTGAAGCGAGAATATGTAGCCCTTGGAAGTTGCTGTTCTCAAATACTGTGGATAAAACAACAACTACAAGACTTTGGCATTGAAGATTCTTGCACAGAGATCAAATGTGACAATACCAGCGCAATCAATCTTACAAAGAATCCTATCCTACATTCAAGAGCAAAACATATTGAGATTCGACATCATTTTATAAGAGATCATGTTCAGAACAAAGAAGTCTTGATACAGTTCATAGACTCAAAGAATCAACTGGCAGACATCTTCACAAAGCCACTTAAAAAAAAAGCTTATTTGAGTCTATTCGCTCAAGACTCAATATTTTATCTCTTGAAGAATGTTGAAGCTCAGACTCAGAATTTAAAGTCGACAGTATCGAGACTCAAAAGGGTATAGACCGAGAATACCAATCGACACGACTGTAAGTTCATTTATTTACTTAAACTGTTATTTCGAAAAGGTAAGATTATCTGTTTATCTCTAATTGAGCTTATTAAGGCAGTTAAATTCAAAAAGGGGTGGTTATCGATTTATTAAGGCAGTTATTGTTTTAAAAGGAAATTTTTAATATTTCTAATTTGCGACGCTTGAGTTACCCCGTATCAGTTATCTCTTATATACTCATTCTCCTTCGTTTTCACTTTACCCAGAAACTCTAGTTCAAAAGCTTTTCACTCCTCTGAATTTTTCTCTCCAAAATTTCTACCTCTCAAGCTTTTGACTTTCTTGCGACACAAGTGTGAAAGTTTCTCCAAGAAAGCGACAATGTCTTACCAAAGAAAATCCTCAAGGATAGCAAACGAGGGGACCACAGGGCTCGGTGAGGGGCCTACGCACTTCGATCTCACAGAAGAAAGTGACTTTCCAACAGAACAGACTCCTCAACGATCTCAACAGCTCACCTCCTCAACTAGACCTCATGATCATCGCCCTCAACATGCAGAATAAGTTCTTGAAAATGTTGAACCTGTAAGATCACTCAAGCTTGTTTTTGTTTATAGGCTTTACTCTGCATTGAAGGAAGGAGGTTCTGCGATGACATTCATTGATGAATTTCTGAAAGAAAAAGGTTATAAAAATGAGACGCACTTTCTCACTGTGATGGAGAGATCAGGCGTTGTTCCTGTTGGAACGGCAGCAAAAGTCTTTGCAAACTTTCCCAGTGACCCTCGATTTGGTGCTGTAAATCAACCCGGGGGAAATGATGATGATGAGAAAATGTTTTTACATTTTAAACCTTGGATGGGTGTGGCTGCAAACCTTCGAGGAAAGAATGATGATCTGTTTCGATCAGACGGACACAGGAAGATGTATGAGAGACTGCTGAAGCGTGGGGTGATGAATCCACGGACGGTGGACTTTGATTTTCTGGATTTATTAAGCATCAATCTGAGAGAGAAGTTTGAGAAACTTCAACTTCACAAGTTCTGCACTGAATGTGATGTGGCTTATTCTGAATTGACCGCATGTTTTTATTCCAATCTCAGTTTCCTTGATGTGAACAGCTTTTCATTCAGCGTGAGAGATAGAGAATATATTGTTGATACGGACACTCTGGCGGATGTAGTTGGTGTGGAAAGGGGTGCTTTCCAATCAATTTCTATGTCTGTAAGTCATGCAACTCTAGAACTTGCGAGAGACCGAATTGCTGAAGGTCGTCTCTCCTACTCCAGGATGAATGCAACGAACACTCTGCTTCACAAGATTGTGATCAATTGTTGTAGACCGAAATCAACATCAAAGACAGATGTATCCATCTCAGAGGCTAAGTTGATGTATGCAATCAAGATTGGTCTTAACTTCTCTCTGCCACACACTATCATGTTTCACATGTACGGGTCCATGGCAAAGGACAAGGGAAAACTCCCTTATTTGCTCTCATCACTCGTCTTTTTCAGACACTTGAACATTCAGCCTCCTCACATTCTCTCTGTGAAGACTATTGATCAAATGGTCATCGGACTGAGGATGATAACAAAGATGCGTCTGAAAGAACTCAGCAAAAAGTTAGAGCAGTTTAAGGAGAAGACTCTGTTAAGTCCAGACCCAGACTCTTCGCGGCAAAGAGGAAAGGAAAGGAACCGGTGACTGGTCCTATCAAGAAGAGAAGGGCAATCATCTTGGAGGATGAAGATGATGAGGATGCTTTGCCTATCTCTGCTCTTGTCTCTCAGTTTTCTACACCTGTTTTAGCTGTTCCAGAACAACATTTTGCAAAAGACACTGAGAAAGGACTCCAGGGAAAGGGATCCTTACAAGAAGAAGAAGAGAAAGAAGAGAAAGAGAAAGAAGAGAAAGAAGAAGAGAAAGAGGAAGAGAAAGAGGAAGAGAAAGAGGAAAAAGAAGAAGAGGAAGAAGAAAAAGAAGAACAAGAGAAAGAACCAGCAAAGACAGATTCTCCAGCAGAAAAAGAGGATCAAAGACATCCTGTCACTGAGGAAACTCCTCAGAAAGAAGAGTACTTATCTCCTCCAGAAGATATTGAAACAGGGGGAGATGCCCAAAGAGAATGTACTCCTCTTCTACTGACTTTTACAAGTGCAGGTGTTAGTCGATCGCCTCCTGATGCAGATGATGTTCATGCTGCTCATTATCCTGAGGGAGAGGATTCATCTCCAAATATTGATCTCTCTGCTGATATTCATACTGGCTTGACTCCACCATCAGACCGAGTTGACGCAAGCACACAGACTGACAATTCAGGAGATTTTGGAAGATTGCTTGACATCATCTTGGAGCTCAAAGGCCAAATCTATGCTATGGGGTGTGAATTTCAGACTCTACAGAATGAGAATCATGCAATGTTCATCACCATGCATGATCAGCTTAAAGAGGTTCAGCGTTAGGTTCAGGCCACTGCAAAAGGCACTGCTCCTACTCAACTACAGGAAGATTTGAGGAAGCTGGAAGGAACTGTCAAGTCTATGGAGGACTTTCAACTTATTCGCATTCCTCGTGCTCCTTGATTTCTTTTTAATGCTGACAAAAAGGGGGAGAAGACTTTGCAGATTTCAAGACTTTCACTCTATCATCTATCCTCACTCCAAACCAAATCTTCACTTTTTAAACATCTTTTTTGGCTTGTTATGATTGTGATTGATATTTTGACTTTATCTTGAGTTTTTGAATGTGTGCTCATTATTGCATTACTTTAAGCTATTAAATTAGATAAAGATAGTAATGTCTGCACATGACTAATGAGGTTTCTGTGGATGCAGATCTGTGTATAGGGTAAGTCTGTGTATAGGACATCTGTGTACAGGATAACTTCTACTATTTTTATTCTAATCTTTTATGAGATATCAATGCTTGCTTAAAAGTTGTATTGTAGAGCAATAATATTCAAATCTGCAGGAAAGTTTTGTCACCATCAAAAAGGGGGAGATTGTTGGATAAATTCTCTTCAGGTATTTTGAAGTTGACAAAACATTTTCTTCAGTCTAGTCTGAAGACCTACAGACTCTACTGGCAAAGTCTGAAGATCAAAGTCTGAAGCTAGCAAGACTCAAGTTTCAAAGTCTATCCTCATGGACAGTTTCCAGACCAACAAGATAAAAACTTCTATATGGTTTTTACTCCAACAGCTAGAGAATATATTTCTACTGGATTCAGCACTTGAAGATCTTATTTACATATTCGAATACATATAGATTCTCCAAAGATTCGCAACTTATATTTGGAAAAATCTACTTATGGAAACCAAGATCCTAATTGTATGGGCGAGCAGGATTGATGGGCTATCAACACTTACCTTAAAGAGCTCGAGATCTCTCTAATTGATTCTGTCCAACGGGTTGATTGGAAGAACTTCTTTGGAAGGTGCCAACGGTAATGATGGCATGAAGAAGTATATAAGAGAGATGCTCTAGTTGTTGAAGGGTGCCGGATAGAAGAATTCCAAAGTCTGAATCTCCATTTATATTTTGTGATCTTATTCTTCGAGTGTTATATGTAATCAAAAGAGAAATCATACTGTGGTGAGACCTTGAGGAAGTGTAGTAGAGCTTCTACACTGTGGACTCAAGAGCGTGAGACTGTAATCACTCTTTTTTATTCTTAGTAAAATCCAGCCAGAAGGGTTGTCCGTGCGGGAGAGTGGACGTAGGCTTGGTCTAAGCCGAACCACTATAAATCTGGAGTCTTGATTCTCTATCCCTAAGCCTTTTATCTTTCATAACTTTCATTTGCTGCAATTGTTGGTTTTCATTCATTAATCTCTCATTCGGAATAAATTGTTAAAATTGCTTTAATCACCTATTCACCCCCCTCTAGGTGCTAATTCTAGTCCTAACACACCAGACCCGTACAATGGGCTTTTAGCATCGTGGAATGCAAAAACTTCAAAGGGCGACTTCATTGTGGCCCAGGACAATTCTAGCTCCCACAATACCATCAATAAGGCTATGGTCGCACTCAGTACAATGGGTACAAAACGGCCTGAAAGAGTGGTAATATATGTGAAAGCGGGAGTCTACAATGAGCAAGTAAATATTGGAGAAAACATGAAGAACATCATGCTCGTCGGCGACGGCATGGATCGAACCGTCGTCACCGGCAACAAAAATGTTAAGGATGGTTCCAACACCATAACTTCAGCTACATTCAGTAAGAAGTTAAGCTAACATTAGTCATTTAGTAGCTCATTAATGTATTGACTCTTAAACTAATTACTCAAAATTCATGCAGCTATCTCTGGGGAAGCCTTCTAGGCAAGAGACATGACGTTCGAGAACACAGCCAGTCCCCAGAAGCAACAAGCCGTTGCACTTTTGGTCAGCTCAAACCAATCCATCTTCTACCAGTGTGGCTTCAAGGCTTACCAGGATACACTTTATACATACTCTAACTGGCAGTTCTATCGCGATTGCCATGTTTATGGGACAATCGACTTTATTTTTGGTGACTCGACCGCCGTCTTCTAGAATTGTAGCATCTTCGTCAGGAGGCCAATGGACCACCAGGGCAACATGGTGATAGCTCAGGGTTGAAAAAGAGAGGAGGATAACACGGGGATTGTGATCCACATGTCGCGGATCACCCCCGCCCCCGACTGGGCGCCGGTCAATGGCTCATTCAAGACCTACCTGGGACGGCCGTGGAAGAAGTACTCGCGGACAGTGATAATAAAGACGGTTATCGACGAGTTCATAGACCCGCAGGGATGGAATGAGTGGAATAGCGATTTCCTTATGACCCTATTTTATGGAGAGTACCTGAACTTGGGCCCTGGTGCAGCGACGGGGAGGAGGGTGAATTGGACCGGTTTCCACGTCCTCAAGAGTCCACAGGAGGCTGAGACATTTTCGGTGAGAAGATTCATACAAGGAAATATATGGATACCTTGGTCCGGAGCTGTTATTGATTATTATTATTATTGTTTATTGGGAAAGTATTGTAACACGTCAACAATTACGTTTGGTTCGGATCCCACGTAGAAAGGATGAGTTCAAGGCTCAACATTTGGAACCGAACCAAACCTAATTGGTTCCCGAAATTTCAATCCCTGAACATTTTTCAAGGAATCAACATTGAACCGAACTCACAAAGCCCGCTTGGGCTGGATCTTGAGTTAAATCAGAATAGTTTAGGACCATTGTTGATTTTCAAACTCTTCGTTCCTATTTGAATCATTTTCTCTATCTATAAAACACCAAATCATTTTGATTTTGATGTCATTGGAAAGATATCACGTAACAACGATTCCTAATAAGGTTGGACCACAATACTAACACAAAAGGATCTTATTTTCAGGAGGTGATTATATGTTGACTGGCCTAATAGCTAGCTTTCGAGATTTAAAGACTCGTAATATTCAAACGATGCATCTAAATCAAGTATCATCCGTTTGCGATGTGAAGTATTTGCTCATGCCATGGGAGCAGCCGGAGTTTCATTGGAGCATTACCAGCAAAGGCGAACGGAGGGTTGTTAGCAACTAGTGTTTTAACTTTAGATACTTGAAATTTTTTTGCAAGTTTGAAACCCAAAGAAAACCTATTAAGATTTGAGTATTTTTCAATGGAGAAAAACCCTCTCGAGCGAGCCTCCGACCTCTAGTGACTGCCCCCTCTCTTCCCCCCTTATTTTTTCTTTGGTTTAGGTGGAAAGGCCAATTGTAACCCTTGATATAAATAGATTGGAACTACAATGACCAAGACAAAGTCCCACGATTCCCTCTCCCCTACATGAGAAGAATGTCCTACTTGATCGTTCCCGTTCTCTTGTTTGCATTTCCCGTCGTCTTTCAAGGGAGAGTACCGATATAGAAAATAGGACGTCAAAACCGAATCGAAAAACCAAATCGAAATTTCGTACATTTTCAGTTCGATTCAATTTTTAGTTCTGATAATAGTAAAAATCAAATTTCTTTTTACTATTTTTTATTTTATCGATTCTGTTCGGTTCAATTAACCGGATCCTTTCAAAAACACACAACTCTCTCTCTTTCTCTCATCTCTGGATCTCTTCCATCTTTATGTTTCTCCTCACAAAACAACACCTCATCCTCTTCCTTTGCACCCCTTTCTTTCTGGGTTTTTCTCTCCGAGCATTCCCATTCGATCAGTGAAAAGGCCTCTCGATTATATCTTGAATAGAGATGACAACAGCTGTCACTGTTCAATATAATAGCTAATTTACACCAAAAAATCCTAGACGACCCCCGAACATGAATAAATATATATTTAAAATACGCATTTAAATACGCTAAAACTCGGAAAGCAGTTCAGACTGATGGTAATGAAGGATTTTTAGGTTGAAAATATCCTCTAAAGGATACTGGAATTTCTCCTCACCATGTCTGTATTATGAATTTCCATATTGCGTCGCATGTAATTATTATCATGTCATTGCATTTTCTCATCACATTTTGAATTCAAAATTGTCATGTCCTCATTGTCATGTCATATTATTTTTTCAACATGTTACGAAACATATATTTGCCATGTCATGTATTTTTCTCATTATATATGAATTTCGAAATTACCATGTCGTTGTCAAGTCATGTCATTTTCTCAAATAATGATTGAATGTTGCATCTAAATTGATATTTACATGTACACTTTCACACAAAAAGAGAAGTTGCGCCACTACTTATGAGAAAAATGGCTTGTTATAACGACATCGAATAAGTGCTTTAGTAACATTTGAAATAATGCATCAAGCATGAATTAAATAATGGATGACTAGAACTAAAAGTAAATAGGGCGGTGGCACCGAAAGGTGCCACAGGACATAATGCATTCCACACGGAAACAAATCCCTGAACCTAATCTCTAGGTTTCCTATAACTAGTTCCTTCCCACATGCACTTAGGTAGCTAACTTTTCATTATTACCTGAGCATTAGGTGTCCAATCAATCTAGAATTTTCTGAAATGATAGGTGGCAACTCTTGTTCGGAATTTGACCCAAAAAAATCCATTTCTGTATTTATTTTTATGATCATTTTTGTATCTCGTAGACAATACCTGCTTAGTTTTTATAAAGATCCTATGAATCGAGGTGCCACTAACCGGCGACCCTCAATTTGCAAAACTCGAGATCTACGATCACTGTTAGCCCTCTTCATCCGGTAGCACTTGAGGGGTTGATAGTCGATCCCAATTGATCCCTTTGCACAAATCGTTGCATAAAGATATGCCAATTGCCAATACTAGCTGTTAGTAAAAGCTCATGAGCAGACCGTGAGCCAATCGATTTTGACCTGCAATTTCAATGGGGCTAGTCAGTACATTCATAGCTGGATTGCCGGTTCATTCCCTTAACGGTGGCTCTGAACCGCTGCCCGATATTGGTCCACAACGTGTCAACAACGCGTTACTAACTCCCTCTGCTTCTTTGCTGTTTCGTAATGAAACCATTAGTCAATTCTCCTGTTAAGAACGTGTCAACAACGTGTCAAATACACTATCGTTCCAATTTCTAAAAGTAGTATAATGTACATTCTTCATAAAAAATGGTCATGGTATTGGAAAACTATTTCATTGTGCGCCAAATATTCCTCATTATGGAAGTATCCTTCTTATGGCTGCTCTTTGACTTAACATATGTACTTAGTATTTAGCTTTCTCGACAATAAATGGATATGGGATAGAATTAGTTTGCCGGTGATTGCAATCAATGGTCATATTCATCTGTATTCCTTAAAATGTGCAGGAAATAAAGCTGTTGGGGCGATGGAAGGCTGGACAGACATGGACTATCGAACCGACGATTAATGTAGGTTTTCTTTCGGATAATTTGTTTGTGGTCTTCTCTCGAATTATATTTGCTTTCACTAAATGACCCTTTCTCGAAATTCACCCGTCTGACAATTGCCTAATCGAAGGTTGGCGTGATAGAATGCGGCCTAATGGACGGACTGCAGTTACGGCCGATGGCAAACGAAGCGCCCAGTTCCAGCATACTCTCTTCGTAATAACATTTCATTTTACTTGCAAAAAAACAAAAATAAATGGTAGAAGAGAAAGGCTGTGATCACATAGAGAGATAATGATGAGTTTTGAGTTGAGGGAATTTTGCTGGGGTGGCATGGCATTGGTACCCTGCTGATTTTCGTATAACTCAGGCATCTCTCTCTTTTGTTAGATGGTTGCATTATGCTTGTGAAGCAATCTCAACGAATTTACATATATCTATAATACCGCAATGTCGTCTCTATTCAGTCACCAACTCCAGTCAATTAATAATGAAGGAGAAATCGGTTTCAGATAAAATGTTAATCAATACGCATTCAAAATATACAAATTTCATATTTGATACAAGTAAATCATCCATTCAAGATGCCTAGATCACAGTTTGAGGGATATGCTTGCTTCTAATCTCTACGAAGCAATTCAAGAATGCTTTTTCTTAAATCCCAATTGAAGTATCTACTAGAAATGCCCAGAATACTACTAATGTATAAAGATTACAAGTATTTACCAGAAATGAGAAGGGCCAAGAAAGGAAAATGCAGATCTTGTTGGACTAACATGCAGCAGGAGGGAAGTATATTTATTATCGCTAAGCATATCCTCCTTAATTTGTTTTGAGTGCACTTGAATAAAAG
Source organism: Eucalyptus marginata (assembly GCA_014182565.1). Taxonomy (NCBI): domain Eukaryota; kingdom Viridiplantae; phylum Streptophyta; class Magnoliopsida; order Myrtales; family Myrtaceae; genus Eucalyptus; species Eucalyptus marginata. The sequence goes on from CM024585.1 coordinate 4,865,036, forward strand.
AAACATCGTTACCGCAAAGCAGAGAAGAGAAAACATTCAAGTAGTCCTATGTTGCATGCTGTCACTAATTCAGTAAAATACTAGACTCGATAAAAAATAATAATAATTGGTGTTGTCCTTTGACATGTCTAAAATACATATTTCCGCCAACAACGTGAAATTCCTTAGTATTAACATTTACCTCTTCTTTTTTAACCTTGCAACTAAAGCACGGGCCTCCATGTGGTGGACGCCAACAATAGGCTTGCTGAAGAGCCCAGCAATTTTCCGAGCTTTCCGCATGCCAAGTGCACCATAAAAGGAAAAAAAAAAGAAGAAAAAAAGAAGAAGATATCCTTGACGGCGGCAATCCATCAATATGTAACAACAAAAGCTCCTCAGCTCAGTTCATATGTGTTGGAAGATATGCAAGATCTATCTTTGGTTATGATCATGCATTAGATCAATTAGGGATTAGATTGATTAGATTGAGATATCAATGCGATTGTAAAAATATATCATTTCCTTTTATTCATGTATCTTCTGTATTATAATTACAGTACAATGTACATTGAATGTGATATAGAGAATACACAGAAAATCCCAAAACCTCTACAATCTCTTCTTCTCCTGTTTGTTCTTCGCTTCTCTACATCTTCTAACATGGTATCAGAGCTTTGCTCTTGATTCCCGCTTCCGCACACCTTGATTGCCTGTCGCAGTTTCTTGATCTGCAAAATCAGATCAAAGCAGAGAAGGAATCAAATTTCTTGTTAGAGAAGAAAGAAGCAAAGGAGGATACTTACCATGAATCCACCAGACAATTCATCTTCTAGCGTGGATACACCATTGACAGCAGAGACTACATCTGCACAGCAAATACAGACTACAATTCCAACAATTCCAACAATTCCAACGATCCAACCGCAAACTCAGGTTCCAAATCTGCCATGGCAGTATTACCCGGCTCAGTCTAACATGGGGCTGCCTATCTCCGGGCATCCTTACCAATGGGTACCATATCCATGGTACGTTGGGCAAGGCCCAAACGCATCATTGCCGGGGACTGGGAGCACCGACGGGAGTCCGCCTACCACGAATGGGGCAAACTCAGCCGTCGGTTCAGAACAAGTAAGCAAGACTAGTGAATCGGGTTTAGGGTCAAATCCCTACCCGAGCATGGGTTTAGGGTCGAATCCCTACCCAGGAGTTTCTAATGCGGGTCATGGATCCGGATTTAATGGATCGGGTGCAGGGGCGAACATTTACCCGAATTTTCCATCGGGTTTCCTTCCGTTTCCGATCATTGGCATCACTGGCCGACCGGAATCAGGCGACCCTTTGTATGTATCAAACGCCGACGGTCCTGAACTGAAATTAATCAGTTTACAACTAACCGGATCGGAAAATTATTCCAAATGGTCGCAAGATTTTCGGCGGGCCCTCGTGACGAAGGACTAAGACGGATTTCTTGACGGAGCAATACCCACACCGTCGGACGAGCGGCTGGCCAGGCACTGGAGAAAATGCAACCACCTCATCCGAACGTGGATCGGCAATTGCATTTCTCCAGAGGTGGCCGCCGGACTCCCTCCGACCGAAGACTCAAAAAAGATGTGGGATAGCATCAAAGAGATGTACGGGAAACTAGATCAAGCCAAAATCTTTTCTCTTGTGCAAGAATTAAGCGACTTAAAACAGGGAAATATGACCGTCATGGCTTGCTACAACAAATTATCATCCCTCTCGGAATCAACTCGAAGCCACGGAGGAAAAGCTCGAGGGACTATGACAGGACACGCTCCGAGCCGGTATAGATCGATGAAGGAGAGGGAGAAGACAACACGATTCCTTCTGATTTTGAATGAAAACTATCTAACCTTTCGATCTCAGATCTTGGCGATGGATCCGGTGCCTCCCCTTGGCCGAATCTTTCAACTGGCTGTTCAAGAGGAAAACCAGAGACTCGCGGTTCCAGAGCAAACGCGAGGAAGCGACAGCGTCGCCCTCGCGATGCGCGGCGTCCGGCGAGATTCGGGAAAAACCCTAGCCCGAGAGAGAGAATCGCGAAGGGGGCTAGGGTTCAGGAGGGACCGATCGTTCCTTTAAGAGAGAAGGAACGAACGGCCCGAATCATCTGCTAAGATCGGACGGTGCACAGGGGCTTTATCCGCACGGCGAATTGGACGGTGGACATTATCCCTTGATGAAGAGATCCGACGGTCAGATTTATTCCTCATTAAAAGGATCGAATGGCCAGGATTATTCCTCATCAAGAGGATCGGACGGTCGGGTTTTTCCGCATCTTTAAAGAATTTTGGTCAAAATTCAAAGGGCATGGGTAAATTATATTGTGAATATTGCAAGCGCCCACATGATACCATAGACAATTGTTGGAAATTACATGGTAAGCCAGGAGAAAAAGGAAAGAAAAAAGAATTTGCTGCAGCTTACCAGGTCACTGGACCAACCGGTCTGAATTATGATCAGCCTATTACAAATGGGCAATATCAGCAGCTGATGCAGGCTTTGCAAAAGGTAGATATTGGAAATAAAGGAGCAAGTTTTTCAGGTATTTCTTATTGCACGATAAATTCTATTTCAAGAAAAGCTTGGATAATTGATTCGGGGGCAAGCGATCATATTGTTTGTGACAAGGGATTTTTTCCAATATGCACAAGAAATTAGATACACCTATTTACGTGCAATTGCCAAACGGGAATATTACTCATGTCACCATGACGGGGACTATCCAATTGAGTCATCAAATTGTCCTTCAAAATGTTCTTTATGTCCCAGAATTCCAATTCAATTTTATTTTGTCTCCAAAGTCTGCATAGAAAATTCATGTCAAATATTCTTCGATTTTGACACCTGTATTTTTCAGGCCCGTTCGACTGGCAAACTGATGGGCTTGGGTAGTCTTTCCGAAGGGCTTTATTTTTGGATTAGTTACCCTAGTCATTTTGATTTATCTTCCCTGAATAAGAAATCATTGTGTAATTTGTCTACCAATGATAAGAGTTTTCTTATGCATTCGCGAATGGGTCATAGTGCATTCTTTCCTTATTCTAAATGTGAAATATGCCCACTTGCAAAACAATCCCGAACTCCTTTTCCTTTCAGTACAACACGTTCTACTGAAATTTTTTCTCTAGTTCATATGGATGTTTGGGGACCATATCACACCCCACATAGGGATGGCTCACGTTATTTTCTCACAATTGTGGACGATTATTCTCGTGCCACATGGATATTCCTGATGCAGTCAAAAGCGCAGGTTGTTTCTCATCTAAAGATGTTTTTGGTCCTGACCAAAAATCAGTTTAGAAGGCCGATTCAGAAAATTCGGACTGATAATGGGACGGAATTTTTTAATAATGATTGCCGTTCACTTTTTCTGTCTCATGGCATTCTTCATGAAAGCTCCTGTGTTTACACTCCACAACGAGAATGGAGTAGTAGAGCGAAAACATCGGCATCTCTTGGAAGTCGCGAGCACTAAAATTTCAAGGATCTATCCCAGAAAATTATTGGGAGGCGTGTTCTCACGGTTGCTTATTTGATCAACCGAATGCCCACGCGGATACTGGATGGCAAATCGCCTTTCGAATTGCTTTATAAAAGGAGGCCAATTTTAGATCATCTACGGGTCTTTGGCTGCCTATGTTATGCTGCAATAATGGGGCCTCGGGACAAAATGGGTCCTCGCGCTAGGAGATGCATATTCATGGGATATCCAAATCTGCAAAAGGGATATCGTGTTCTTGACATCAGAACAGGAGATTTTTTTACTAGTCGAGATGTTGTTTTTCATGAAAATATCTTTCCATTTCGTGAAAACTCATCTTCCCAAAATGACTTGAATGCTCCAATGGGTTCCCGCCGAAATCTAGATGAAGAAGAAGCATCCCCTGGTTTCTTTCTCACCACACAACCTGAAGCAGATCTTCTTTTCACTTTGCCTAATTCTGCTCCAGACCGTTTTCTGGATAATGCTGCTGAAGACATCACCAATATGGACAACACCCATGAGATAAATACAGAGGGACAATCTTCATCTCCAGCACCAACAGCTCATCCACGTCGCTTAGGACGAGCCACAAAACCGCCAACCTGGACTAAAGATTATGTTTGTGCTTCACTTAACTCACCAGGTATCTGCTATCCAATATCTTCTTACGTATGCTTTGATAAGCTTTCGTCAGATCATCGATGTTGCATTAGTCGTATTTCCGATGCAAAAGAACCCTCTAGTTATGATGAAGCATCTAGAGATCCAAAGTGGCAACAGGCCATGACAGCAGAGCTACAGGCCTTGACTGATAACCACACATGGGAATTAGTCAATCTTCCTCAAAACAGAAAGTCCATAGGATGCAAATGGGTGTATAAAATCAAATATTGATCTGATGGTTCTATTGAGCGTTACAAGGCTCGGTTGGTGGCTAAAGGATATACGCAACGCGAAGGTTTCGATTATCACGAGACTTTTTCCCCTGTTGCTAAAGACGTCACAGTTCGTTCTTTTCTATCAGTTGCAGCTATTCAAAATTGGTCTCTACATCAGATGGATGTTCACAACGCCTTTCTTCATGGCGATTTAGATGAGGAGATCTATATGGATATTCCTCAGGGCATACGGAGACAGGGGGAGAAAATGGTATGTCGTCTCCACAAATCCCTTTATGGACTAAAACAAGCTTCAAGACAATGGTATGCAAAGTTTGCAACTGCTCTCACAACTGCAGGTTTCAAACAATCCAAGTATGATTACGCCTTATTCACATGGACTAAAGGTATGTCATCTATCTACTTGATGATATATGTTGATGACATCCTCATCATGGGTAATGATGAAACTGCAATAGAGCGTCTTAAGAAATATTTGCATGCCACATTTCATATAAAGTATCTGGGAGCACCAAAATACTTCATTGGTATTGAAATTGCTCGATCAGACCAAGGGATTTCCCTCAGTCAACGGAAGTTTGTGTTGGAGATCATTTCAGAAGCTGGACTATCAGGATGCAAGCCGGCAGTTATTCCTATTGAACAAAACATCAAGTTAACCACAGCGGATTTTCTTGGAGGGATATCTCAGAAAGATGATCCTATACTCAAAGATCCGACAAGCTATCAGAAGCTCGTAGGAAAGCTCATATATCTGACTATGACCAGACCTGATATTTCATATGCCGTGCAAACTCTCAGTCAATTTATGCACAGCCCGAAGGAATCTCACATGAATGCTGCCTTGAAAGTTGTGAAATATTTAAAGAAATGCCCAGGACTCGGGATACTTCTGTCTAGGAGATGCAATATGGAATTGACAGGATACTGTGATGCAGATTATGCAACCTGCCCGATGAGTCGAAGATCGATTACTGGCTTTTGTATTAAAATCGGGGAATCTCTTCTTTCATGGAAGACCAAGAAACAAGCAACGGTCTCCCTATCTTCAGCTGAAGCAGACTATCGAGCTATGGCGAAAACTACATGTGAAATTGTGTGGCTGCGGGGGTTACTTAGAGATCTTGGGATAAGGCTGAAAGGACCAACGAAACTGTTTTGCGACAATGATGCGGCTCTTAAACTCGCAGCAAATCCCGTGATGCATGAAAGAACGAAGCATATAGAGGTGGATTGCCACTTTACACGAGAGAAGATTCGAGAAGGTATCATCGAGACAAGAGGAATTGGAACCGCAGAACAACCTGCTGACATCTTCACCAAACCTCTATGTCAAAGACAGAATACATATCTTCTAAGCAAGCTAGGAGTCTTGGATATCTACAAGCCACCAGCTTGAGGGGGAGTGTTGGAAGATATGCAAGATCTATCTTTGGTTATGATCATGCATTAGATCAATTAGGGATTAGATTGATTAGATTGAGATATCAATGCGATTGTAAAAATATATCATTTCCTTTTATTCATGTATCTTCTGTATTATAATTACAATACAATGTACATTGAATGTGATATAGAGAATACACAGAAAATCCCAAAACCTCTACAATCTCTTCTTCTCCTGTTTGTTCTTCGCTTCTCTACATCTTCTGACAATATGGCTGCTGCTATTTAAGTTTGCATACCCGTGCATGCAGCAAAAGAATAACATAAATGTGTAAATTCAATCATCGAAAGTACAGACTCAAGCTAGTCGACATCAGCATGCCACATGTTCTTAAAATGACATTATATTCAAGCAAGACCGCCAACTCTGCTGTCAAAACTTAGCCACCTATTTAGACATATAACATGCTCTACTTCAGACATTTTCGGCCAGAGACCCACTTTAGGTTTCTAATTAAGGTAACCAGCAGACATTTTCAAGTTCATACCAGCCCCAGATTCACGGAAAGAGACAAAGTAAAGAGTGCCCGGACCAGACAGAATTTTCCTTTGTTCTTGTTAACAAATTTTGTACAACATAACCCAAAAGTGAACCAGATACTCTGCTTCATGGAGTAGAAGTACAAGAATAACGATCAAAACGTCAAATTACCGTGAATGCAGAGGCTTAAACCAGGACCAATAGTAACAGCAACTGCAGATAAATCTCTGGCTGTCAGATTAGCCTCGCTCAGTGCTTTCTCTACAACCCGCATTAAAGTAACAGAACTTTAGCATGAAAAGATGTTTTATTTGATGCACATAAGACAATGTTGGCTCATCAATAGGAGAAAAGAATGGGCGAAGAACTGATGGGAGCTCTTAACACAGTAATAATAGAAGGGAGCAATACATGATGCATAAAGTAGACAATTGCTTTGATGATAATAACATTAAAGAAAGACCAAAATGATAAAATGTTACCTGATCAATAGCTTTGGCATGAGCAGCTTCCGCCATTTTGGGAGCAACACCTCCAAATAAAACGAGCAGATCTGCCTTGACATATAAAGGTATGAATTTAGGTAAAATGCTTGCAATATAAACAAAAAATATCCTTCTGCCAAACTTCAGACACTTATGGAGCAATATTATTAATAAGAGAAGGATCTCCTCTGCAAGAGAAAACAAAAGTTCATAGAGGAATTTGCACTACGAAAGACTGATCCTACCCAAATCAAGAAAGGCTTCATCACACATAAGGTAAACAGTAGAAGATTGGGTGGCCAGCCAGTTATCTTGGCAACAGCAGAGCACTGGGCACTATCCAACGGATCATTGCTATAATTGCCATATACAAAAGAAAAGCTGCATTCGGATTGGGAATAAGATAACCTAACTTCCAACCCACAAAAGCACATGAAACAGAAAGAGAAAAGGAAAAACTTGCTTTTTCAATGATTAAGATGTAAACCAGTAAGCTCTTCAATTAGTTATTCAGTTGAGGGATATAGTTTATTTGGATTTCCCTGACAGAATGTCATTAACCGTAATAAATCCAAACCAAGCTCCAAACGTTTGCCTCTGTCTCCCCAACCTCACCCCAACTAAACAAAACTAAAAAAAAGCACGAAGAAGAATTGTGGAAGTTCAAATATTATGTCATTGCTGGATGGTTAAGTCAATGCAGCAGATAACCTACTGTATAATCCTATTTTGCGCAGTCCTTGCGTATCTAGAGCAATTCGCGATTCTTCATTGATGATTGAATTTCTGTATAATCCACGGACCAAACACTCAGCTTAAGCTGTCATCCAAAAGGGACATTGGGCAAATGACGCTTTTCCCATTGCTACATTCCTGGTTCACCATAATTATCTGCGGAAATTCAAAGCTGAAGAGAAAAGAGGAGACAATCTAACTGCGCCCAAACACGAGTTACACAATCGATATCAAACAAACAAAACAGCACCAAAGTAAGGATCTTCCACACGTATCATCAGCTCCTCAATGCATAAAGGAAGCCACGGACACCAGAATTACCAAAACGAAGCCACGTACCTGAGACCACACGACTTGACTTACAATTTGTCCATCGCCTCTCACCTGAACGCGAAAAAAAAACTGATCACAAAACTAATGATCGCCACAAAACTAGCTTCCCCCCTCGAGCCATCCAATGTCGAGAGAGAGAGAGAGAGAGAGAGAGAGAGAGCTCGCAACGCAGCCATGGTGTCATCACAGCTTGTTTCCATGCCACGGACGACCAGATCATCGCCATCCGCTCCCGTGGTTCCTTTGCATGGAACCGAGGAACTGGAGTTCCTCAAGGTTGAGAAGCCAAAGGAAAAGGAGAACTGAAAGGTGGCCACGACGAAGAGAGTCGCACTCGTCGCCAATGATTCTGGCAGCGCCTGACGGCAGTGAGAGCTTCAGAACGAAGTGAAGGCGAGAATATGTTGCAGGGAGGGAGAGTGGCGATGAAGACACCATGAGAGAGAGAGAGAGAGAGAGAGAGAGAGAGAAACAAGCCAGCGTTCACTGAATACTGAACTCAACTTCATCCGCTCCAGCTCTCTGCTTCGACTTCTCAACCTTTTCATGTTGATAAAATTATCGTAAATATTCCACAAATTTTGATGCAACGTGCAATATATCCACTAACTATTAATTTCTTCAATGGTGATCATTCACTTTTAGCTGAATGAGCAATATTATCTCTGAATTTTAATTTCATCGATGTTGTTCTTGAACTTTTGATACGATCATGTCCTAGACAAAATGAAAATGTTCAATGCAATCATTCCATTAATTCAAGTTTAGGGAAGACATTCAACATATATCAAAAGTTCAAAAATAAAATTGAACAAATTAAAATTTATGGACATATGACCAAAGTACATGGACGATTTATATAATTATCCTTTAGTTATCTTCTATGTATTTTTTACTCATTATATACGCATTTGTTTAGTAATTAAATTTTTACGTATTTTATATTCATTAACTCGAGAGAATAATAATGATGCATTTTATGTTAATTGTGTTTGTCCAAAATTTATATCTACATTTTGTTAATTAATGTCTAAGGTGCATGCATTTGTTAATTTTTCATGTAAGATGAACAGGTCATAAACTATAGTGACCGTATTATTGCCACAAATCGTATATATGTTGTTCCTATGTTAGTTTGGTGATATTTTCCAAGTTATCTATGTATTTTCAATTCAATTGTGAAAATCTATGAAGGCATGTTCACCACGAGGAACCACAGACTCACTCAAGAATATGATCCAATAACTTGAGTACGAAACCTTCTAATTTGCTTGCCTAAATCATAACCCTTTTCTAATAAGAACAAAATTTAAAGTTTTCATGTAGGCAATTCAAATGCCAAGCTGGTATTCTTTAATACTGCTCATCAGAAGGGCTTATTTGCACTTTCTAGAAAAAAATACTCGGAACTTGAATGTGTGGAAAATTTAGAACTTTATTACAGTTCGTACATAATGTTTGAAAAATCTAATACAACTTCCCCGACCCTTAGTAACTTATCTGATTTCTAAGGTCGAATCATTTTGTCGAGGTGAGGATCCACAGATCGTGAATTCAAGCACATCTCTCCCAATTAACCCCAAATTGACCAAAGTACTCAGTACATGTTTTTTTTTTTTTACTCAGTACATGTTGAAAAACCATAATACATGTGGTCCTCTGGATTTCTAATTAAAATATAACAAAATATGATAAAATATAAAATCCATGAATTTTGTTATATCATATTTATTATTTGGTGATTGCAGTAATAAAGTTTAATAAATTTATAGTATATTATGTACATTGTTTGGTATATATAGCATATCAGTATATTGAACAAAAGTTTTTACAAAAGGAGATGGTAAAAATCTCTCCTAGCACTCTTGCCTACTTTATTTATATTGGCTTTTTTATTTTATTTTCTTCTCTCTTTTTAAGTAATATCTTCTCTTCTTTCTTCCCCTTCCATCATTCTCTAATTAAATTTTATTATATAGTAAACTATACTAATATACCTAAAATTCTAAAATACCTTAAATATATATGTTGAACTTATATTATAAGATAGAATTAAATTCAAATATATAAATAAAAATAAGATTAAGTTAAAAAAACTAAATTGTTATTTTGGATTTTTTTATTTGAATTCAAATATTATTTATATTGAAATATAATTTTAGTTATATTAATACAATGAGTTTATTATTTGAGAAAAATAACTTTTCCTATTATGAATATTAAAAATCGTATCCACCTTTATCCTACCTCCCTAGAGAAACAAATTTTGCTTCATCATTTGAAATAAGTTAGGCATGAGAAGAGGTTAGGATTTAGGTTTACCCTTTACTTCTTTAGGAAATAAAAATAAATAAAAATCGGTCTAATTCTTACCTTGGAATTGAGAACCGGGCCGAAAATCATTGGTTCTAATTTTATGAAACTGAGAACCGGAATTATCCTTTTCGTGTGAAGAAGGATGAGATTTCTTTGAAAGGCACTTAATTTATTTATTTCCATATACCATTCAATTTTCAAAAGTTGCTTTACGTGTGTGTGTGATACATATAAGTCTAAACATTCTCGATTAGGCAATTTTTCGTAGAATCCTGATTTTATATGAAAATTAGCTAAAATCAAATAAAAAATTTATTATTCTTAATCTAACATCCCTACTTTATCACATAATGAAACTTGAAATAATTCTCTAAGAGGCAATGAAAAAAATCTAGTGTTCAAGGGTTTATCAATTCAAGATTAGCAAGAAGATTTCTTTCTGGAAGGTTGTGTTGAACTTTGAATTTTGAGTGAGAGCTCAACTGTCTTTTGATATATTTAAACAATTATAACTCCACATTTGATGGGTATCTAGAAGAATATATGTCTATATAAATCATTTATTTTCTCAAAGAGGTGGGTCGATTTAGCAATCTTATCGAAGAATCCGGCTTTATTAGAACATTATTTTGTTTTCCGGTAATTATGGCTGAGGCAGGTTGATTTGGCAATCTTATTGGAGAATATGGTATTAATTTGGACGTGATTTGGATTTCTGGTAATTATGGTAATTATGGCTGTCAATTAGGCAATCTTATTAGATTCGATGATATTTATTCTTATACACCATCTAATAATAAATTTGGTTTGATATAATACCATATATGAAATTTTGTCAATGTACAAAATGACAAGTCCTTTCTATACAAATACATTGTCGTAATAAGAAAATTACTTGAAAATCTCCATCTCCGTGATAAGAAAAATGAATCGTGCATTCTTAATCTCTTCCCTATTCCTGGTCTATTTCCTCATGATCTTCCATTGTGTCCGATCTGCAAATGATATCGTTCAGGACACTTGTAAGAAGATTGCAGCCAATGACCAAGAGTTGAACTTCTAGTTCTGTGTGAAGTCTCTTGGGTCAGACTCGAAGAGTCATGAGGTGGATCTCGAGGGCCTCGGGCTGATCGGAATCAAGTTGTTACAAGCCAACTATACAGGCACGATCGAGTACATTAAGCAATTATTGAAGCAAAAATTGGAACCGCCCCTACTCAAAGCACGCTCGCTTTGCTTGTTTGCTTACACCATCAATGAACGCAAAGACCTAATCCCAGTTTACAACTTGAAGCGTTACTTCGATGTGAGTATTTGGGTGACTGCAATGCGAACTAGCGAACGGACGTGTGACACTCAAGAATCAGAGAAGGGAGGCATGGTTCCACTTTTGACAAAGCGTAATGCTGACGTTTATCAATTGTCCTGCGTAGCAACTGACATTATAGCTATTTTGAAGGGGAAAGCAACATAAATGTGTAAATTCAATCATCGAAAGCACAGACTCAAGCTAGTCGACATCAGCATGCCGCATGTTCTTAAAATGACATTATATTCAAGCAAAAGACTGCCAACTCTGCTGTAAAAGCTTAGCCACCTATTTAGACATATAACATGCTCTACTTCAGACATTTTCGGCCAGAGACCCACTTTAGGTTTCTAATTAAGGTAACCAGCAGACATTTTCAAGTTCAAACCAGCCCCAGATTCACGGAAAGAGACAAAGTAAAGAGTGCCCGCACCAGACAGAATTTTCCTTTGTTCTTGTTAACAAATTCGTAAAACATAACCCAAAAGTGAACCAGATACTCTGCTTCATGGAGTAGAAGTAAAGGAATAACGATCAAAACGTCAAATTACCGTGAATGCAGAGGCTTAAACCAGGACCAGAAGTAACAGCAACTGCAGATAAATCTCTGGCTGTCAGATTAGCCTCGGTCAGTGCTTTCTCTACAACCCGCATTAAAGTAACAGAACTTTAGCATGAAAAGAAGTTCCATTTGATGCACATAAGACAGTGTTGGCTCACCAATAGGAGAAAAGAATGGCCGAAGAACTGATGGGAGCTATTAATACAGTAATAATAGAAGGGAGCAATACATGATGCATAAAACAGACAATTGCTTTGATGATAATAACATTAAAGAAAGACCAAAATGATAAAATGTTACCTGATCAATAGCTTTGGCATGAGCAGCTTCCACCATTTTGGGAGCAACACCTCCAAATAAAACGAGCAGATCTGCCTTGACATATAAAGGTATGAATTTAGGTAAAATGCTTGCAATATAAAGAAAAACTATCCTTCTGCCAAACTTCAGACACTCATGGAGCAATATTATTAATAGGAGAAGGATCTCCTCTGCAAGAGAAAACAAAAGTTCATAGAGGAATTCGCACTACTTAAGACTGATCCTACCCAAATTGAGAAAGGCTTCATCACACATAAGGTAAACAGTAGAAGATTGGGTGGCCGGCCATTTATCTTGGCAACAGCAGAGCACTGGGCACTATCCAACTGATCATTGCTCTAATTGCCATATACAAAAGAAAAGCTGCATTCGTATTGGGAATAAGATAACCTAACTTCCAACCCACAAAAGCACATGAAACAGAAAGAGAAAAGGAAACACTTGCTTTTTCAATGATTAAGATGTAAACCAGTAAGCCCTGCCATTAGTTATTCAGTTGAGGGATATAGTTTATTTGGATTTCCCTGACAAAAGGTCATTAACCGTAATAAATCCAAACCAAGCTCCAAACGTTTGCCTCTGTCTCCCCAACCCCTCATCTAGTGGTTGGCGGGGTCGCTAGGCCTAACTCGGTGGTCAATGGCCCCCCATTGTCTATGTTTATTCTAGCCATTTTACGTAGGATGGCCGGTATCCACATTAGTCATTTCCAGAAGAAATTGACATGATATATTTAATTAGTATAACATAAAAATGTTTATAACTTAAATGATGCAATTAAAAGATTTAGAACTTTTTGAACAATTTTTTCCTGCAATATTAGATATATTGGTCAAAATAATCATATCTTTCACTTGGTGGTATCAAAGGGATAAGATCATCTTGGAAACATGTTCGATGTTTTCTATTGAAGGAATGGATTTCAAATAATCCAGTAACATGTGAAGTAGAAAAAGTAAGGTCTATATAATTAGATACTATAATAATATGGCGAAAGTTCATATCTAGGATAGAAATGAGAATCCATACTTTAATGTGATGCGATATTCTTTTGGTATCAAGAAGACGAGGGACATGGGAATGCATCACATAATTTGTAGATAAAATCCGTGTCAATTTAAAGCTCTCGATCTCAGATACTCTTTTTCAAGGAAATTTATTGACTGAATTGGCAATGAGATTAATGTAGATAATTAAGGAACCAAAGTGAGGATATGCAAACTTTTGTTGAGTTTTTAAGTCTAATACTATAAACACGACACTCGTCGGTCTGATGAAGAAATAGGATAAACACATAAAGATATAAGATATTACATTTTTGGCACATATCTCATACATTCTCCTTTAAATAGCGGCCCATCAATGATAAAGACCTCTAGCTTGCCACTCCCTTCTGATCGCTGATCCGTCATTCAATTGCCGCAAAAATAAATCCGTGTCCATTTAGGCCATTCAAGTCCTCCAGTGGAACCCAATTTGGGTTCAAACTACTTCGTGCGTAGAAGAGATTCTACCGCATGGTTGAGATTTAGCATCCTAAAGGAAGAATTTATGTTATTCTCATCATCTTTGACTGTAGAGACCTGTAAATGTAACTTTCATTGTCAGAGTAAAAAGTAAAAAAAAAAAAAAAAAAAAATATATATATATATATGGTGATATGTTGCTCACAATCCCATAAAAGCTCTTAGGAAAAAGGATAAGATCATATATAACAATTATGTGTTCCTAACAAAGATGGTGTGCTCTGTGAAAGGATAATCGTCCAAATGAAGCACACTAAATGTCAACAACCTAGTTTTAACCCTACGGGACATCTTCTACTTAAAAAGTTGGCTTTAGTAGTTTGAACCTTAATTGAGTTCCACTAGAGTACATGGTTATGCTACATGGCTACGGTAGGCAACACCTGACGATCAATTTACATCCATGGCAACTGAAATGCTAGGATGGGCGATATGAAGGGAGAGACAAGCTAGAGCTTGTCCCCAGACATCATCTTCGTCATTGTGGACCGCTATCCAAATGAGAATGTATGAGGTATTGATCTTTATGTGCTGGTCGTGTTTTGTCATAGGAGTGGCTAGGCGGTATTTATAGTACTAGATTTGAAAGCTCAACAAACTTTTGCATATTCTCAATTTGGTTCCTTAATTAACTATTATGATCTCATTGACAATTTAGTTGATATATTTCCTTGAAATGAGTATCTGAGAATTGAGAGCTTTAAATGGAAATAGATTTTCACTACCAATCATGAGAGAGTTTTAAATGGAGACGGATTCTTACTACCAATTATGCGATATATTTCCATATCCCTCATGCTTTTTATGTACCATATTAAACTTTTGATTATCCTTTCTATCCTAGATATGAACTTTAATTTTCAAGCCATACTATGATAGTCTATAATTACATAGACCTTTTTAAGAATTTCCTCGTATAGACGAAGATTGATGTCAAGTAGAAAAGATGGTAATGTCTTATGTACCTTTGATGGAAATTTCTTTTTACAATGATTAACCACAAGTTGATAATGCCATAATTGTCATTGCCTATTATTGCATCTCACCGACTTGTGCCTGTATGCATTTTTTTAGACTTCCACCTAAATGATGTTGAACTTCGCGGTGATTTGCTTCAGCCTTTATTAATATCAAAATCAACGAAAAACATGCAATAAGAGCGAAAAAAACATTTTCGCTTCTATTGGGAACATTATTGACTCCTAGATGTGGAGGGTTTTCATTATGCTGTGGCTTTACTTAGTAAATGGTTAATCTCTTTTATTATACCATGAACTATAAAGTTCCCCTCTGATCTTTTATGACTCCAAATATTCCATGCAGTGGCGTCCTGATTTTTGCCGTGGAGAGAGATATTTTTGAGAAATAATTTTTTTTTTCATCTTCAAATCTTTTTCGATGAGATTTTAAAGGACAATTATTCCTTCTGGTTAGCAACAAAAAGAATAGATTCCAGATATAACAACATTGCGGCATAGCATAAATTTAGACCATAGACGATTTCGATTTTTCGTGGGTACGGTCGAATCTCTTCTTGCGCACAAACTGTTTGCTAAAATGCCTTAAAGACGCTGACATAGGGCTGGTCACTATTTTTGCTCCAAGCGAGAGCACATCGATGTGGATTCTCTGTTTGTCAATCTGGTGTTAGATTCACGATTCCTAGCATGTTTGCTCGTGGGTGTTAATGTGGATATCGATTTCGTTTTTCCTTTTACATGCGCAAACACCATTAGAAATCGCTCACCACATGTTTGTTAAAATGTCCAAACCAAGTTAGCTTATGGTCCACTCCGATCCTGGTTTACTTTGAACACTCATAAACATGTTTATTTTCTTGGAAAGAGTTTTCCATTGATTGATGAGAAAGATTTCAGTTTTAATCCTCCAAACTGATTCTACGCGTTGTCTTCCATGTTTGTTTCCCGATTGCTACTGTGTTTGCTGTGATGGCGGTTCTGTGTTGTCATGGTGGTTGACGGTGATGTTTAACAATTGGAGGTAATTGATGGTAGAGGGTTCGAGGATGGATGCAATGGACCGTGACGTTTAACTTGGAGTTCACATGGTAGTGATCTAGGCTTTGGCAGTTTTGGTCGATGAAAGTAAATGACTACCTGGACGAATAGGTGAGGAAGAGGAAATTGGTGTGGATTACTGGTTTGTTCCTCTTTAGTAAACTTGGGCTTGCTCTGTTTATTGATTTAGTTTAGGTTCCGCTTGTTGAACTTGGCTTTGGGCCAGGCCTAGTCTTCTAGGTCGTAGCTTTGGGCTGAACCTAGCCATTTAGTGTTGGGTTTGGTTAGTTGCCAGAGGAATTGGGCTTCATACTATGAACTATGAATTTGGGCCAGGCCTAGTTTTTTTTTTTTTTGCATTTATTATTACAAATAACAAAACATGTAAATAGAGCCTAAGATAGCTAGAAAATAGCAAGAAATAGGAACAGATTTCCTACTGCCTAATTCTAGCGATTTACTTCCTAATTCTAAATATTTAGAAATAAAAATAAATAAAATAAATTGAAATAGAATAATTTCATATCTTGAAATTATCTTTGAGATCTTCGAGATTTTCTTCTAATTCTTCGACAATCATTATAAAGGGCCACCTATTTTAAGTTGCGACTTTTTGGGATCCTAAGTGACGCAGCAAGTAATAAGTAAATATAGATTCATCGATTTACAAACACACACTCAGACACGCTTATTTGGCACAACAATAAAGAGAAATCTCATCTCTTTTCTACATCATGTGAAATGTGAGAAAAAGCTGCCCGATACATTGAATAGATTGATTAAGTACCTCGCTAACCCTAAGTGACAATGGAAGACTCAAAAGTGAAAAATAAACAAAAGTCTAAAATAACGTGAAAAAAGGACATAAAAGTAGAATAGTGCGTCGTCTAAACAATGGAGTTCTAGGTCCAAAATGCATTACTACTTCATTAGGTAAGAACATTGAAATAAAAGAAGAATGGAGAAATTCTTCAGCAAATGAGACGATGAACAGTCCTTTGTTTTTCTTTCCTTTTCTTTTAATTTTAAACTACTGTGCAAAAAATTACCCCAGAAGTCAATAAACAAATGATATTTGCTTTGGGCACGCCTCCTGAGCCGACGAGTGCTGGCTCTCTTCCTCACCAAATCTGGCAAGGGGCCCTTGGTAGGCGCTGGCTCTCACATGGCCTGAACTTGTTAGTAGGGAAATATTTTAGATATAATTAGTCTAAGAGCTTGATCAGTTGACGAAGCCTCATTCGAAACCCTCATGGATCGGCTTTCAGTTCTTAAATTCTGATGTAAAAATCACTTCTTACTACCGCGAGCAAAGTACTCAGTAAAAGACCAAGTTCACAGAAATCTAAAGCACATGCTCATTTTTGTTGACCATAAAATTGAGATCTAGCGCAGAAGAAGATGTCAACTCCATTCTTAGGGTCCAGTTTGTTTCGCGGAAAATATCACATTTCCAGGAAAATATTTTCGGAAGTCATTTTCCAAAGAAAATGACTCTTATTTTAGGTGTTCGGCTAAAACCTAAAATTTGAGTGGAAAATATTTTCCACCGTTCGTTAGCTCATTTAATTGTTTGAAAAAAATTATCAAAATTTGAATTTTAATATTTTTAATTGACCAAAAAAATAATTTTATTTTTTTATATTTTTTCAAAAAATGAATTTTTAATTATTTATATTTTTATAAAATCGAAATTTTTTTTTTTTATTTTTCTTTCTTTTTCTTTTTATTTTTTTTCTTTTCCTTCCTCCTTCCTCCTCCTTCTCCTTCCTCCGCCGCCGCCTCCTTCCTCCTCCTTCCGCCGCCGCTACCTCCTTCCCGACGATGGCGGCACTGGTGGCCGATCCGGCGAGCTCGAGGCTCGGCCGATCTCGCCCGAGCTCGCCGGATCTGGCGGCGAGCTCGGGCTCGCCTAGATCTTGAGCCCGAGCTCCGCCGCAGATCCGGCGAGCTCACGGCTTGCCGAGCCCGGCGAAGCTCGTGGCGAGCTCGGGCGAGGCCCGAGCCCCGCCCGGCTCGCCGGATCCGGCGAGCCGCGAGCTCCGCCCGGGCCGGCGAGCTCCGCCTCGCCCGATCTGGCGAGGCCCGATCTCGGCTTTGCCGGATCGAGCTAGGCGGAGCCTCGCCGGCTTGGGGCGAGGCGGCGGGTCGTCGGCCGCCGACTTGCGGCCGGTCGCCGGACGCCGCCGTGGCCGATCGGGCCGAAGAAGAAGATGAATAGGAAAGAAAAGAAAAAATGAAAAGAAAAGAAATTAAAAATTCGATTTAAAAAAAAAAAAAAGAAAGCATAAAAATAAAATGAAAATGTATTAATAAAAAGAAGGAAGAGTGATGAAGTCATGGAAAACGTTTTCCACTTTTAAAAAATGGAAAATGTTTTCCTCATTTTAAAGGTTGTTTTTTCCAATGATGGAAAACATTTTCCTTGACTAGTTCATTTTCCGTGAAACGAACACCGGAAAATCCGGAAAACATTTTCCCGGAAGTTATTTTCGCGAAACGAACGGACCCTTAATCGACAGATTTCATGAGCACAAACGACATCTGTCTTTGTAGCTTTGAATTTTTAAGCGTTTGCCTCCTTTAATAAATGCGATTTCATGCAAAAATTACAACAATAGACGGTCGCTAATTGTTTATAAAATTCTAAACGCAAGTGAACGTGTCGAACAAGTAATATAATGATGAGAAAGAATATCGTCCCACGAAGATCGATGATTAATAAACTAATTAAATACTAAAATAGATTAACTCTAAAATTTATCTAACAGATCAAAATATAATTGAGAATAAATTAAAAACGAAATTTGTAGACTAAATGCAGTAAATCGATCAGATAAATATGTTAGAGCATCCGATTTCACCATAACCACTAGATATGAATTTCAGATTATTGTGAATACAAGAACGATATCAAACATGTGATAGCGGAATTTCCTAACCTATTTACTATCCTATCTCTAGGTATAGCAAACCTACTCAGTTTATTAATCCACTATATCTCTATGTGAATTAAAATAAACATAAGTGCATTAAGAACTATGAATATTCCCGGCTTACAATGAGTATTTTGGATCACCTTATCACCGAAAGCTACACAAATAACGCGGTATATCTCTATCCACGTTTAATTCATGGTTATATATTATAATGAGCAATTGCATATTATCACTTCTCAGTCTCAAACATGCACATCAGATCATTCAAGTGGTGGCCAGTCACTCAAAAGCATTAAGCACAATAATATATAACTCACATGAATGAAATCAATTGTAAAACATAAAAATCATGAAATTCACATCATCATGGTTAGGCTACATCGTAGCCTAACAAAAGAAAATTAGAACATAGTAGATGAAGAAATAAAAATATAAATTAAACTCAGCATCTTGAATCAAAGAACAATAATTCTATCACCACTTTTGTATTCTCTTCAAAATACTTGAAAAACTCTCAGAACAATGAAAAACGATCTAACAGAAAAACTCTCTAAAACCTAGCTGCTCTTCCTCTCTCTTTATTCTCCTCTTCATAGGATATATCCAAGATCCTTATCTCCAAGCAATTGCGCACAAAATCAGGGAGTAAATCAGAGGATTTTGATTTGATATCTATCTCCTATTTGCTACTTGATTTAAATTCCTCGGTTTTGCCATCTTTTTCCTTATCTTCTCCATATATCATTATTCTGCATAAATAAGGAAAATTCAAATAATCAGAAGGAAATCCAAATATTTTCTCATAGATATTGCATTAATTGTTGCCTAAAATAGGTAAATAACTCTATTTTTATAGAGTTATCACTAATTGATCGTAAGAGCCACCTCATATGGTCATGATTTCATTTGTGCGAAATTGCAAGTCATCTATATCAATTCACAAAATGAAATATGATCATGTAATGGACTTTAAATATTATAAAGTATGGAAAAATGCCATTATTCATCATATTTTTAGGTGTTTCAATAAATGGTAGCCAATAATTTATTTTGTCAATGAAAATAGTGCTTCCATTTTCATCTCATGCGCAACTTCCAAATCTGATGCAAACTTTTTAATTGATAATGTTCGGATCTTTGGTTGATCATTTAAATATAAATATCTGTTTTTTTTTTTTTTTTTGGAGGAGAATATTCGTAGCTAGTCTGATCTAGGCTATGTATTTTTGTAGTGATTAACAAAATTTATGGTCTGGTCGATAAGTGCAAAAGAAGACTACCGATTTGCGGCAGAAGAATGATAGTGATATTCTCCATTAAATTTAAATATAATAGCCCACTCAACACTGGGTCAAAACAAATTCAATGTCACACCTCCCAAAATTCTTGACTGGCGCCATGTGAGGCTGCAAAGGTCATGGAAAGAGGATGATCTTGAAATCAACGTGAAACTGCCTTCCATTTTTCAGATGAAAGCACAAATTCTCTTGTTTCTTGCTTTCACTTTGGACGTTCCAATTCAGTCACGATGTTGGCGTTCGTGACATCCCGATTTTCCAATTCTGGTTTCAATTTAATAAGTCGGGCATTTCATCTGCGCACCTATAGCTCTCTTCTCTGAGTTGGCCACTCACGAGATAACTAGTCTATCAGGTGAAGCCGTTAAGGAATCTATACGCAATAGACTTGAGAATTCGACCAGGAACCGACTGCTCGACCGTGCTAATCTGCAAGGGTCATTACGGCACTGATCGATTAGAGACCGGAGATAGGTCGATTCAACAGTAACCATGTAATTCAGTGTGGGTGATTCCACCTAATTGCACAATTCTTGTTGATCGGCACTAGACCGATTTCTCTGTCGTTTTGGTACCCTGTGTCCGTATTTGAAACCTTGAGATTTCTACGACAACCGAGAGTTGCTAATGTGTCGAAGATGCACTTTGTGGCTTGAAAATAATCAACCACAGGTCAATTGCACTGAAAATTCCTAAAAGCTACCCGGTAGATTAGGACGCGCTCATATCGCGCCGATTGAAATTAACCGAGAAATTGAACTCGATTTCAGAAATTGAAGGTTCTGTTATGTCACAATTCATTTTAGGAACGTCGACTCATCTTCAGAAGATTTTTCTACAAACCGAGATTTTTGGCGAAAAAGCAAAGTAAGGCCGTTTTTGTTCGGGATTGTCAGAGGGCCATTTTTAATCGAATCTTCGGAATGCAAGTTGGATCATTTGATGGGAAAAAGTCGTAAGAGAGAGAAGGACACATGGGCGGATTTAATTGAGCTTCAATTGATTTGAATTGATTGAGAATTGATTGGAATTGAGAGAGAATTGAATGGATTGAATGGGGGAATGTCCAAAATTCGTAACTCCCATGGCACACCACATTTTGCACCCATTGCCAAGCTTGTAGAGGAAGGTTGGAGGAGAGAGAGTGGCTGAGGTCATGTGGTGTCATGGTGGGGGCAAAGCCAATGAGAGATTGGCAAGTGTTGAGCTCTAGAGAGCCCAAGGAAACCCCCTTCTTAAGCAACCTTCTTCTCTCTTAATCCAAGGCCTTCTCCATTGTTGTTGAAGGAGAGAAGCTCAGCAAAAACCAGAGGAACCGAGCAGCATCAGCCCTCCACCGTCGCATGCCCATCGGACCCCATTTCCTCCTCTGTTTTCCCCTCGTTCCAGTTTCTGCTCCAGCCGACCTTTCGCCAAAGATTCGAGTTAAAAGCTATCTTTCCGTGAGAATCAGACAACACTCCACCCACCGTCGCGAAGAATACATCCAAACCGTTCAGGAGGACTTGACGGTTCCCCGAAAAGAGCCCTGTAGCCTCCCGAAATTGGGTGCGAAGGAACGGCCCGCCGGACCGCCTGGTTCCGCCCTGCTCCGCCTGTTTCGCGTTTTCTTGCTGTTTCGCCCCTTTCCGACCCTTTCTTTGCCCATTCCATCCACCCACAAGATCCCCAAGACCCCCGAGAGCCACCGGTTGTTAACCACCCGCTCGCCGGAGCTCCGATCGGCCCGTTTTCGCCGTTGAAGTTGCTGGTTTCTTCTCTGCAGTTCAGCCCAGA
Source organism: Eucalyptus marginata (assembly GCA_014182565.1). Classification (NCBI taxonomy): domain Eukaryota; kingdom Viridiplantae; phylum Streptophyta; class Magnoliopsida; order Myrtales; family Myrtaceae; genus Eucalyptus; species Eucalyptus marginata. The sequence continues at coordinate 4,886,973 of CM024585.1, forward strand.
ACAGAAGCAGAAGACAGCAAGGTTTTGGAGACTTCGTGGCCCGTTTTCAAGCCCTTCCCGGTCTCCGTTGGTGTCGCCGCTTTGGGGTTTATCGACCGCCTTGGCATCGTGGTCGCCGTGAACTCACCGGCGCGCAAAACCGGTGAGTTTATCCTCTAATGCCTGCTTAGTAAGTTAATGATGCTTAAGGGATGTTTAGATTAGTCTAATTAGGCTTAGGTGGTTAGATTAGATTATTTTAATGTAAATTAGATTAGTTGCATGATTAGTTTAATGGATGTTTAATTAGGGCTAATTGTATGATTAAATTAGTGTAATCTTGTTTAAGCCCTAATTAATTATTTTTAATTAATTAATTATTTCGAATTTATAAATATTATTTTATTAAATTATATTATTATAATATAATATTTAATTATTTAATTTTCGGAATTAAATTTAATTATTTAATAATTTCGAAAATTTTGCCGGGATGGCCTACGGCGGTCGTTAGAATTTCGTGCCGATCGCAAAGAGCGGTGTGGTCGGTTTGTGCCAATTGTATGTTTAAATTGAGAAATTGAATGGAAAGGATGATTTTGGTTAATAATTCCAAAAGTGTGGAATTGAGTGATATTGATGAAGTTGTGGTATTTAACTTGAAAATACCCGGTGTTGGCTATTAGCACCGTAATTGCTTTGTATGACTAGTTTGAATCGTTGGTTGTTATTGGATTGAATATCCAGTTCGTGGTTTATTATTGAATGATAAGCTTTGGTGAGCAATTGTTTATATATTTATCGGCTTGTGAGAGCATATATCTTGTATCGCCTATGTGCTTCGATACGTCGCCCTTGTGAGAGAGATACCTTATCGCCTTGTGCGAGCTATCATCTATGTATATATCAGCTTGTGCGAGCTATCATCTATGTATATATCAGCTTGTGCGAGCTATCATCTATGTATATATCAGCTTGTGCGAGCTATCATCTATGTATATATCAGCTTGTGCGAGCTATCATCTATGTATATATCAGCTTGTGCGAGCTATCATCTATGTATATATCAGCTTGTGCGAGCTATCATCTATGTATATATCAGCTTGTGCGAGCTACCATCTATATCAGCTTGTGAGAGCATTGCATCCATTTCAGCTTGTGCGAGCCGTAATTGTATTGATGGATGAATAGATGGTATGGTTTAATAGATGGTATGAATTGATAGATGTGTGGATCGTATGATATCAATTGGATTGATTGAATTGATAGACCGATGGGTGTGTCGGTAGTTTCAGCTTGTGCGAGCATTGTTTGAATATGAATTGTACTGACGTGCAGGAAGGGATTGAGGTGAGGTAAGTCCTCTATCCTATTTGTGTGGCTAGAGCGCCCTGAGGCTTATTTTCTTCCTAATCGAGTTTAGGGGTAGGACTCGCCGAGACATTGTCTCATCCCGGTTTGGGGAAAATATTTCAGGTCCTTAGATGGCGGTCGTGGAGGACTCGAAGCCATGGACATTTGTGGAGGTGGAGATCGAAGAATCGGCGAACGTGTCTGACTAGTGGTCATAGGACAGTTCCCTTTTTGTTGAGCCTGTCTATTTTGTAGACAATCCAGTGTTGTATGTAAACCTATGTGTTTATAAGAAGGCTTGTTTGGTTGTGATTGATTGCCTGCTTTTCTATCCCAAGTTAAATGTTGTCAGGGGATTTGTTTCGCTTCCGCATGTGCAATAAAAATGAATGGGTCGGCGACGTGTCCTGGGAAGTCGCATAATTTCTATCGACCATAGAGGGATGTGCGCGCGCTCGGAGGATCGGGGCGTGACATCCCCGTTTAAGTGGTATCAGAGCGGGTTTGTGAATGGAGTGATAAGGTGCGATGAGTTATGGGATAGTTAGTAGGAATGGCTTTTATTTCATGCTGGTGCATGTGGCTGATAGCTGTTTGTTAGATTGTTTGGCGTGGATCACTCAAATTCTAATCTGGGATTAGAATTGAGAAACAGGTTTCGTAAAGATCCCGTAGATGAGTGATCGGGAGCGAGAGGACTCCTAGAGAGAACCTTTAGACCAGTTACTCGGGGTGGTATGCCGACAAGGATCGGTACCCGAGGTGGTCGTGGCGAAGCGCCGGCTTAGACCAGCGCGAGTGTGAGAGTACCGCTGTAGGTCGGTACTAGTGTAAAAAGCACCGAGCGATCCTAGGTTCGATGGGATCATTCGGGCGCTAGTGTTCTTTGGGAGCTCGTTGAGCCATAAGCTCGGATCGAGCCGCGTTGTTGCCGTGCTTGTTGAGGCCCCACTGGAGTTGTGATGTGGGAGCAAGCTGTTGCATCCGAGTCGAGGTTCAAATTCAGTAGAGATGGAAACCAGTTTGGGAAGGAGCTTATGATTGGAGAAAAGTATCCCATTTTCGTCCAATTGGAAATGCGGGATGGTAAGGTCAACAATGAATCGAATGGAGTGTGTCGTGCGACGGAAGCCGACATGGATCGGTCCCGTGTCCGGTAAGACGGGTACTTGTTATGTGTGTGACCAACGGGGTTACCCGGCTAGAAACGGTCTTAGAAAGCCGATGGGACAGATCGAAAGGAGTACGCCATAGAACACATCGTGGGGTTTTGGAACAAGCCTTCGGTATAAGAAAGAGTGCGTCTTGTTACCTAATAGGGAGGCGGGAGACTCATTATTGTATGCCAAGTTTGAGAAAAGAAGTGTGTGTCAGCCGGTGACCAAGCACAACGGGAGCATGCTTTGAATGTGGCTAGCACGGCCATCGGGATATGAACCGTCCGCATAAGTCAAAGAGAACTCAAGCATCGCTACCGCCGGCGGGACGCCACTAGGATGGCGAAAGGAATATGAATGGATTGACCATGCATCGATCAAAGGAAGAATGTTTTGAGATGTTTTTATCGAGTATCGCAATGAGATTTTCAAGTGAAGGTTGTAGAATTTTCGTTGCGGTGATAAAGTAATAGAAAGATGAATCTCTCGACTATAGTTGTTCTTGAAGGGTTTGCTTATATATGACCCGGAAGTCATTTATAAAAGGTCTGGCTCGAGGAGCTTTTCGGGGTTATGAATCGTGGTAAAGATATAATTAGTTTGTTCGTTAGCGTGTGAAAGTTTTGAATTACTAAAAGTCGGAAGGGACCTCCAATCCCTGTTATTCGTCACTGAAGACAACCTGGTTCTGGTTGTAGGTTGCCAAATCTGTATGGCAACTGTAGTGGATACATCGGTTGAGGAACCGAATATGGAGAACATAGCCATGGTATAGAAGTTGTCTGAGGTGTTTCCTAAAGAACTGCCAGGTCTGCTGTCAGAAAGGGAAATAGAGTTTGTGATTGAATTAGCACCGGAGTAGAGCCGGTCCCTAAGGCTCCACCGGATGGCTTTATTCGAGTTGAAAGAATTGAAGGTGGAGATGCAGGAATTGTTAGATAAGGGATTCTTACGTCCCAAGTGCATCACCTTGAGAGCACCGTTCGTTCGTGAAAAAGAAAGATGGTTCGTTGCGTTTGTGCATCGATATTCTCCAAGATCGACTTGAGGATAGAGTATCATTAGTTGAGGATCGGGAAGAAAGACATACCGAAGTTGGCATTTCGCACTTGATACGGCAATTGTGAGTTCACCGTAATGCCGTGTGGTTTGACGGACACCATTGTTAGTATGGGTCGATGAACAGAATGTTTAAGAGTACTTGGATTAGTTTTATGATCGTGTTCATTGATGTTATCCTGGTGTGTTCAAAGAGTGCTTAGGAGCACAAGAGACATTTGAGGATGGTACTTCAAATCTTGAGGACTCTTGGATTTTACGATGAGCTTAGCAGATGCGAGTTTTGGATGACTCGTGTTGCGTTCCTAGGTCACGTGATTTCAGGTGAAGAAATCTTCGTGAACCCCGCCAAGATTGAAGTAGTGATCAATTGGCCGAGATTGACTACAGTGACAGAGATCAGAAGTTTTCTGGGTTTTTAGCAGAGTATTACAGAAGGTTTTGTGGAAGGGTTTTCAGCTTTAGCGTCGCCGTTGACAAGATTACTAGAGAAGGAAGAGAAGTTTGTGTGGATAGCCAAGTGCGAGCGTAGTTTTCACGAGCTTAGCGTAAGCTAACTACCGCACTTGTGCTGACCATTCCATATGGTCCTGGAGCTTACGAGATCTATAGTGGTGCGTCGTTTAGAGGATTGGGTTGCGTGCTAATGCAGCATGGCAAGATTGTTGCATACTCATCCTGTCAGTTGAGAACTCGTGAATGGAATTACAGATGCATGACTTAGAACTTGCAGTAATTACTTTCGCTATGAAGATTTGGAAACATTAATTGTGCAGAGAAAGACTCCAGATCTCCGTTGATCGTTAAAGTCTCAAAGTATTTATTCTCTCAGAAGGAATTGAATATAAGATAGCACTGTGAACCAGATCTTTGAAGGACTAGGATGGTGGTATCTGGTATCACCCTGGAAGGATGAAAGAAGTCACCGATGCGTTGAGTCGAGAGTCTTCATTTGTGCATATCTTTGGTTAAAGTATGGACCTTACTTGAGAAAGTTCGAAATTCGATTTTCAAATCCGAGGTAGGCCACCTTCGAATTTTATGGCCACCCTCAGAATTGAACTGGATAATCAGGTTAGAATCAGACGCTTCAGTGGATAGACTCAGAGATTCAAAAGATTTTGCAAGAGGATACCGAGAAGAGGAGAACTAATTTTCAGATTTATGAGTACGATTGAGTATACCTGATGATACCGAGATTTAAAGAAGAGATCTTATCAGAAGCTAGTCGTAGCAACTTCAGCTTTGTCCAGACAGTACGAAGATGGGTCAGAATTTGCATCAACAGGATTGGCAGACCGGTATGAAGACAGATATCACTGATAGGTCGCTAGTGTCAGATGTGCTAACAAGAGAAAGCACGGTTTTACAAGTCGAGAGGACCTTTGTAATCTCTCGAGATCTCCGTGTGGAAGTGGGAACTCGTCACAATAGATTTTTGTGACAGTCTATCGAGGAGTCGGTGTGTTAATAATTTCATTTTGGGTAGTGATCGATTGACAGATGGATGAACTCAGCCCACCTTGTGGCTGTGCGAAAGGGTCTTGATTTGATTAAGCATGCAGAGGTGTTTGTGCATCAGATAATTCGTTTGCATAGAGTGTCAGTGTCAGAGTTATATCAGATTTAGACTAGAGGTTCCCAGTTTCAGCAGATCAGACAAATGGTTCATTTTTGAGATAGTGCAGAGCAGAGTGTACAGAACTTCAGTTGTTGAGTTGAGATCAGAAAATGAAAGGTCGCAGTCCAGAGTCAGTTCAGCAGTCAGTGGACGCAGTTGCAAATATCGGTGACAGATTAAGGACCGCTCAAAGCCGCCGGGAAAATTTACGCAATTAAGTATTGAAAACCTTTGAATTTTCAAGTTGAGAACCCTGTTCATCCTTGGATGTCGCCTATGAAAGGGACATCTCGAATTGTTAAGAAAGGAGAGCCGGAACTATTTAAACGGTGGAATACCTTGAGTTTGGGATCAAATAAGAAATTTGGCTTTATATGGAAAAAGAAAGCGGTTTGGAGCACCATCGGCGCCTCTAGCCGAGTGGTACCGGGTGAAGCCGCAGTCCGAAGTCGGGAGTTCGAATCCCCGACGCGGCAGTTAGCCGCTTAGTGGAAAGAAAAAGAAAAGAAAAATAAAAAGAAAAGAAAAAGAACAAAAAAATTTTGCAATTTTCATTTTTGTAAAATTGGTCAAGTGCTTAGTCTTTTTGGAATCAAGATTTGGTCTGGTCAATTTGGAAATGTTTCGGCAAAGACCGAGGATCTTGGATAGCACGGGCGAGAATGAAGGATTTGGGAAAGTGGAGATTTGATGAGACGACAATACCCCACCATTTCGAAGAAGAATTTTAATGGTTTAAATTTCGAGGACGAAATTTTTATAAGAGGGGAAGAGTTGTGACATCCCGATTTTCCAATTCTGGTTTCAATTTAATAAGTCGGGCATTTCATCTCGCGCACCTATAGCTCTCTTCTCGAGTTGGCCACTCACGAGATAACTAGTCTATCGGTGAAGCCGTTAAGGAATCTATACGCAATAGACTTGAGAATTCGACCAGAACCGACCGCTCGACCGTGCTAATCTGCAAGGGTCATTACGGCACGTGATCGATTAGAGACCGGAGATAGGTCGATTCAACAGAACCATGTAATTCGGTGTGGGTGATTCCACCTAATTGCACAATTCTTGTTGATCGGCACTAGACCGATTTCTCTCGTCGTTTTGGTACCCCGTGTCCGTATTTGAAACCTTGAGATTTCTACGACAACCGAGAGTTGCTAATGTGTCGAAGATGCACTTTGTGGCTTGAAAATAATCAACCACGGGTCAATTGCACTGAAAATTCCTAAAAGCTACCCGGTAGATTAGGACGCGCTCATATCGCGCCGATTGAAATTAACCGAGAAATTGAACTCGATTTCAGAAATTGAAGGTTCTGTTATGTCACAATTCATTTTAGGAACGTCGACTCATCTTCAGAAGATTTTTCTACAAACCGAGATTTTTGGCGAAAAAGCAAAGTAAGGCCGTTTTTGTTCGGGATTGTCAGAGGGCCATTTTTAATCGAATCTTCGGAATGCAAGTTGGATCATTTGATGGGAAAAAGTCGTAAGAGAGAGAAGGACACATGGGCGGATTTAATTGAGCTTCAATTGATTTGAATTGATTGAGAATTGATTGGAATTGAGAGAATTGAATGGATTGAATGGGGGAATGTCCAAAATTCGTAACTCCCATGGCACACCACATTTTGCACCCATTGCCAAGCTTGTAGAGGAAGGTTGGAGGAGAGAGAGTGGCTGAGGTCATGTGGTGTCATGGTGGGGGCAAAGCCAATGAGAGATTGGCAAGTGTTGAGCTCTAGAGAGCCCAAGGAAACCCCCCTTCTTAAGCAACCTTCTTCTCTCTTAATCCAAGGCCTTCTCCATTGTTGTTGAAGGAGAGAAGCTCAGCAAAAACCAGAGGAACCGAGCAGCATCAGCCCTCCACCGTCGCATGCCCATCGGACCCCATTTCCTCCTCTGTTTTCCCCTCGTTCCAGTTTCTGCTCCAGCCGACCTTTCGCCAAAGATTCGAGTTAAAAGCTATCTTTCCGTGAGAATCAGACAACACTCCACCCACCGTCGCGAAGAATACATCCAAACCGTTCAGGAGGACTTGACGGTTCCCCGAAAAGAGCCCTGTAGCCTCCCGAAATTGGGTGCGAAGGAACGGCCCGCCGGACCGCCTGGTTCCGCCCTGCTCCGCCTGTTTCGCGTTTTCTTGCTGTTTCGCCCCCTTTCCGACCCTTTCTTTGCCCATCCCATCCACCCACAAGATCCCCAAGACCCCGGGAGCCGCCGGTTGTTAACCACCCGCCGCCGGAGCTCCGATCGGCCCGTTTTCGCCGTTGAAGTTGCTGGTTTCTTCTCTGCAGTTCAGCCCAGAACAGAAGCAGAAGACAGCAAGGTTTTGAGACTTCGTGGCCCGTTTTCAAGCCCTTCCCGGTCTCCGTTGGTGTCGCCGCTTGGGGTTTATCGACCGCCTTGGCATCGTGGTCGCCGTGAACTCACCGGCGCGCAAAACCGGTGAGTTTATCCTCTAATGCCCGCTTAGTAAGTTAATGATGCTTAAGGGATGTTTAGATTAGTCTAATTAGGCTTAGGTGGTTAGATTAGATTATTTTATTGTAAATTAGATTAGTTGCATGATTAGTTTAATGGATGTTTAATTAGGGCTAATTGTATGATTAAATTAGTGTAATCTTGTTTAAGCCCTAATTAATTATTTTTAATTAATTAATTATTTCGAATTTATAAATATTCTTTTATTAAATTATATTATTATAATATAATATTTAATTATTTAATTTTCGGAATTAAATTTAATTATTTAATAATTTCGAAAATTTTGCCGGGATGGCCTGGTCGTTAGAATTTCGTGCCGATCGCAAAGAGCGGTGTGGTCAGTTTGTGCCAATTGTATGTTTAAATTGAGAAATTGAATGGAAAGGATGATTTTGGTTAATAATTCCAAAAGTGTGGAATTGAGTGATATTGATGAAGTTGTGGTATTTAACTTGAAAATACCCGGTGTTGGCTATTAGCACCGTAATTGCTTTGTATGACTAGTTTGAATCGTTGGTTGTTATTGGATTGAATATCCAGTTCTGTGGTTTATTATTGAATGATAAGCTTTGGTGAGCAATTGTTTATATATTTATCGCCTTGTGAGAGCAAAAGATTCTTTTATATCGCCTATGTGCTTCGATACGTCAGCTTGTGAGAGCAGTATACCTTATCAGCTTGTGCGAGCTATCATCTATGTATATATCAGCTTGTGCGAGCTATCATCTATGTATATATCAGCTTGTGCGAGCTATCATCTATGTATATATCAGCTTGTGCGAGCTATCATCTATGTATATATCAGCTTGTGCGAGCTATCATCTATGTATATATCGCCTTGTGCGAGCTATCATCTATGTATATATCAGCTTGTGCGAGCTATCATCTATGTATATATCAGCTTGTGCGAGCTACCATCTATATCAGCTTGTGAGAGCATTGCATCCATTTCAGCTTGTGCGAGCCGTAATTGTATTGATGGATGAATAGATGGTATGGTTTAATAGATGGTATGAATTGATAGATGTGTGGATCGTATGATATCAATTGGATTGATTGAATTGATAGACCGATGGGTGTGTCGGTAGTTTCAGCTTGTGCGAGCATTGTTTGAATATGAATTGTACTGACGTGCAGGAAGGGATTGAGGTGAGGTAAGTCCTCTATCCTATTTGTGTGGCTAGAGCGCCCTGAGGCTTATTTTCTTCCTAATCGAGTTTTAGGGGGTAGGACTCGCTGAGACATTGTCTCATCCCGGTTTGGGGAAAATATTTCAGGTCCTTAGATGGCGGTCGTGGAGGACTCGAAGCCATGGACATTTGTGGAGGTGGAGATCGAAGAATCGGCGAACGTGTCGACTAGTGGTCATAGGACAGTTCCCTTTTTGTTGAGCCTATGTCTATTTTGTAGACAATCCCGGTGTTGTATGTAAACCTATGTGTTTATAAGAAGGCTTGTTTGGTTGTGATTGATTGCCTCGCTTTTCTATCCCAAGTTAAATGTTGTCGGGGGATTTGTTTCGCTTCCGCATGTGCAATAAAAATGAATGGGTCGGCGACGTATCCTGGGAAGTCGCATAATTTCTATCGACCGTAGAGGGATGTGCGCGCGCTCGGAGGATCGGGGCGTGACACGTTCTCTTCGACTTCATGCAGCATCATGTTCAGACAGGCTTGAGAAAGCTCTTGTTTGAAACTTTGCAATGGACTGGCCAAGGGCATAACCTAGCTGAGCGAGAGTCATGATGGCAAAAGGAGACGTTTCTGTTTTTGGGGGGGACCGGTTTAGGTCATCAGCCTTTGTACTTCCCGTGAAATTTTAGATGGAGAGAAATTGTTATTCTCATTCACATCTTCTAGTGCTTTTCCTAGCAAACAAAAATAAAGGAAAGAAAGCCTAAAATCCCACGATTTGTGGGTAACGGCTATAATCCCATGATTTGTGGGATTTAATCAGAATCAAATCATAATAAAAAACCTCCTAAAAAATTCTATGTATTTACAGCCATATAATATGTCTATTTACAGCTCAACACTCCCCCTCAAGCTGGTGAATAGATATCTTCCATTCCTAGCTTGGAAATTAGCTCATGAAAACTTCCACCATTAAGCCCTTTGGTCAAGACATCCGCCACTTGCTATCCTAAAGGAACATAAGACAAACAAATCAATCCTTCTTCAAGATTCTCCTTGATGAAGTGCCTATCAATCTCAAAATGTTTCGTCCTGTCGTGTTGCACAGGATTATGAGCAATATTAATTGCAGACTTATTGTCACAAAATAGTTTCATAGGACTCTGCAACTCAACCTTTAAGTCATCAAGAATGATCTTGATCCATAATAACTCACATATTCATTGAGCCGCTACCCTAAGCTCAGATTCTGCACTTGATCTTGCCACCGCATTTTGTTTTTTACTCCTCCAAGTTACCAAATTACCTCCAAGGAAGGTACAATAACCAGTTGTAGACATCCTATCAACCATTGAGCCTGCATAATCCGCATCTGTATAAGCCTCGGGTTTAAGATTTGGGCTCCTCTTGAAATGTATTTCCTTTCCTAGACTACCTTTTAAGTAGTGTAGGACTCGCTGAATAGCCTATAGATGTGATTCCTTTGGATTATGCATAAATTGACTAATCAAGCTAACGACATAGGAGATATCTGGTCGGGTATGAGTAAGGTAAACTAACGTTCCCACCAATCGCTGATACATTTCTCGATTCACTGTTGCCTCCTCTTTTGCTTCTGTTAGCCTCTGGTTTGGCTTGATTGGAGTAGTTACTGGTTTGCAACCAAGCTTCCCAATTTCTTACAAAAGATCCGTCACATACTTTCGTTGTGAAATAAAGACCCCTTGCTTGGACTACGAAACCTCAATTCCCAGAAAATACCATAGCTTCCTTAACTCCTTTATTTCAAATTCCTTAATCAAGCACTGTTTCAGCCGTTGTTTCTCCCTTTCATCATTGCTTATGACTATTATGTCATCAACAATGCTGTAACTCCCCCCATGTTCGAGTGTTTGTGAACATTGTATGATCTCCCTAGCTTTGTGTATACCCAGATGCATTCATAACTCTAGCAAACCATTTAAACCAGGCCCTAGGTGATTGCTTGAGCCCGTATAATGCTTTCTTAAGTCTACAAACCTTTTATGTTGTTTCCTATCCTTTAAAACCAGGTGGGATGCTCATGTAGATTTCCCCTTCCAAATCTCCATGTAAAAATGCATTCTTTACATCATATTGTTGAAGTTCCCAATCAAGATGAGTAGCTAAAGGCAGTAAAATTCTTACAATATTCATTTTAGCCACTGGTGCAAATGTCTCTTGGTAATCCACTCCATATGTTTGAGTGTAACCCTTCGCAACCAATCTTGCCTTGTACCTCTCCAGAAAGCCATATGCCTTGTACTTTACAGTGAATACCCACTTCCAACCAACTAGATTTTCCCCCTTGGCCTATCAACAATTTCCCATGTTTTATTTTTTTCGAGTGCTTCCATCTCTTTTTTCATGGCATTCCTTCATTCCTCTTTTGATTGTGCTTCAAACAAGGTGTTAGGGACAACAATTGTGTTTAAACTCACAATAAAGTTTCTGCATGATGATGATAACCTATTAAGGGACACAGAATTTAATAGTGGATATACCGGTTTCTTGGTGCATTCTCTAGTCCCTTTTCTAATAGCAATAGGTAAATCAAGATCACTCTCAGGTGTATCACTAAGCTGTTCATCCAAAGGAGATTGAAAACTTACTGTGCTTTCATTGATAGTACCCAGAGTGGTATTTGGACCTACTCTTGTGTTGGAACGGCTGTCCTTCTTGAATACACCTAAGAAAATCTCTTAGAATCATGAATATGAGTTGGACTAGTGAGAATAAGAACAGAGACAAGTTGCTGTGTGGGAGATTGTGGTGGACAAGAGACATGATTCAAGATAGGTTCATGAGCAACAGTGGACGAGTTTTGGTTGATAGGGACATTGGACAATAAATCTAAGTTATCAATGACGCCAAGGTCCTTATCTTCCATGATTGAAAAATCCCCCTGAAGATAAGATTGTGAAAAATAGGGTTTATTTTCAACAAAAGTGACATCTGCAGAGAGATAGAATTTTTTAGAAGGAGGATGGTAACATTTATAGCCTTTTTGTGTTTGTGAGTAACCAAGAAACACACATTTGATTGCACGAGGATCTAACTTTCCTCGTTGATGATGATGAATGTGGACATAGGAAGTGCAACCAAAGATTCGAGGTGTAAGACCATTAGATGTACAAAGGTGAGGATAGATTAACTTTCCTCGTTGATGATGATGAATGTGGACATAGGAAGTGCAACCAAAGATTCGAGGTGTAAGACCATTAGATGTACAAAGGTGAGGATAGAACTGAGAAAGAACTTCCATAAGGGTCTTGTGGTCTAATGTACGTGAGGGTAATCTATTGATCATGTATGTAGTTGTAAGAACAACTTCCCCCTAAATGGAGATGGCCATTTTTCCTTTTAGCAACCCCGTTTTGTTGTGGTGTATTCACACAAGATGACTCATGGATAATGTCTTCCTTTTGAAAATAAGGGGACAATACTTGATTGAAGTATTCTCTAGCATTATCCGACCGAAAGACCTTGATCTTGACCTCAAATTGAGTTTGAATCATATAATTAAACGAATGATTAATGCTACTCACATCAGATTTATGTTTGAGTAAGAAAGTCCATGTGACCCTAGAGCAATCATCAATTAGAGTGACAAACCAACGAGCTCCAAAGATGTTGGGAATCGTGGAAGGTCCCCAAATGTCACTGTGGATTAAGTCAAAAGGATTAGAACTACAGTGATTGCTAATAGGAAATGGTACACGATTATGCTTGGCTAATTCACAAACATCACAATGGAAGTCTTTAATATTCAGATCTTTAAAACAAGGATATAAACATAATACTCAAGACTTAATAAGACGGATGACCAAAACAAAAATGATGAAGCCAAATGGCTTCTTTATTTGAAGTACTAAGAAATGACGAAGACAAATCATTCATGATCCTTCTTGTAGTGAGAGGTGTCTCAAGGTAGTACAGACCATTTCGTTTCTTAGCAAGTCCAATCCTCCTCTCCAAGTCCTGATCCTTAAAAACACAGTAAGATGGGTAAAAAATAGCTTGACAATGAAGATCTTTCGTGAGTTTCCATATTGAGATAAGACTGGCATATAGTTTAGGGACATGAAGAACATCTTTAAGGACAAGTTTAGGTATGATAGTAACATTTCAAACCCCTACAACAGTAGCAAGAGACCCATTTGCCACAATAATCTTCTTATTGCTAGGACAAGGTGTATAAGTGTTGAAATGGGATGAGGTGTGAGTCATGTGGTCGGTAGACCCTGAATCAATAACCCAAGAATTACCTAAGAGTGCTAGTGAGCATGCACCCTAGGGTTTATTAAGAGACCCTAATAAACCTTTTAATTTCTCAATTTCTTCACTGCTGAAGGTTGCTTTCTCCTGAACTTCTTCTTGACCAGCTTTCTTAGTTAGGTGGACCCGAGGCCTTGGCTGTGTTGCCCGATTCACCCACTCTCGACTTGAAGTAGTTGGTCTGCCATTCAATTTCCAGCATTATTCTTTTGTATGTCTAGGCTTCTTGCAGTAGGCATACCACAAGTTGTCCCGGTTGTCTTTCCTTAGCAGGTCACCCTTTTCATCAACCTTTCTAGTTGTCAAGGTTGACCCTTCTACAACTTGTGGTTCTAGCATGACGGATCAACGGCTTTCTTCCGCCCGAATCAAGGAAATTGTTTCCTCCAATGATGGCACTTCCTCCTTGCCAAGTATTTGAATTCTGACTTGGTCAAATTTAGAATTAAGCCCACCTAAGAAATCGTAGACCCGATCATTTTCAATAAAACTCTTTAGAATGGCCACATCATCTGGACACTGCATCTGAAATACTCGATAATGATCGAGTTCTTGCCATAAGTTTTGTAAAGAATTAGCATACTCGGTAACAGTCTTACCTCCTTGCTTTGTCCCACTGGTTTTCACCTTAATTTCATACACCTGGGCTGCATCACGAGCCTTTGAGTACGATCGTCGAACGGAATCCTATATCTCATTTGCGGTTGGTAGAAACATACAAGTGTCGCTTATGGCTAGTTCCATGGAATTCTATAGCCAAGACATGATCATGGAATCAGCCTCATCCCACGCATCAAAATCTAGATCTCCTTTCTTGGGTCCCGTCCCAAGTAAATGGCTAAGTTTTCCTTTCCCCTTCAGATACATCTTGACAAATTGTGACCACTTGAGGTAGTTCTTCTCATTCAATCTATAGGTTGGCTTGATATTCTGAAGATCACTTGTCATGTGTGTTGAGGCGACCTCCTCAGATTGGTTCATGGTAGGATCTGTGGCTTTGGGTGTGATTTGAGATGTGGCCATTTTGGAGAGTGAATGTTAAGAAGAGAACAAGGGCAATAGTGCAACTATGAAGGCTATGTAAAGAAGAAAGAATTTTTGGAGAATAATAGACAGTAAAGAAAACATAAAAACTGCAGCAATGAAGGCTACAATCGAAATCCAGAAATCTATTTCTAGAGAATAATAGATAGCAACGAAGGTTGAAAAACACAACAATGAAGACTGCAATTTTAAATTTAGGATTCTAGCCTAGAGCTATGATATCATGTGAAATTTTAGATGGAGAGAAATTGTTATTCTCATTCATATCTTTTGGTGCTTCACAATGTTGTATTTATAGGCTAATACATAGATAAATCCTAGCAAACAAAAAGAAAGGAAAGAAAGCCTAAAAAATGAGAAAAGCCAAAATCCCATGATTTGTGGGTTAACAGCTATAATCCCATGATTTGTGGGATTTGATTAGAATCAAATTAGAATAAAAAACCTCCTGAAAAATCCTATGTATTTACAGCCATATAATCTGTTTATTTACAGCTCAACACTTCTAAATACAGATGTTCCAAACAAGTGATCCCTAACTAGGGTTTGTTTCCGGCTCAACGATATTCCATATTATATTATCTTGTGGAGTTGGTAATGGAAAGGCTTTTATATCTTATAAATTGTGATTGACATCCTTTTATGCTTCTGGATTGCATCGTATACGCATGCACATCCTTGATGTGAAATGGGGAAAAGAGTGTTTCTTTGCCTTAAAACCAATGGGCACCACCTTATTTCTGAATAAGGTAACAACTTCGTCTCCAAGATCATACCCCCATAAACCTTGAATTTGTGGGTATAGGTCCACATCAAGAAACTACATAACTTGGTTAACAATTTTTTCTCTTGCGTACCCGCACACGTCAAGTACATTTGATTTGTTGTCAAATGAGGTTAGGATGCAGCTGAATTTACGAGGAAGTCCAAGGCCATGTAGAATATTCCAATAAATCTACAGCTTTTAGTCCTAGGCCGACAAAGGTTGCTTATAATGATTCGTAATTCATTTCCTAGGGTTAATACTTGATCAGAACATCATGAGAAGGCAGATACAACGAGCTCTAGCAAGGGTTTACTCACCGGCAAGCTATAGCTAGTGTGATGAGCTTTTGTGCTCTTTTTGCTGTATCACTTGACAGTAGGAACTAATATAAGCGCTCATAGAAAACACATCTACATAGAATGAAATTTAACATCCTTAAGTCACACTTACAAAAGGTGGCAAATATTGTTTGCATTGTCACAACAATAACACCTCGACTTCCGGAAGTGGGATTGGATCATACATCGAGTATATACTAAACATTTTCAGAGATAAATAATTTGTCGTCAACCTCTTGCAAGGAAATATCAAATTTTGATAGTCCTTTTCGATTACAATCCCGTGCTTTGGAGGACTCCCTTTAATTCTCTAATGATCCTCCAAAGGAGGGACTTTGATGTGAAAGATGAATTTCAAACAATATGCTAATGCTATCCATTTAAGGTAAAAGAAACAAACTTATAGATACCCCAAGTGTTTTTGTTTCTCTTTCCAAGGGATTGATTGCAAATTTTGCTTGTATTTCACTGCTTCAAAACTGTGTGTTGGTTGGCCATGAGGACTCACATGTGTAGGCATCTGTTGACACCTAAATTTTGGCAATTTAATTAATTTATTTATTGCATAGGAAATTAGGGGATAAATATCAATTGCCTAGCATATAGATTTAGGTTGCATTTATTTTTGTTATTTGCATTTTTTGCATTTTATTGGACCGGTGGCGGATGGGTTCAAATTAGATGGGTCAGGCCCACGAAGCGAGCAAGTTGGCCCAAGCCCATGTTTTTTTAATGATTGAAAGATTATCTCGTGAAAAATTAGAAATTCGAATTTTTTGTTCGAGATATGATGATTTATTTTTGGATAGGGCAAGTGATATTGCGTTCAACAAAACAAATATTGCGGATATCGATTCAGAAAAATTAAAAGAAAAAAACTAATCAATAGCCTATAAATAGGTGAGGAACGCGTAGGGTTTGGGGGCGACACAATCGATACATATGGCCACAATTCTGAAAAAGGAGGACATTGAATATACGGCACTTTTGAGAGAGCTACCGTATATTCAAGAGACAACTCGCTGCACTTTTGAACATGGGTCTCATGCTCCGATGCCACGATTCCCTCAAGAACTTCCGCCAGATATCTCCTGCCGTCCAATCTCACCTCAAGAATGTTTATCTGTCCTTATGCTGGGCCTTGATGGCTTCGGCAGGTGGTGCTTACCTGCATCTGGTGCTGAACATTGGCGGGCTCCTTACGACAATTGCTTGCATCGGAAGCATTGTGTGGCTGCTTTCGATTCCTCCACATGAAGAGCAAAAGAGGTTTGGTCTGCTCATGGCAGCAGCTCTCTTTGAAGGAGCGTGTGTTGGTCCTCTCATCGAAGCGGCCATTAAGGTTGACCCGAGCATTGTGATAAGCGCATTTGTGGGATCTGCGCTGGCCTTCGCTTGTTTCTCGGGCGCAGCCATGTTGGCTAGGTGGAGGGAGTACCTATATCTTGGTGGCTTGCTTTCTTCTGGGCTTTCCATGCTCATGTGGCTGCACTTCGCCTCGGCCGTCTTTGGTGGATCTGCAGCCATCTTTAAGTTTGAGATATACTTTGGGCTTTTAGTATTCATCGGCTATGTGGTCGTGGACACTCAAGAGATAATCGAGCTAGCACGCCATGGTGATATGGACTATGTGAGGCATTCATTGAACCTCTTCATCGTGTCGAGTCTATCCAATTTTGACAAGCAACTGTTTGAACAAGGTAATAATTTTATCTTGGTCAAGATTTATATATTTCGTTGCCTTGCTTGAATTATTGCATTCTTGGTTGAACTCTCGAATGATGTTATCATAATCTCGAATAGCCGTCACGACGTGCATACGATTGACAGTCCCATTTCACGCCCGAAATCCGACTCGCAATCGCACGGAAAATCGCCAATCCGATCTCATGCTCGAGATTCGATTCGCGGTTTTATTTAAAATTGACCAATCTGATCCCATGCGCGGGATATGATCCGTCAATTTATGGATATCGGTCTTATCTTGGTGGATGTGATGTCGTATCATTTGAGTTGATTTTGTTTTCGTAAAAGAAAAATCCAAAAAAAAAAAGATTAGGTTTGTGTTTTTTAATTATCTTGCATGATTAGATTAGGGATTTTATTTTGAATCATGAAAAAGAAAAAGAAAAAGTGCATTCATTTAGGATGTTAGTTTTTTATTATTATTTGAATTGCATGTTTAATTTTAATTTCGAATTTCATAAAAAAGGGAAAAAATTAGAATTAGGGCATTTTTTGCACGTCATTGCATATTAGATAAAATTGCATTTTAGGTCTAGATAGATCTTTAGATAAATTTTTTTAAATGCATGTTTATAAAGCATTTAGAATATATAGTATTTTACTTTAATTTGACTTTTATTTTTAAGTGATTTTAATTACGAATTTCCGTTAAATAAAATCATGGAATGCACGTCATTAGAATTAGGTCATTTTGATTAATTTAGATTGCATATTTAATTATTGCATGTTCATTAAAAAAATCATTAGTTTTTTTAATCATTCATATAGTTTGGGACATGTTGCCATGCCATATCATTTCATATTATATTAGAAGCATTGCATTGCATAAGACATTTTTTTTTCATTAAACAAGAGAAAATTCTAAAAAAAGAAATTGCGTGTTAATTAGAAATCATATCTAGGACTATTGATGTGAATTTGTGGCATCCCAAATATTTGAGACAAGCCCTAAGATGTATTAAGGCCTATAATTAGGTAATGAAATTACCTATGGTTTATGCTTTAGATATTAACCTTTCCTTTAAAACTAAGTGTTATGCGCTTGTGTTCTTGAAATTTTTTTTTAGTACTATAGGTTATTTTAATAAGACAAATTTATTCTTGGCTATGCTTCTCATAGATTTGATCCCTATAGATTAAATGTTACAAGTTTTTTTTGACCTTGTGAAATTGGAAATTGGAATTAACTAAGAGAGGGAATTTAGTGGATTTTACTAAAAAGTAAAAAGGTAAAAAGGAAAATTTTTGGATTGGACTTTAGGCCCATGGATAAAGGGCCTAAAGTGGGCCATTTGGCCAGGCCCATGAAGCCCATTAGAGGGCCTTCGACCGAGCAAGGGGGAGGGACCGGTTTGTGCATGTCCTCCCCCATTTGTCCCAAACTCCCTTGCCATTTGTCCTCCATGCATTTAAGTCAATTAAGCAATGATTAAGGGAAGGAAAAGCAAAAAGGGAAAAAGGCAACCGGTTTAGGGGGAGGGGGTGTCGTGCAAAGAGAGAAGGAGAAAGGGAGAGAGAGATTTTGAGAGGAAGAGAGAAACCGAGGAAGAGAGGAGAAGGAAGGAGCCGCTTGTCGCCGCTGTCTGTCCGATCGTCCACCCCTTCGCCGTCCGTGTGCCGGTGTTGATCCGTTCTTTCGAGGCAAGTTGGGATCCTTTGATGCTTTTGCATGTGTGTTATGGGGTTGTAATTGATTTGGGGTGTTTAGAGTTTAAGAAACCGAAGCTAGAAGGGGTTGTCTTTGAAGATGTATTTTGTTTTTGAGTATACCTCTTGACCCTGAACATTGTAGAGGCTTGCATGTGTGTTTTGAGTTGGATTCTTGCTTTGACTCCTTCACGAAAGTTGTAGATAACATCTTAAACTATAACATACTCAAATTTCATGAGTTTTGATGGCCATTTGCATACTAAACCGACCATGAAATGAAAACTGTACAAGTGTGTGTTTCGGACATGAGAATCTTGACATGCATGACCTATAACTTTCTGTACAAGCTTTATTTGAAGAAATTTTCTTCATGAAACATCTTCATCTATGTGTTAACTATAACATATTCAAATTTCATGATTTTTGAAGGTCATTTGCTTATTTAATTGACTGTGATTTGAAAACCGTGCAAACTGTGTGTTTCGGACATGAGAATATTGACATGCATGACCTATAACTTTCTGTGAAAATTTCTTTTGGAGAAATTTCCTTCATATTATATCTTTATCTATGTCTTAACTACAACATAGTTAAATTTCATGATTTTTGAAGGTCATTTTCTTATTTAATTGACTGTGATTTGAAAACCGTGCAAACTGTGTGTTTCGGACATGAGAATATTGACATGCATGACCTATAACTTTCTGTGAAAATTTCTTTTGGAGAAATTTCCTTCATGTGATATCCTTATCTATGTCTTAGCTACAGCATAGTTAAATTTCATGATTTTTGAAGATCATTTGCTTATTTAATTGACTGTGATTTGAAAACCGTGCAAACTGTGTGTTTCGGACATGAGAATATTGACATGCGTGACCTATAACTTTCTGTGCAAATTTCTTTTGGAAAAATTTCCTTCATGTGTTATCCTTATCTATGTCTTAACTACAACATAGTTAAATTTCATGATTTTTGAAGGTCATTTGCTTATTTAATTGACTGTGATTTGAAAACCGTGCAAACTGTGTGTTTCGGACATGAGAATATTGACATGCATGACCTATAACTTTCCGTGCAAATTTCTTTTGGAGAAATTTCCTGCATGTGATATCTTTATCTATGTCTTGACTGCAACATAGTTAAATTTCATGATTTTTTTAATGTCATTTGCCTATTTAATTGACTGTGATATGAAAACTGTGCATGCTGTACATTTTCGAAATTTATGATATTGGAATGTATGGCCACTTCTATGCTGTGATGTGTGGTCCGTATGAATTTTTATGTGAATTATGAGACTTTGGATCTTTTTCATATAATGGTGTAATGGCTTTCATGCATTTCGTATGTCATTCAAGAAAAGGATAAATTTTCCATGATTTCAAAGAAAGATTTTATTTAATCAAAGGGAAATTTCTTTAATGCATACTACATGTTTTCAAAAGAACAATTTGAAACAATTGAATTGGAAATTTCAAGTGTGAAATTGGAAAAGAAAGGTATGAGAATATGAATAACCGTCGGAGGTGTGAGCCGACGATGCCCTGGGAGTGTCGGGATGCCCGGAGGTGTGAGCCAATGCCCAGAGGTGTGTGCCGGATGTCCTCGGGAGTTTCGAGATGCCCGGAGGTGTGTGCCGGATGCCCGGAGATGTGTGCCGAAGGTTCCTCGCGATGCCAGGTTGGGTGTGAGCGATAAATTTTGGGATGCAAACATTGGTCCCTAAGAAGAAAAATTGATGAGATCCTTGTGAAAGTTAAGAATTGAAAGTGAATCATGTGCATGGATGTATGTGCACTTATGGTATGATCGCACATATGATGTGATAATGATGAATGCATGAATGCATGATGAGGATGATGATTATATGATGATGCATGTATGTGAGATATGATGACATGTGTATGATATCAAGGTAAGTTATGTATGCATACTTAAATGACATGCTATGGATCTCATGGTGGTGTATGCTTGATAGCATGGATGATGAGTGTATGGATGTATGTGCACTTATGGTATGATGGCACATGTGATGTGATAATGATAAATGCATGAATGCATGATGAGGATGATGACTATATGATGATGCATGTATGTGAGATATGATGACATGTGTATGATATCAAGGTAAGTTATGTATGTATACTTAAATGACATGCTATGCTATGATTGTATTGTATGATGCTTTGAGTGGTCATTGGACCTTTACTTGTTGAGTGGTTGTACTCACCCCTTCGGGGACCAACATTTCAGATTAGAGAAAGATGCCTTTCCCTCCTGTTTCACGAGGCAAGTTTTATGGCATTCCATCCGACGTGGAGGTGGAATGTATGGAGCACATCTGCGTCACTATCCCTCGACTGGTGTTCCTGAGAGTTCGGGTGCTGGTCATGTACGACGTGGGCCTGGCTAGGGGCCCCGTCATCTAGGAGTTTCTGTCCGTCCACGTTCGGCGTGACGGGCAAATGCTGGGGATGCTGCCACCGCCACCACCCGATGCACCTGACTGGGTGTGATGGCCCGTGAGCGAGAGAGAGAGAGGGACGACACTTTTTGGAGATAGAGCCGACACTTAGATGGAAGGTCTTTCATGTTTTATTATAGGGGGTCGATGATCTCATTAGAGATATAACCGAGTATAGTGAAAAGTCTCAGTTTTCCTTTTTGGCTATACCGACCCAAAGATGTCCATCTTAAAATGTAAATAAAAATGGTTCAGCCTTATGTTTTTCTTTCACTGTGTAGTTGGTGTGCATTGTGCTATCGCTAAGGAAGTGGAGAGATGGTGAGACTCGCCTCTAATTTCCACCGTGAGCTGTGCTAATCCCTAAGTTGTTTCAAAAAAAAAAAAAGAAAGAAAAAGAAAAAAAAATTTATGCCTATAAACCTCGGCCCTTAATTACGACTCCCCTTTTACTAATATCAAAGAATTAGTAATCGCTTTAGATATAACGCTTAGTATCTATGGCGACCCTATCGGGTTTGGGGGTGCCACAGAATTCTGATTTAACATTGCAGATGCTTTCGTTGCTTTGAGGTAAGTTTTGCAATTTATTGCTTTACTTAGGTGTTAAATTGATGGTTTGCGCACCCGCATGAACACCTCACATGTTAGGAAAATAAATTGAAATCAATTCAAGCTGCCTGCAAAACATTTTTCAAAAGCAAAAGGAAAAGGTACCGAAAGGGCGTTAGAGAAATCTAACGTAATCAAGTCCCCGTATCCAGAATCTCTGGTTCGTAGAAGTAAAATGATTCTCCTGTTATTTTACTTAGGTGTCTAATCGACCTACTGTAAATTGATTAGTTGTGACTCCCTTTTGCATGCTAGATATTTGAACCTAAATCGCGAGTTGGTATGGGCTTGGGAGGGCCCGAGCTAAGTTTAGGCTTAGCAATCCATTAGCCAAACCCTAGGTGGATCACTCGAAAATTTGGTCGCGACAGCATCCACTCTCGTATATGCGTAATCCACTCACATATGTGCTATGGGCTTTTCGAATGATACACTTCTTTATGGGTATCTCCTTAAACTATGAAGTGATTAACTCGTTTCATTTAGATAAAACTATCAATTTTTCTGAAAGTAATGATGTCAAGATAATTTGGATCAAAATGAGCTTCTTTTAAGCTCGTCCAAAATATTTGTTCCTATAATTGATTCTATCGTGCAACAATTGGGATTTATAAAGTGAGAGAGTGGTTATTAGTCACAATATGAGGCAATAACACCTCATAGTTGAAAGGCAGAGAGTGGTTTATTTGCCTTGAGATAATTTGTGAATCGACGTTTCCTCATACTGTGTTCATTTCCCAAGTGGGGCTTTTATGAACTTTGCCAATTCTAGGGCAAATCCAAAACGTGGAAAGAAGACCAAGTTACCAGGATTGGAAATCACAGCTACCAAAGTTTCCAATTTTCCAAACGGCAAAGTACATGAATCTGATTTGGCAGTGCCTGTCAAGCTTCAGGAAGTGGGGTTGGATCATACATTGTGAGAGATCGACTGTATACCAAGCATTTTCAGAGATAACCAAATTGTCGTTCACGTCTTGCAAGAAAATTAGAAATTTTGAGAGTACTTTTCGATTACAATCCCGTGCTTTGGACTCTCTTTAATTCTCTTATCATCCTCCAAAGGGGGAAATTCAATGTGGAAGATAAATTTCAAACAATATGCCGATGCAATCAGTTTAAGGCAAAAGGAACAAACCTAAAAATACCCTAAGTATTTAAACAAAACCATATGTTGGTTGCCCATGAGGAGTCACATATGTGTAGGCATACGCTCACATATTTTCGAAGTCAAGAATCTAGCCGATTCTCGTATGAACTAGCCTCAAACAAAACCAATTAGGCTAGTCTTTGTCAATTCTAGTTTCTACCCCCGAATCATTGCTGACCCTAAGACCTTGTCTTTATCACAACTTCCCTTCCAACATGCAAATATTCTCTTGATTTGCTTCTAATATCCCAAATATCGACCACATAATTAAGGATATTTGTCACGCCTCAAACCCCGGGCATGCGCACATCCCTCGGTGGTCGACTAAAATATGACATTCCCAGGACGCGTCGCCGACCCAATCGATTTATGCACATGCGGAAGCAAACTAATAAACTCCAGACAACAATCAAACATGAGATAGAAAAGCTGGACAACCAATTTTCATAAAACACACTTTATAAACGTATCATGTTTATATACAAGAGTCTATATCCAAAAGAAGCTATGAAGCCAACTCTACCCCAGACCCTACCTACTCGGGATCCGGGTCTACTACGACACCATCTGGGATATTGATGTTCAATGGGTCAACTGCCTCTACTCTAGGCCCTTCAGCCTCGGGCCTCGGGTTCGCCGCGATATCTTCCAAAATATCAGCATCATGAATGGGGTCGAGTACTACCTCATACTTGGTATTGATAGCAAGTCCGTCAAAACCTTCCAAGGGGCCCTCCTGAACCCTGTTAGGCCCGTTGTGGAACCACGCTTTAAAGCGATGAGGTACCAACTGAGGTAGCCCTCATCGACCCAAATGGTGGTCACTACGAGCTCACGGGTCCAGGTGGTCCCGTGGATAGGGAGAAAGGTATGCTCGGTCTTCGCCTCTCGTGGCCACCTAAAACGAACATGCTGAACCTCCATCTAAGGACCTGAAAAATTTTAAACCATGACGGGGTGAGACAAAGTCTCAGCGAGTCTACACCCTAAGCCCCGGTTAGGATGAGAATTCACTTAAAAGGCAGTCTAAACATGCACCATATAGGACTTACCTTGCCTCAGCACTTTCCTATACATTAGTACATCTCATATATCATATGCATATTGTAAATGCATTCAATGAATGGAACACCTCAATTCGTTTCTCAAATAATCACAAGGGTCCCGATTATAAGACCAAACTGTTATAACACGTCCCATTCCGTGCCACACAATTTTGTCCTATAATTAGGCGAGGCTATCTCAATCACTCACACGTGTCCAAGTTATTTATGACCCAATGACCACGGCCAACTCAATAATTGGCGGTCATCCGGCATAACCGGGCATTGTCTCGCCCCATCAAGCATGGCAATGTCCCGCGTAAATGTATCTGGATGGCATTCCTTAAAGAGCATTGGTCTGGCTTCTACCGCGATCCGGCATTCGTTGTCAAGGGCATTTGAACTTAATCAGGCATCGTCCCGTGTAAACGCATCAAGACGAGTTCACTACCACGCGTAAACGTATCAGAGTATAAGTGATCACACACCAACACATACTTGGCCAAGAACATCGTACTTTGCACTCAAATACTCATATTTCAAATAATGGACTTGGCCAATTTTCTTTGTATTAAAAACACCTGGTAAAATAATTGTGCGCGGTCATACGATCAAATCGAACCATAAAACGTGATACTCTCTCATTTCAAAATTCCAAGATTTTATATAGTACCTAATATATTTTTGGCGTAAAAAATTGACATCCGGTATTTTTTTGATTTAAAACCCAAAAATCACTTTTTGCAATAATAGTCCAAATTGACAATCAAACACTCAATTTCACAAATCAACGCATCCACGACGATCAGCATAAAATTCTGATAACCGACTATCCCGGCATAATTTACGCTAATTATAAATAATTAAATAAATTACAATTAATTAAATAAATTACAAATTATTTAAACTAAAACACTTAATTAAATTAAATAACCTAACCAGACTAATCCTAACTAATCTTGTTACACTAACTAAATCCCCTAATCCTAATTAACCTTAAAATAATATCCCTAAGTGTAATTAACACCCTAATAAGATATTAGGATGTTAACTCACCGGATTAGCGAGAAAACGGATTCACGGTGACGACGGCGCGACGATAGTGAGATCTCGTGCCTACGGTGACTCCAACAAAGGCTTGGAAGAGGCTGACAACAAGCTCCCAGCTCGCTGCTAGTTTCGATTTTGTGAAGCTGGTTGGGGCTGTTGATTGAGGGGCTAAGGTGGCTGGAATGGTGCGGATAGGGACGACGGATGGACGGGCTAACGGCTGGAGTGGTGCAGGCGAGCAGCGGATGGCGCGATTGGAGCTGGTCATGTGGCTGGACGGAACAACGGCCAGGCTTAGGATAGCATGAGGCGGGGCTAGCGGCCGGGCGGTTGAGCAGGTTGTGGGACGGTGGTTCGGCTAGCTGCTTGCGGTAGGGTTGGAGGTAGTGGTTTTGTGTGGGGGTGGCAGTAAAACCAGGGAGGGAAAAAGCTTGAGAGAAGAAGATGAGATGAAAAAGAAGTTGAAGCAAAGTAGAAACAGAAGTGGCTGGTTGGCTGGTTCATGCATGAAGCAAGGAGGAGGGAAGGAGGGGGAATAAGAGAAGACAAGGAGGCCAAGAAGTCCTCCAAGCAGCCAATAGCTTTCCAAGGGGAAATATCTATCACTTGAGTGTTTTCCCCTAAAGTCTTCAGCCACCATTTTGTCAAACCAACAACCAATGGCCAATTTTCCCTCAAATCTCCACAATTAACTTCAATTTAGTGGCCAAAGTTCCCCTGCACATAGCCCATACAAATTTCTTCTTTTTCTT
Source organism: Eucalyptus marginata (assembly GCA_014182565.1). NCBI lineage: Eukaryota > Viridiplantae > Streptophyta > Magnoliopsida > Myrtales > Myrtaceae > Eucalyptus > Eucalyptus marginata. The sequence goes on from CM024585.1 coordinate 4,912,672, forward strand.
CACATTTCAATCCATTTTGAAGGCCAAAAAGTCCCTTAATTCTGCCCACAAAGTCCATAGGTCCTCCAATTGTTGATTTCTTCTCATTTCTTCACAAAACAAAGTCCTTTTGGAGGCCAAATAAATCCCTTGAGCAGCCCCTACGAATTTCCTTTCAACTCTTCACAAACCAACTCAAATGGGTAGCCAAAATTGTCAATTAAGGTGCCCATCCGAATTTCTTTCATTTTTCCAATTTGCCGAAATTGGTTTTTCGTAAAAATTCCCGACTCAACGGAATTTCCTCAAAAGATGAGACGAAGTCCTAAAAACAAATTGTGATATGCTCGAATGTTCGATTCCCGAAATCGAATTTAATTTCGTGATTAAAATCAATCGGACGCAATTTTAGTACAATCCAACCTACTGGGTAGCTTTTAGGGATTTTATCGCGATTATATCCCTTAACGGCTTCGCCCAATAAGTTAGTTAACTTGTGAGTGATCAGCTTAGAGAAAAAGGACTATAGGCGCGTCAATGAAAAGTCCATTTCATTTTATCAAGACAAGGTCGAAATTCAGGATGCCACAATATCCCAACAAGAGCCTGATCTTGCTTTCCTTTTCTGAATAAAGTCAAGTGCGGAGAAACTTCTCAAAAGCCTTTTATTAGAACTTGCTTGGAAGTTTGTCCATCGTATACAACACGGAGAATCATATTTGGGCAATTTTTCCTCAATCAAATTTACGTCCTCATGAGATGGCCTGCAGTCACCACTTACTTTAATCCAAACACATGCACATGTTGTCTAGATTACACCGCTTCTTTCATCTATTCTAAGCATGTACATTTAATGGATGTTGATATAGTTGTTTGAGGTGCAATGACGACAGGCATTCCAACATCAGAATCACACGTTTTGCCGTTTCAAAATATTGAAACTTTGGTAGCTGTGATTTCCATTTAGTATATAAGTAGATGAACCTCGTCCCCTTTGCAACTTACTCCAGCCAAAGAGCTGACTCTGAAGCTCGACGACAGGCATTCCCACATCAGAATCACATGCTTTGCCGTTTCAAAAGATTGAAACTTTGGTAGCTGTAATTTCCATTTAGTATATAAGTAGATGAACCTCATCCCCTTCGCAACTTACTCCAGCCAATATCCTACAGTGTCTCCACTCGACACCCATCACCAGAGACCACCCAAAATGTCCAATTGGACTCTCACTGCCCCCTTCCTCCTCCTCCTTATCGCCATCACCACCACCACCACCACCACCTTCGTCAATGCCGCCACCACCCCTGATCACGAGGCCCTTGACTATGACCACGATGGTGGCAGGAGAGGTAATCCATTACTTTCTTTGTCTTATTCATTTTTTAGCTTTTTATTCTGTCCAATAAATCATTTATGTACTAAAATTGCGAGGTTGTTACTCCTGTTTGCTTACTGGAGCACCATCGATGCTTGCGCCAAACCTGTACAGCGGGCTTTTAGCATTGTGGAATGCAAAAAATTCAAAGGCCAACTTCATTGTGACCCATGACAATTCTGGCTCCCACAAGACCATCAATGAGGCTATGGTTGCACTCAGTACAATGGGTACAAAATGGCCCGAAAGAGTGGTAATATATGTGAAAGCGGGAGTCTACAATGAGCAAGTAAATATTGGAGAAAACATGAAGAACATCATGATTGTCGGTGATGGCATGGATCGAACCGTCGTCACCGGTAGCAAAAATGTTGTGGATGGTTCCAACACCATGACTTCAGCCACAGTAAGAAATTAAGCTAACATTAGTCATTTAGTAGCTCATTAATGTATTGACTCTTAAACTAATCTCTCAAAATTCATGTAACTGTCTCTTGGGGAAGGATTGGCAAGAGACATGACGTTCGAGAACACAGCCGGTCTCAGAAGCAATAAGCCGCTGCACTTTTGGTCAACTCAGACCAATCCATCTTCTACCGGTGCAGCTTCAAGACATACCAGGATACACTTTATACATACTCCAACCGGCAGTTCTATCACGATTGCCATGTTTATGGGACAATCGACTTTATTTTTGGTGACTCGACCGTCGTCTTCTAAAATTATAGTATCTTCATTAGGATGCCGATGGACCAGCAGGGCAACATGGTGACGGCTCAAGGTCGAGAAAGGGAGGAGGATAACACGGGGATTTCGATCCACATGTCGCGGATCACCCCTGCCCCCGACTTGGCGCCGGTCAAGGGCTCATTCAAGACCTACCTAGGAAGGCCATGGAAGAAGTACTCGAGGACGGTGATAATAAAGACTGTTATCGACGATTTCATAGACCCGTAGGGATGGAATGAGTGGACAGATGATTTCCTCATGACCCTATTTTATGGAGAGTACTTGAACTTGGGCCCTGGTGCAGCGACGGGGAGGAGGGTGAATTGGACCGGTTTCCACGTCCTCAAGAGTCCACATGAGGCTGAGCCATTTTCGGTGAGAAGATTCATACAGGGAAATTTATGGATACCTAGGACTGGCATACTGGTTGCACTTGATATATGAAAAATACTGTAACTCGTGAATTTCAATGTAATAAACTTGAACTGGCAACTCTGTAGTATCGACATGTTTTCGAGTAGAACCAAGAATTGACCCCCCTGCCCCCTTTTTTTTTATATTTGTTGGATGCAATTTTTCTGTGTAAATTTTACTTGTTACTCACAATGTATGCCGTCCCTAATAATCTTAAGAACCAACCTATCTTGGATTGTGCTCGAGACAACAGCGAGAACCCTGATCGCGAGATTGAGACCACATAGAAACAGAGAGGCTAAAATTGCGAGGATTTTAATTTTGTAATTGTAAGTTTTGATTTGATTAGAAAGAGATTGGATCTGGGCTGGAGGCTGGGTGTGTGACCTTGTGCAATTGCATGTCTCTGTGGACCTTTTACTATTTGAAGTTGTTGATGTGTTAGCGCTTACTTGAGTACTGTAATTTTTATTTTTATTTTGACATTTAAGTGCCATGGCTTCCCAAAAAAAAAAAAAAAATTCACTTAAATGTCATGACTTTCAATCAATTATTTAAGTGCCAAGAATTTTTAAAAGCGTTCATCCAAATGGCAGAAATACGATGTGGCATAGTACTTGTGGTGAACATCTTTAAAAAATTATGGCAATCAAGTGATTGATTGAAAAAAAGTTATATGACCATGGCACTCAAGGAAATGTCCTAAATAAGTTATAGTACTCAAGTGATCGAAAAAAAAAAAAAATTTGTGGTAGTCAAATGAATGCCGTGCGAAAGTTATGACAATTGCAGTGTCCTTTTCCCATAACATGTGTTAAGAGATGATGTGAAGAATAGAAATTTCATGATTATAATTTTCTAGTTTCTTCTCTCTTGCTAATATTGAAATGTCTAATTAGTGAAGTTGTTATAATTCATCTCTACATGCATAGTTCGGGTTTGGATCGAATTGAAAATAGTCCAACTCAATTTAACCCATTTAATGGTAGTACAATTTTAGATTGTGTCCTTTCAAGAATGGACGATTCCATTGACCAGCTTGTTGATTCAATGAGAGAGCTTGGGCGTAGAATTATGGAGAAAAGCATGAACACGGCAATGAGGCGAAGGATGATGTTAATAAGACCTCTCCTGCTACTGTAATACCCAATCATGTTACACTAAGACAATGCAGTTTTACATCATCCCTTATCGAATGCATGCACAAATTGCAAGACAATAATTTTCCAAAATTTACTATGGAGGCAGTCCAGTTATACCCTTTCTTTGAATTTTAAGCATATCATGCCAAATTTGAATGAATTTCGCAAAGTAAATTTAGCATTGATTAACACGATTCATTCCTTTTGCGACCTGTGATTTAATATGCATCGCATGACATCAAAAGCATATGTGATGGATGCGAGGCTCTCTTCCTCTCTAATCTAACGACCACTATTTTTTTTTTTTTTTTTTTGAGAAACAGGGATCTTGATCAAGCTAATTAAGTGGCCCTTAATTGAAACAAAGACTATTAATTGAACTTTGAACCATGGCAAGGGTTTTCATTTGTCACTTACAATTAGCGATTTTGCATGGTCGACGAAATGAAAAGCTTGGAGTGCCACTCGAGGAATTTAATGGTCGTTGATACCGAACTCTACGAGCACCTCCAACTCTCGACGTGCTTCCTAAAACAGAGATGTGCGGTTTCGAATGCCTCCACCCAAATACCGACGCCTCTCTACCAACCATCACCGCCCCTATCCACTTCCTTTTCTCGCTTCTGGTCTCCCTTCGCTTTTTTTCTAGGTCTCTACAAACACGGCACCATCCAAAAGCCATAGCTTTCACCTGCTTCCTCGTTATCTTAACACCTGAATCAATATCCCACAAAAGGATTATTGCAGGCCGTGTTGGGTCTCTTCGACTTGCCACATTCAAGCGAGAGAGAGAGAGAGAGAGAGAGAGAGAGAGAGAGAGAGAGAGAGAGAGAGAGAGAGAGAGAGAGAGAGAGAGGAGAAGAATTTCGAACCTTTGTTTTATTATTTGTGTTTGCCTTTTTGTTGAGCACTTCCTGTGCACTCTTGCTCTCCACGCATGTATTACACCTGCTACAAGTTCTCCACTCTTTCCCCCTCATTTCGCCTTCGTCTTGGTCTCTCTTCCTCCTACGAAGAATCAGTGTGCATGGCTGCTTGCACTTTGTTGAGTGGTGGCAACAATAGCAGCAACACCAACGAAAGCAGCGGTCGTCGCAAGAGCCCAAGCTTCATGAGCTCCACTAAATCCATATTTTTTTTTAGGCTTTTCTCTTTGGACCCATTTATGACTTATATGCCGCATTTCACGAGACCCATCTCTAACCCATTTCAACAAACTTAAGTCGAAATATGGGTTTTGTGACCCATTTTGACAACCCTAATAATGGGCATGCAATGTAGACACTGAACAAGATCAAGGGTGATGTAGTTGCGACTTTTCTCAGTCCTTGAGCAACAATATTTTCCATACTCAAGAAATAATTTACTTAACAAAAGGTAATGATGAATACTAAGTTTTTCCGCATATGTTTTCTTATTAGGAGATGCTCCACCTCGAAGAACTAGCATTGAGTGAAGAAGCCATTCTCACACATCTAAGATTGCAAAAGTATCTACCCTTGACTTTGGCAAAACCTAATGTCGAGGCCGAAACATGTTGTATTTGTCTTGTAAGAACCACTTCAATTTCAATGAGATGGTGTATGGCAAATGGACCGATTGTGGAGGGCAATGGACCTCTTTCACGGATTCCCTCCACTCCATACGGTTTGAAATTGGACAATCTTTAGGGCTTCTTTCATCTTGACCCTTTTTGTGCTTTGCCATTCGAAGAGGTCAAATATTATTAAGGCTAAAAATGAGGAGACTTTCATTTTTCTCTCTTCTTTTTTTCTTCAAACTACCTTATACATTTTTTTTTTTTTTTGGTAAATAAAGAAGACGAGACAAATGAATTACAATAGATGCCAACATCTCTAAATTATGATTTAAATTATTTTTAATAGTGAAACAAACACGCGTACAAAGAGAGATAGAGATGAGGCACATGTTAATAGCTTCCAACTTTAATCACTAATCAAAAGGATTTTGCCAAAAAAAAATCTACATAAAAGGATGTCTACCTAATTATTATATAGTTGTTTTACGATTCAGAATCTGAAAAAAAAAATTACTAAAGGAATGTATTTTAAAGACAACGGAAGGAAAAAAAGGCATTAAGGAAAGAATTAAAATGCAAATAGAATTAAATAAATGGCAACAAAAAGAAAATTCAAAAAGGGCATTCAAAGTGCCCTAAAAATATATAATGACTAGATTGGGCTACCACTAAATTAATAAAATAATTAATGTATAATCATATAAGTTTATAGCTAATTAGGGAATGAATAGGATACAGCAAGTTTGAACATACCTAATTAGCCTTGATGGAGAAAAATGAACACACAAAGATATGTTATGAGGTTTATCATACATGAGTCGATGTGTGTGAGCAAGTTTTTCCCAAAGTAGAACTATCTAAAATGGGCAAAAGAGAGTATATGGTAAAATATCTTTAGTATTTCCCACGAAAAGGTCATTGTCTATGATTTGTTGCATCCATATACTTTTATTTTCTGCAACAATGTTATTATTGTGGGATTTCCGATTTCCTTCCACCAAAATTCATGAGGACAAATAATTATCTTCATATGAACCATTGACAATCATTTTATTTCAAATTTTTTTTCTTATTCTTTGGCTAAATGAAGTAGAGTTGCATTTTTAGTTAGTAATCTATATCTTATCTTGATTGAATTACATTTTTTTCTTTTTTTCATTTCTAAGATGAAACTTGGAATAGTCACTAAAACATTGACATCTTACGTCGCTGATGTAACAATATCGGCTTCATATACTTAACAAAAACAAACAAATTGAAATTGAGAAAATCTAAAATAACCTTTAAGGGTTTCCAATGAGAAAAATATATATAAATAAGTAGAGGATAATTAAGGAATTCTAACGGTATGTACGGCCAATCAGTAACTAAGTTTTAAGATCCATCAGTCGACCATTTTAAGAAGTCAAATCAACGAACTTAGATATATCGCTTACCAATACGATAGCAAGTACAAATTTAACTTACAAATCTCTTACTAGATTTCGGACCTTAACACTGCCTACATTGGATAAGAAAATTGTTTCCTTTTATAAGCAATGATATTGAAAGGTCTTGCACTCTTTCAGGGGATTACTCTGAGAATCTATGAAAAAATTTAGATTAACTAAGATCAAACCATTTTAAATATTGCGGGAGAGGGAGAATAGTAGACCAAGAAAATAATTAATTCAATAAAATGAGACTAGTTTAAAAATGAAATACAAATACAAATGTAAGATGGCAATTACAATTAGGATTTCTTAGCAACTAAAAAGAGTTGTCATATTGGGAAAGCTCTACAATATGGTAAGTTGGAATTTACTCAATCAGGCATGAGGAAGGACAATATAAATAGAGACGAGTTCTACACCTGGTGACTTGTCTTCTCAAAGTCTATCTTCATTTTGTATCATCTCATCTCTATCTTAGTCTACGCAAATTACATCAAAATTCTCTTTAACTCTTACATCGGTCTAGATCTTCCAGGTTATTTTTCATTGGCTCTCATGCTCTTTTTTCCCCTTCCATATCCCTTTTTTCTCCTTAGCATATGCTATGATATATGTAGTTTTTAAATGTGCGCTATGTTTTTTTTCCCCTCTTTATTTCAAATGTGAAGAAGAATTTAAAGAGTATGTATACTACATCCATTGTTCAGATCTCAGATTTGTTTGATGGATGAAGCATATTTCTTCAAGTGATTTTTTAATCTATATTTTCATTCGGGTATCAATGTTTGCAAATATCTATATGCTTTCTCATTTTCCATGCCAAAGTCTTTTTGGCTACATTTTACAAATTTTGCTTACAACAGTAGAGAGATTGTATGAGAAGCATCGATTTCAAGGGTAAATAATTTAATTCCAAAGCCTAACAACCCAATCTAATAGATTGTTGTATCCCGATTGGTGTAGGATATTTTACTAACAATCATATTATTTGGATGTTATAAACCCATTTCTTATAGTTGAGTGTTGAGACAGACATACATGTAGGTTCAAATTCTATAATTTATTTCACATGATCAATTCATTGATCAACTAGTGACCTTAGTTTATATTTATCCTCAATTCGTATAACGATGTAGATGTATCTTAGATCATATGAGATATATCTTCTATTATGTCCTCTAGCGAATCTATGATTATTTGCTCATCTTTTGTCTATTTAAATAAGTTTTTACATGTATTTATCATTTTCTTTTAATGAATGACCATTTTTTGCAGGCTAATTTCGATCAAGGTTAACTTCTGGTCAGTGCTTCTCAGATCAAGTATGTATATTCTCAATTTTTTTTCCATTCCATACACTATTGAATTTGTTTAAAAGCCTTAATAAATGGTCATGAGCTTCTTTGCTTGTAAAGTTCATTCTAGCCATTTTGCTTGGGGTGAGCGACCTTGGGCAAGCCTGGTGACCCTTTACTCAAATCTAAGGCGAGGGTCGTGCGCTTCCCTAGATTCGGGCCACCAAGGCCTTGTCTGGGGTAGCTAAGGCCTCGTCTAAGGCCTGCGATGGTCGCCAAGCTTTGGGAAGGCCCCGGTGACCTCCACCGGTCCTTCTCGGTGGCTATGGCAATGGCCACTAGTGAGGGCTTGGCCAAACTATGGTTGAGTTTGTGTTTTTCTTTTTAATTTTTTTTAGATTTTTATTTTTTTAATCTAATTTTGTTCGTATTTACAATTTTTAATTTTTTTTTCCTAACATGGCACTTGTTGGGCACCACATCATTGCCATGTGTCTTAAGAAAGAAATCAAATAAGACACGTTAGCATTTTCTATTAGCTAAATTGGATAGAATTAACGGAATGACTTGATTGAATCAAATTGACTAGTTTTAAGATTTGATTACACTTTTTATGACTTTTAGGACTTAATTACATTTTTGTGACAAGTTTTAGAACTTCTAGTGAACTTATCCCTAATATTTATACTAAAATTTCATCAAAACCTCAATTCTTTTATTGCCTATTAGTCTTATCAAAATTGTCCTTAGTGACCATTTAGAAAACTATGGTTTTATTATGATATAAGATCAACTGCAATAATCTTTTTGGCGTACTATTATAAATATGAAAATTAGGTTGGTTTGAAAATTTTTAGATCCTGTTTCCAAAATTTTCGATTTCAATGTCACATAGTTAATTACTTGTCTTGCTCATTCTCTAGTGACAAATCAATTAAAATAATGTGTAGGGACTGAAAGAAAATTTATAGCAATTGAAATTTTTTTCTTGTTTTATGTCTACTACGAAAGCAATTAAATTCCAACTTAGCCCCTCCAATAATTCGAGTAGGAATGCATCCCTAGACAGAAACAAACTTTCTTGACGTATATACTACCAATTAAAATAGGATGTGTACACTCCCTCTTGTATATTGATTTAAGTTTCATAAATAGTTTTAACACAAATGCAAAAGGGTCACTACATAGTCGATCACACATGGTTTAGCATTTTTTTTTTTTTTTTTTTTTTTTTTTATAAGTAAAATCATCAAAAGGAGGAGTTCTGTGCCCTTAGTAGGTTGATTAGCCATTTGACGACAAATGTATGCTTCGGTATCCATAACCAGTTTAATATAAGCATAGATAAATAGTTTAAAATCCGTTCATTCACTAGAAAAAAATTTAACATTTATTCCTGAGGTGATCTTATGCTCTTTCTTATGATTTAGTATATAATTTGTTAATATTTTGTCAAGAAACATATTGGTTTCATATTTTTAGAGCTATTCCCGCATAATGAACAACGTATATCCACACACATACTTATACAGATATTTTTATTGTCAATCCTCTAAAAAAGGAATTTACATTTACAGGTCTCTACAATGGAAAATCGAGACAACAACAGAGATGATCATGTTAATAATGTAATCGAAGAGAACAATTTTCCAAGGAGTGCTATGCATTCCATTAGCCAGACTACACCAGTGGATCAATTTACTTCTGCGACATCTGGGATGCTGAGATGGGCGAGTAGAGGGGTGAGGCGAGCTAGAGCTCATCCCGAGATATCTTCTCCATCACCTTGGGCCACTATCCAAATAAGAATGCGTGAGGTATGTTTCGAAAAATGCAATATTATAATATCATTATATATTCATATTTCATCCTAGGAACGATGAGGTCGTATTTATAGTACTAGACTTGAACACCCAACAAATTTTTGCACAATTCTCAATTTGGTTCCTTAATTAACTATGATAATCCTGTTGGAAATTCATCGATATATTTCCTAAAAAGAGTATTTGAGATTGAGAGCTTTAAATAGGGATGGATTTTTACTACCAATTATGTGATGCATTTCCATATACCTCATGTTCTTGATGCCAAATGAAAATCGCATCATATTAAACTTGTGATTCTCATTTCTATATTGGATATGAACTTTAATTTATACACCATATCATGATAATAGGTAATTAAATATACCTTTTTAAGAATTTCATAAAATATATGAAAATTCATGTCATGTAGAAAAAAGGTAATGTCCTATTGAGCTTTCAATGGGATTTTGTTTTTTTGGGCAATTATTAACCACAATCTAGTAATGTTATCATTGTCATTACCTCTTATTATGTCTCCTTGGAGATTCGTACCTGCTTGCATGTATTTTAAATTTCCACCTAAATGATTTTGAATTTTAACTTAGTATATGCATAATCTCTTTTATAGTATCATGAACTATAAAAAGTTCAACTAAATAGAAATTGCTACTTGTATATGACTTCAAACATTGTGGTGGCGTCATGAGTTTTATAGTGGACATAGATATTTTCAAGTAATAATATTTGTCACCCTTGATCGTGAGTTTTGTTGTGGACTCATGCTTATGTCGGAATGTTTAAACTAGTGAAATTATTATAGTTCATCTCATATGTATGCTCGAGCCAAATTTGCATTGATGTAGACATTGATCGATATCAAGGGACATCTAGTTGCGATTTTACTCAGCCCTTGAGTGAGCAATGTTTTCGATACTTGATAAATAATTTACTTGAGGAGAGGTGATTATGAAGTACTTAGATTTTCCTCATATGCTTTCTGATGAAGAATTGGTCCACCTTGATGAATAGGGTGGAGATGTATCCATAGGATTGAGTGAGGAAGCCATCTCAACACATCTAAGGTCGCAACAATATCAACTCCAACCCTCTACTTCGGAAGAATCTACTGTCGAAGCTGAATCTTGTTGTATTTGTCTAGTAAGAACCACTTCATTTACTCAAGAACATATTAAGATAGAATCGAGGAATGATTTTTTTGTCCATAAGTAATTATCTTAGTTAAATTCAAACTATGCTTATGCATATACGCTACTAAATTGTACCTTTTATTTTGCTGGACTAATTGCAGGATGACTACATTATTGAAGATAAGCTTGGACAGTTAGATTGTGGGCATCGCTTTCACTATGATTGTATTGAGAAATGGCTCATGAGGAGGAATTTGTGTCCACTTTGCAAAAGAAAAGCTATAAAATTATGAATGAGGCATATTTCATTTTTGAAGTAGTTAGTGTAATGGTTTCCGAGGAGATTGATGGAGTTTCAATTGATTCTAATATATTTAACATTATTGAATATGTAATTTCTCTGGGTCTAACTTTAAGGAACAGTTTGAAAGCTACTCGATATCATGTGCCAATAATAATTAAATAAAATAACAAATAAATTGGTATTGAAGAAAACCGTAACCCATCTCTGTTTTGACAATGAATAGATATAAACTTTGACGATAATCAATGACGTTATGATGTTAAGTAGAATAAAAGCCAAGCGATTTCCGAGCAACAAACACCTTCTGCCAAGATAATTCGGATATTGAATGCGACTCACACCTTTTATGTGTGGTGGCAGATTTAATTTATAGACATAAAATGACAATTACAATATATAGGGGATCTTGATAATAAAATGGGGCTATATGGTGATTAGATTGGGCAAAGATGATATTAGTTATACCAACAGTAGATAATCTCTCTCTTTCAAACTCACAAATCTTTTTCTTAGACGAAATTCTTATATTTACATTCAAAACATCGACATATTTTTTACATCGTTATAAAGGGCCGTCTATTTTATGCAGTGACTTTTTGGGGATCCTAAGTGAAGAAAGCAATAGGTAAACATGGATTTATTGATCCACAAACACGAACCATGACAACACGCGCTCGCAGTCACGATGATAGAGAGAAGGCGCCTTTTTATTTTCATTATGTGAAATATGACTAAAAAGCTACCCAATGCAAAATTAACCTTGACGAAGCGAATGTCACGTTTCTGTGGCGAGGGAAGGTTCAGGACGTGACACACCATCTCCATTTGTTGTTCAGGATATCAGGATTTGATGATATTCCAAAGAAAAAGCATAAATAAGGGAAGAAGTACATTATAAGTGTCAAAAATTGGCACAATGAGACAATTAAGTACTAAAAGTTTCGACCCAACTTGAGCTTTATTTCCTCATTAAATTGTGTCCTTTCAAGAATATGGACGATTCCATACCAGTTTGTCGATTCAATGAGGGAGCTTGGGCGTAGAATTATGGACAAAAGCATGAAAATGGCGATGAGGCGAAGGATGATGTTTAATAAGACCTCTCTTGCTACTGTAATACCCGATTATGTTACACTAAGACATTGCAGTTTCAGATCACGCCTTATCAAATGCTTGCACAAATTGCAAGACAATAATTTTACCAAAATTTACTATGGAGGCGGTCCAATTATACCCTTTCTTTGAATTTTCAGCATATCATGCCAAATTTGAATGAATTTCGTATGGTAAATTTAGCATTGATGAACACGATTCTTCCCTTTTGCGACCTGTGATTTAATATGGATCGCATGACATCAAAAGCATACAAGATGGATGCAAAGCTCTCTTCCTCTCTAATCTAACGACCACTTATCTTTTGTCGAGAAATAGGGATCTTGATCAAGCTAATTAACTGGCCCTTAATTGAAACAAAGACTATTAATTGAACTTTGAACCATGAAATGGGGCTTTCATTTGTCACTTACAATTTGCAATTTTGCATGGTCGATGAAATGAAAAGCTTGGAGTGCCACTCGAGGAATGTAATGGTTGTTGATACCGAACTCTACGAGCACCTCCAACTCTCGACGTGCTTCCTAAAACAGAGATGTGCGGTTTCGAATGCCTCCACCCAAATACCGACGCCTCCCTACCAACCATCACCGCACCTATCCACTTCCTGTTCTCGCTTCTCACCTCCCTTCGCTTTTTTTCTTGGTCTCTACAAACACGGCACCATCCAAAAGCCATAGCTTTCAACTGCTTCCTCGTTATCATGATACCTGAATCAATCCCCCACAAAAGGATTATTGCAGGCGGTGTTGGGTCTCTTCGGCTTGCCACACGAGAGACAGAGAGAGAGAGAGAGAGAGAGAGAGAGAGGAGAATCCCGAACCTGTGTTTTATTATTTGTGTTTGCCTTTTTGTTGAGCACTTCATGTGCACTCTCGCTCTCCACGGATGTATTACACCTGCTACAAGTTCTCAATTCTCTTGCCCTCATTTCGCCTTCGTCTTGGTCTCTCTTCCTGCTACGAAGAGTCAGTGTGCATGGCTGCTTGCAGTTTACTGAGGGGTGGCAACAATAGCAACAACACCAGCGAAAGTAGCGGTCGTCGCAAGAGCCCAAGCTTCATGAGCTCCACTAAATCCATTTTTTTTAGGCTTTTCTCTCTGGACCCATTTATGAATCATATGCCATATTTCACGTGACCCATCTCTAACCCATTTCAACAAACTTAAGTCAAAATATGGGTTTTGTGACCCATTTTGACAACCCTAATAATGGGCATGCAATGTAGACACTGACCAAGATCAAGGGTGACGTAGTTGCGACTTTTCTCAGTCCTTGAGCAAACAAAATTTTCCGTACTTAAGAAATAATTTACTTAACAAAAGGAAATAATGAAATACTAAGGTTCTCCGAATATGTTTTCTTATTAGGAAATGCTCCACCTCGAAGAACTAAGATTTAGTGAGGAACCATTTTCACACATCTAAGGTCGCAAAAGTATCAACCCTCGACTTTGGCAAAACCTAATGTCGAGCCCGAAACATGATAAATTTGTCTTGTAAGAACCACTTCATTTTCAATGAGAAAGTGTATGGCAAACGGGACTGATTGTGGAGTGGCAATGGACCTCTTTCACATATTCCCCTCAATCCTTACGGTTTGAAATTGGACAATCTTTAGGGTTCCTTTCATCTTTCTGCTTTGCCATTCGAAGAGGTCAAATATTATTAAAGCTAAAAGTGAGGAGACTTTCATTTTTCCCTCTTTTCCTTCAAAACTAGCCCAAACGTTCTTTTCTTTTTTTTTTTCAAAAATAAAGAAGATGAGACAAAGTCAATTATACATTGTGTTTCTCTTCACACAATTTTCTTCAATGTGCACCTAAAGGCAAATGAATTATTATAGATGCCAACATCTCTAAATTATGATTTAAATTATTTTTAATAGAGAAACAAACACATGTACATAGAGAGGTAGAGATGAGGAACATGTTAATAGCTTCCAAAGTCAATTTCTAATCAAAAGTACTTTACCAAAAAAAAAAAAAAAGATCTATACAAAGGAATGTCTACCTAATTATTATATTGCTGTTTTACGATTCAGAATGTGAAAAAAAATTAATTACTAGAGGAATGCATTTAAAAGACAACGAGAGGGAAAAAAGGCATTAATGAAAGAATTCAAATGCAAATATAATTAAATAATTGGCAACAAAAAGAAAATTCAGGTTTTACTTCTTCCACCAAGATATCGACTCATCTTTGGATTATTACTCGTAATCGGCTACCTACTCGGGTTTTACTTCTTTCTTATGGTAGACTTGTGACTGCGAATTGTCCCTTCGTGCGCGTAGACCCGATTCAGTTAATCATTTATTCTTCGCTTGCCATATTCCGGGTAGCCTTGCTTCTTTTGGGCAGCTAAGTTTAATATTGTGCGGCAAAACAAGTCTTGGATGGATAATCTCGCTTGGGCATCGAAACGTTTTGCGGGCGATGGCTTCTATCACTCTTTGGCCAGGTTTAGCTTTGGTGCTCTTTGCTATATCATTTGGAAAGAGCGCAACAATATCATTTTTCGTAGCCGGGCGGTTTTTCCCGGCGATGAAGATGCATCTTCAAAAAGCTATTAAAGATAAAGCGATGTCTATGAAGCATATTGTGGATACTCCCAAGAATCGAAGGCTGCAACAGCTGGGATCGAGTCCGTCTATTTTCGGCTGATGGAGGGTTGTTAGCTTTGTGTTGTCTTTGTTTTTGGGCTTTTCTCTTTGGTTTTAGGTTCTCGGTTGCTTGGGTACCATGGCACCCTTTCACTCTTTTTTGACTTTTGTCTCTTTGAGTGTCTGTTTTGTTGGTGCCAGGCCCCCCCTTGTATTCTTTCTGCAAAATCTATATAATTCTTATCTTTACCAAAAAAAAAAAAAAAAGAAAATTCAAATTCTAGAATCAAGAAATTTAGGGTGTCACAAAACCGCCAGTTACAACACCGTTGTCCTTGCCGGTACTAAGACTGCGGAGAAAGTGGACTGGATGGACGGCGACGGCACGGTTATGGGCGGGACAAGAGAGGATGTAGTGGTGACCAATCAGGATGGCACGCCCCGGGTGGAGCTCTGGTGTGAGGCGGCAAGCCGCAGCGAGCAAGGAGGGTCCAACGAGGCAATTTGGTAGGGGGGAGAGAGGGATGGGGAGAGAGATATATATAATTTGTTTTCGTGAGAGATAATGCATATGAAAATGGCTTCCCTCGTCAAATTTTGGAGGGAAATTTCAATATATAGTCCATGTAAGATGCAATCCTAACCCTCAGAGATTAATCTCCCAAGCCTAGTAAACTCTATTTAGGTCTTAATTTTGTTTAGGGAAAAAACCACCAAAAACCCAAAACTTTGCCCAAAGTGACAAATTTACCATAAACTTTTTTTTGTGACATGAAAAGCCCTAAAGTTGGCTAACCGTGACACACTTACCCCAAACTTTTATTTGTGACACAAAAAACCCGAACTTTCATTTGTGTGACACATTTACCCCAAATCATAGGGGCATTTTGGTCATTTTACTTTTTTAAAAATTTTTTTTTTTTTTTCTTCCCTTTGCCGACGTCCAGCGAGGGCCGCCCTCGCCGGCGTCGGGCGAGGGCTCCGCCATGGCTGGTGGAGGGAAGAGAGAAGAAAAAAAATTAAAAATAAAAAATAGAAAAAATAAGACGAAAATGCCCTTAATTGGGTAAATGTGTCGTAGTTTGCAAAGTTTGGGGTTTTTCATGTCACAAAAAAAGGTTTGGGGTAAATTGTCACTTTGGGCAAAATTTGGGGTTTTTGGTGGCTTTTTCCCTTTTGTTTAAGATGATAACTAATTGTGCACATGCCTAGTTTGCATGGCTGCAATGTATTAAGGATGAACGATCATGATCGATTGACTGATTAAAACCTAACCAAGGGGTACTTTTGTAATTTTACAATATCCAAGGCAAACTTGAATTCAAAAACTAAAGGCACGGGAAGTTTGCCATGTGATGGACCACCTTACGGTGGCCATCGACCACTGGAGTTCGTGGGTTAGTGGCCTAACTAGTGACCTTTCGCCGGAGCTGGTCAAACCAGTTCAAACTTGCTTTGACCGGTTCGGCTAGCTCTTGTCCATTTTTTTTTGGCAATCTAATCCTTTAGGACCTAATTGAAAAGAGTCTTTACTCACTTAAAGAATAAAACAAGCAAATTCTCTTAATAGCTTACCTTAAAACACAAATCGATTAAAATTGCAATTGATGTAAGGAGACATTAATTAGTTCGGTTACTCATGTTCATGATAGTCTATCGTATCCAAATTGACACTAAAATGAAAGTGTGACCTTTATGTCAAAAAAATAAATCGAGGGTCAA
Organism: Eucalyptus marginata; assembly: GCA_014182565.1. Classification (NCBI taxonomy): domain Eukaryota; kingdom Viridiplantae; phylum Streptophyta; class Magnoliopsida; order Myrtales; family Myrtaceae; genus Eucalyptus; species Eucalyptus marginata. The sequence continues at coordinate 4,929,274 of CM024585.1, forward strand.
TGTTGAAATTGAACCTCAACTTATCAAATTAAGCCTTATTTTAGAATGGGTCAATTTGAATTGCACTAATCGGAATTCCATAGCATAGATTTCTCAAGTTCAAGTAAGTTGAATCAATTGAATTGGTGAGTGCTTGGATGAAAATGCCAAAATTGACCCAAGATTTGAACTTTACTGGAGAAGATGAGTAAAATGGAAGTGTCGGCACGTAAATCATGAAGAACCGATTTGAACCCCTGGTTAGGGCTAAAAATGGCAATTTGTAATCCTACATGTCAAATCTCAAAATTAGCCACACGAGTGAGTGGGTAATGACCTCTAGATCAAATATCATCAAAGGAACTAAGCTAAGATATGAATAGAATTAAAGTAATTTTGATTTTAATCGATTTCGAACCTAAAACTAAAAAATTCAGAAAATGAGGTTCTTAATCGATTTTCACAAAATTTTCGATGCTAAAGTCAAATTGAAGTTAAAATAAAGTGATATGTGGATTTTTATATTTTCCAATTTAGTCAAACCCTTAGTAGACTTTTTCTAAAGAGTTGATTTAATGATCAAATCTTTGAATTTTTTCAAAACTAATGTGGACAAAGTAATATTAAAGCTATCTACAATCTTTTTATGCAAAAAGTCAAGTTTTGATTCAGGATTGAGTTTTGATTAAAGAATTGACCAAAAAGTCAATTTCAGAGTCAACTTTTTAACTTTTTGAGTTTTTTTATGGAAATGAATTGGAAATTATTTACAAATGATTGGCCAAAAGAAGAAAAAGGAAAATGACACTTTTTTTTTTCAAAAATGAGTTCCTTGATGACTAGGAACCCTAATATCGATTTTCTTACCTTTAGCGACGCATCGACTAAAAATCATGTGTCAACTAAAACCAACAATTACAAAGATTATTGTTACAGTTCACTCATGCTTAATTTAGTGTAAATTCAACATGTGTGTATGAACGAAGGTCTTCCCCCATAGGCAAGTGGGCCAATGGTATAAGAATTGAACCCAAAGACCTCTTAGCTCTTGCGGGAAGTACATAAAATCAAAGCTTTATCAAGATTTAAGGAACAAACAAAAGCAAATTCATGTGTTTGGCCAAGAGCTAATCTACGTGCTTACTAACAATTAGATCTATATAAACACAAATAAATAATCTGGACTTGCAACAAATATGTGCATGTTCCCCAACGTGCTAGGATATATAAAAGAAGAATTAACAAGAATTTCCCAATTAATTTTGTCAAAGTCACAAACATAATTTCACAACTCCCCAACTTCTTGAAGCAAGAAATCACTACCTTAGCTGTTCTAGATGTGTCCAATTTGGTTGATTGGTGGGACTCCATCACCTATACTTTTAAACAAATTCATCAGTGCCTCCATCAGCACATCTAAATGAGAACTAAAAACGGTAATAACTTACTATACTATGTCTACAATATAACTTCGGCATCACTAGGTCAAGAGTAAAACAGTAGAGTGTTGCAATATTATAAAATAACCCAAATTCATTGTACTCGTGTAAAAGTTCATCAATTAATACAAAACACCATACCAAACCACGGCTACAACGAATACCAATCTTCAAGCTATTCTTCAAAAAGCAGCATAACACCCGGTCTTCCACCACAACTCAGTGCACCAGAATAGACATCAACGATGCACCTATTCAAACTAGCGAAGAAAAAGTGAGGACAAGTAGGGAGGGTGTAAAACCACACTATGGCATTTTAAGGATGGAAGATGGCCTCCAATCGCTCAAAAAGATAAGAGTTCAGAAAAAGGGTAACTACAGAAAAGCCAGAGGGACTCAAATTGCCACAGGTTCCAGCTCTTGTGCTTCCTGAGATACTGATATAAAAAGCCTATTTCTCACCTAACAAAAAAATCTTTTTTTCTCCCTCTTATTTGTTCCCTCAAACTTCAGTGAAGAAAGTGGCTCGGTGTATGAGCACCCGAACTCCTATCTCATTCCCCATTCTAGTTAAAGGGTCGCTTCACAACGACTGGCCGAGTACTCAACCATCATTCAACTTGATAATCAAGCAAATAAAACTTGACGAGTTAAATGATAACAGGTAAAATACAACAAATCTAATTGAGGATAGGAACTAAATAAAGATAAACTTTCAAGATAGAATTAGACCAACATTAGTAAGATTAACAGTACCTAATCCGCCGTGGGTCCCAAATCGACTTAGCACAACAAAAATGAGCCGCCTATAACCTCACTTGGCTGCAGTCTTTTTTTTTTTTTTTTTTTTTTTTTGGCTTTGCGATTTAGGTAATGTGTTTTTGTATTATTGTGTTTACATTTTATCTTTGTGGATATAATGCAGAATACAAAGAGATCAACAATACCTATTGGACAAATTGTAGGACAAAACTCACAGAACTTCCATTCTTACTTCCTTTTTTTTTTCATGCACAGTTGATCTTACAACCAATAGCTCTCTCAAAAGTGTCCAATCAAAGATAGGTGAGAATTCTAATTTTAACATTAGCTACATGTGCACTTAAACATCCATAAAATCATTAATCAAGACCTAGTCAAAGGGATGAACCATACAAGACAGAGAGCAAAGTGAGGAGTGGAATAGGAGAAATCAAATGTAGAAGGGTAAGGACAGAACACCTTTAGAGAATACCTAGAGAAGACTCCTGGAAATTGCTCTGCCATAATTTCCATCGTTGCAAGAAATGCCACAACCTACCAAAAACAAGAGAATAATTAGGACAAAATAAGAAAGTGTAGAGATAGCTAAAACCAAACAAGGATCCTGGGTTCTGTCACCTGTTTCCCCATTTGTGGGAAAATTACTACATATAAATTCAAATCTTCAATTGTTTTGTAAAGCCGATCCCTGTCCCCTCCAGTAGTTTGCATTACAATGGAACTCCAACATTGCAATACAGCTCGGCATTACCTTCATAATAGAAAGACATGTTCAGTAACAAGAACTTAATTGAACTTATCAAGTGCATAGTGACATATTGCCTCGTGCAGTATCCTATTAAGGTTTGCAAATTTCACAAAATTATCAGAGTTCCAAATAATCAGTCAATCCTCCCACCCCTATTTTAATGGAACTATAAAAAACCAGACATCTATTTTCGCAAATGAATTTCTATCAGTACTATCTCTTCAGATGTGCTACTTACTGTTCATCGCATCAGGCACATTGTATTTGACCACGATCATTTTCGGGTATTCACGAAGACCAAGGCCAAAACGCTTCCCCTATCTGAAGGTCCATGCACCTTAACCTCTTTTCCACAAACCTCCATGGTTTTCTAGCCTCTTCGGCACAGCCAAATGACAAGGGTTTAAGATCAAGTCCCGCAAAATCCACAGCTTTTAAAACAACCTTCCCCATTTTGCCCGAACAATTGTTCACCTACAGCAACAGGAAATATGCAATGCATCCATCGACTAAGCCCCCAAAAAAAAAAAATAGAGAGGCTGAGAAAATATCAAAAATTCTATTGAGATTTCTCAGTATCTTAAGATTTAAATTATTTATATTAGAGAAACAAACGCACGTACAAGGAGAGGTAGAGATGAGGAACATAGCTTCCAAAGTCAATCACTAATCAAAATGATTTTGCCAAAAAAAAATCTATACAAAAGAATCTCCACCTAATTATTATATTTTTGTTTTACTCTTTGGAATGTAAAAAAAAAAAAAAAAAATTACTAAAGGAATGTATTTTAAAAACAACAGGAGGGAAAAAGGCATTAAGGAAATAATTCAAATGCAAATAGAATTAAATAAATGGCAACAAAAAGAAAATTTAAAAACGGAATTCAAGTGCCCTAAAAATAGATAATGACTAGATTGGGCTACCACTAAATTAGTCAATAAGTTTATAGCTAATTAGGGAAAAGAATAGAATATAGCATATTTGAACTTACCCAATTAGCCTTGATGAAGAAAAATGAAAGCATGAAGATATGCTATGAGGTTTATTGCTGGATATGGGTGTGTCACCGTGTGAGCAAGTTGTTCCCAAAGTAGAACCTATCTAAAATGAACAAAATAGAGTATATGGTAAGATATCTCGTATTTCCCATTAATAGGTCAATGTGTATGATTTCTTGCATCCATATATTGACCTATTAATGGGAAATACAAGATATTTTACCATATACTCTCTTTTGCATGATTTCTTGCATCCATTTACTTTTCTTTTCTTCAACAATTTTATTATTGTGGGATTTCCTTCCACCAAAATTTATGAGGATAAATAATCTTCTTCATATGAACCATCGACAATCATTTAATTTCGAGAAGTTTTTCTTATTCTTTGGCTAAATGAATTAGAGTTGCATTTTTAATTAGTAAGCTACATCTCATTATTATTGAATTACAATTTATTTATTTTTTGGTGAAAGTAAGAGATTGAATTACAAATTTTTTGTAATATGAAAATGCAAAAATCTCATACTAATTAAAAATGCATTAGATTTTTAACATACAAATCTCATACTAGATTTCGAATCTTAATACCGTTTACATCGGATATGAAAATTGTTTCTGTTTACAAGGAATTATATTGAAAGGTCTTGTGCTCTTTTGGTGGATTACTTTGAGAATCTATGAAAAAATGAGGATTAACTAAGATCAAACCATTTTCAATATGGTGGGAGAGAGAGAATAGTAGACTAAGAAAATAATTAATTCAAGAAAGCAAGACTAATTCAAGAATGAAATACACAAAAAAAAAAAATGTATGATGACAATTAGAATTAGGATTTCTCATCAACTAAAGAGAGATGTCATATTGAGAAAGCTCTCCAATATGGTAAGCCGGAATTTACTCAATCAGGCATGAGGAAAGACAATATAAATAGAGACAAGTTCTACACTGTTGACATGTCTTCTTAAAGTTTGTCTTCATTTTGTATCATCTCATCTCTATCTTATTCTATGCAAATTACATCAAAATTCTCTTGAACTCTCACATCGGTCTAGATCTTCCAGGTTATTTTTCATGTGCTCTCTTGCTCTTTTTTTCCCCTTTTTTTTTATCCCTTCTTTCTCCTTAGTATATGCTATGATATAGGTAGTCTTTCAACCCATGCACTATAGTTTTCTTCCTCTTTATTTTAAATGTTAAGAAGAATTTGAAGAGTATATATTCTACATCCATTGTTCAGATCTCAAATATGTTCCATAAATGAAGCATATTTCTTCAAGTGATTTTTTTCTTAATATTTTTAATCTATATTTTCGTTAGGGTATCGATGTTTGTAACAATTTATATGGTTTCTCTTTTTCCAAGCCAAAATTTTTTATCTCCTTTTACAAATTTTGCTTATAATAATAGAAAGACTATATGAGAAATATCAATTTCAAGGGTAAATAATAGAATTTCGAAGCATAATGACACGATCTAATAGATCACTATATCCCAGAGGGCGTGGGATATTTTACTAGCAACCATATTATTTGGATGTTATAAACCCATTTCTTATATTGGATTGTTGAGATAGTCATACATGTAGGTTCAAATTCTATGGTTTAATTCACGTGATCAATTCAATAATCAACCAGTGAACTTAATTCGATTTTAGTCTCAATTAGTATAATGATGAAGATGTTGTATCTTAGATCAGATGAGATATATCTTCTATTATGTTCTCTACTGAATCTATGATTATTTGCTCACCTTTATCTATTTAAATAAGTTTTTACGTGTATTCATCATTTCTTTTTTCATGAATGGCCACTTTTTGCAGGCTCATTTCGATCAAGCTTTACTTTTCGCCGGTGCTTCTCAAATCAAGTACATATATTCTCAAAAAATAATTTACATTCCATATGGTATTGAATTTGTTTAAAAGCCTTAATAAATGGTCATGGGGCGTCTTTGCTTCTATGCTTGTAAAGTTCATTCTAGCCATTTCGTTTTATTATTATTAAGGTTCATTCTAGCCATTTTGCCTAGGGTAGGCCACTTTGGGCAAGGCGCAATGACTTTCGCTCAGATTTAGGGCAAGGGTCACGCCTTCCCTAAGATTTGAGGCAATAGGCCCTCATCGAGGGCCACCAAGGCCTCGCCCGAGGCCAATGAGGTTCACTAGGCCTCAAGAAGGCCCCAACAACCTCTACCAGCCCTTTTCGGCTGTTGTGACAATAGCCAATAGCGAGGGCTTGGCCAAGCCGTGGGTGACTTCGTGTTTTTTTTTTTTTTTTTTTTTTTTTTTTTTAGCTTTTTGATTTTTAATTGAATTTTGTTTGTATTTTTAATTTTTAATTTTTTTTCTGATGTGGCACTTGGTGCGTGCCACATCATCACCATGTGTCTTAAGAAAGTCATAAAATGAGACACGTTAGCATTTTTTCGTTAGCTAAATTGGACAAAGTTAATGGAATGACTCAATTAAACCAATTTGACAAGTTTTAAGATTTGATTGCTCTTTTTACAACTTTTAGGACTTAGTTGCATTTTCATGACAAGTTTTAAGACTTCTAATCAAAATTTCTTGATATTTATTCTAAAATTTCATCAAAAACTTGACCCTTTTATTGCCTACAAGTGTTATCAAAATTGTCCTTAGTGAACAATTAGAAAATTATCATTTTATCATGATATAAGCTCAACTGCAATGATATTTTTGCATACTATAATAAATATGAAAATCAGGTTGGTTTCAAAATTTTAGATCCCGTCTCCAAAATTTTCAATTTCAATCTCACTGTGTAAGTTAATTACTTGTCTTACTCATTCCGCAGTGATAAATCAATTAAAAGAACGTGTAGGTATTGAAAGAAAATTTATAGCATTTTAAATTTTTTTCTTGTTTGATATCTACTATGAGAGCAATTGCATTCCGACATAGCCCCTCCAATACTTCAAGTAGGAATTCCTCCCATGACAAATCAGAGTTTTTCGATGTATATACCACTAATTTTTATCGAATATGTACACCCCCTCTTGTATATTGATTTAGGTTTCATAAATAGTTTTAATACAAATGTTAAATGGTCATTACATAGTAGATCATACATGGTTTAGCATTTTTTTATATGTAAAATCAGCAAAAGAAGGAATTCTGCGCGCTTAGTGGATTGATTCCCCATTTGATCACGATTGTATGCTTTGGTATCCATGACATCATTAATATACGCCTAGAGAAATAATTTGAAATCCATTCATTCACTAGAAAAATAAATTAATATTTTTTCCTGAGGTAATCTTATCCTTTTTCTTATATTTAGTAAATGATTTGTTGATATTTCCTTAGCAAACATATTGAGTTCATATCTTTAGAGCTATTCCAGCATAATGAACAACGTATACCCATATATATATATACAGATATTTTTATTGTTAATACTCTGACAAACAAATTTATATTTACAAGCCTCTACAATGGAAAATGAAGCTAATAACACAATTGAATATATTGAAAATGAATTCGTTGAACAGAACACTTTTACAAGGTGTGCTAGGCATTCCATGGACCACATTACAATGGAGAACCCAACAAGGATACATGGCCCCAAATCTTTAACTTCAACCAATGAATTCACTTCTACAAAATCTGGAATGCTGAGATGGGCGAGTAGAGGGATGTGGCGAGCTAGAGCTCATTCTGAGATATCTTTTCCATCACCATGGGCCACTATCCAAGTGAGGATGTATGAGGTATGTTCCAAAAATTGTAATATTGTTATATATTTATTTATTCATGTTTCATCCTGGGAACGGCATGGTCTTATTTATAGCTCTAGACTTGAACTTTAACCATTTTTTGCATAATTCTCAATTTGGTTCCTTAATTAATTATGACAATATTGTTGGAAATTTTGTTGATATATTTTGGAAAAAAAAAAATTTTGAGATTGAGAGCTTTAAATTAAGACTGATTTTTTCGACCAATTATGTGATGCATTTCCATATCCGTCATGCTATTGATTCCAAAAGACAATTGCATCATGTTAAACTTGTGATCCTCATTTCTATATAGGATATGACCTTTAATTTACAAGCCATATCATGATATTATGTAATTCAATATACATTTTCAAGAATTTCATAAAATATATGAAATTCCATATTGGGTAGAAAAAGGTAATTTCTTATGGACCTTTAATGGGAGTTTTTATTTTGGGCAATGATTAGCCACAACCTAGTAATGCCATAATTGTCATTACCTCTTATTGTGTCTTCTTGAGATTTGTACTTGCTTGCATGTTTATTAAATTTCCACCTAAATGATGTTGAATTTTGAGGAGACTTGCTTCAACCCTTATTACTATTGAAATTATTCAAAAAAAAAAAAAAAATGTAATGAAAGCAACTCCTTTTTTTTTTTTGGGGGGGGCATTTTTGTTGGCTGTTACTTTGTTGGCGTCATGAGTTTTGTAGTGGACATAGATGTTTTCAAGCAATAATATTTGTCACTCTTGATCTTTAGTTTTGTTGTGAAATACTTAGTTTTTCCTCATATGCTTTCTGACTAAGAATTGGTCCACCTCGACAAATTGGGTAGAGATATTTCTATAGGGTTAAGCAAGGAAGCCATCTCTACACATCTAAGGTCGCACCAATATCAACTCCAACCCTCTACTTCGGAAGAATAATGTCGAAGTCGAGTCCTATTGTATTTGTCTGGTAAGAACCACTTTGTTTACTCAAGGACATTTTAAGACAAAACTAAGGAATGATTTTGTTGTCTATAAGTAATTGTCTCAGCTAAATTTAAACTACCAATATGCATATTTGTTACTAAATTGTACCTTTTATTTTTTTGGACTAATTGCAGGATGACTACATTGTTGAAGATAAGCTTGGGAAGTTGGATTGTGGGCATCACTTTTCACTATGGCTGTATTGAGAAATGGCTCATGAGGAGGAACTTTTGTCCACTTTGCAAAAGGAAAGCTATAAAATTATGAATGATGCATATTTCATCTTTCAAGTAGTTCTTGCAATGGTTTCTGGGAAAATTGATTGAGTTTCACTAATTTTTAATATATTTATCATTTTTGAATATCTAATTTCTTTTCGTTTAACTTTAAGAGAGCGCATGATAACTACTTTTTTTTTCTTTCTATTTTTCTATTTTTCTATGCCCCATAATAGGTTTGAAACATAAATTTGTTTGGTAACGCAATTTCATTTTTCTATCTCTAGAAGAGATTTCTATCTCATAAATAGATTTGGACCATAAATCAAAAGTTAAAATTTTTAACTTTTCTATATCTAGAAGAAAAGTGAGAAATGAAAATGTTTCCCGTCGTTCACTCTCATCACCGCCCATCACCTCACTAGCCACTCGTTAGATGTTAGACACTCATTGCCGACCGCTAGACCCTAGTCGTCAGTTGCCCACCATCGGTTGCCGGACTCCAACCACCCGCCCGCTACCAACTACTAGTCGACGAACACCGCCTGCCCCTTCCTGTCATCAAACGTCGGAGACCGGCCACCAGTCACCCGACGACCGCAGGACGCTGGACGCCTCCCACCACCACTCGAGAGGGAGAAATTTTGTATCGTTATCAAATGAATTTTTATTTCAGGAACAAAAATTTTATAAGATTATCAAATGCATATTTTTCTGAGAAACTTGTCTAGGGAATATAAATGGAAAAATAGATTTCTAGGCAAAATTTGATGTCTAGAATAGAATGGTTATCACGTGCGCCATAAAGATCTAAATAATAAAAAACAAGATAGTGTCATAGGCTGGTATTTCTTAGCTATGGAGTAGCTTGTGCAACGCCTAGTAGGTTAATAATATTGAGCCAGCCTTCCTTCTCTAGTTGTACCGAGAACAGTGTGACGAATTACATCCTCATATCGGATTGAACCATACTCAACTTAGCTTGGGCGTCTAATCCACCGTACCAAAAGCAAAACACTTTAGGCACAACAACTAGTTCCTAGAGAGTGGCATCAACTCTCGACTAGTTTGTGCGCGGGGGCCAACCCCACTTTTAGAGCTTTGTATAGATACAATCGTTCTATCCTAGTACTCTTAGCACCAACCATCCAAATGTCACTCTTATGAATAAGTTGTATTCATCCTCTCTACATCACTCAGTCTTTGCTCGATAATTACAATCTCCACTCATAAGGGTATGTGAGTATGGAAGAATCATGATTCGTGACAATAGCATGCACTAACAATAATGACATAATATTAATGTCAATAATAATTAACTAAAATAACAAATAAGTTGGTAATGAAGAACACTGTGAAACCTAAGTAGTGAAATACTCCAGTCTATTTTGACAATGAGAAGATATAAACTTTGATGATAATTAACGGCAATATGATTTTTAAGTTACAAACACCATCCATCGAGATATTTCGAATATTGAATGCAATTAAATCCTTATATATGTGGTGGGAGATTTAATTCATAGATGGGAAATGAAAATTAGACTATATAGGAGATCTTGATAATAAAAGGGGGATGTATGATGATTAAATTGGGCAAAGATGATGTTTGTTATATCGGCAGTAGATAGTCTCTCTCGCTTAAACACACAAATATGCAAAATTTCTTATTCTTTGAGAATTATTTTTCTTTGTTGAAATTTTTTTCCTTTGTCGAAGTTCTTATGTTTACATTCATAAACATCAAATTATTTTTTCATTCCTTACAAAAGGTGTCACGACCTAACCCCTTCGATAGGGAGGGAAATTAGATTTAGGGGTATTGCCAAATTTTCCTTCAATTGACTCAGGTCTCCCAAACCCACGTGATATAAGACATTTGGTTTTCATTCCATCAATTCTATACAAATTTCTATGTGAGGAGTTGTGACTAGCATATTTAGGTCAACTAGAAACCTAATGTATACAGGAGAACATCTCATTTCATGCGCTACCAAATATCTTGAAAAGTGGACTTGATTATATTAGTCCTAAAACTAATGCCCTTTCGGTACTTAACTAGATTACAAGCTAATCAATGCCATTGCAACCTATTGAAGATTCTTTTAGATTTTTTCCCTAACCATTCTAAAAAGAAATTAACACTCAAGATATTAAAATGCGCAACTAAGTATAATCGCCCAAAAAAAAAAAAAAAAAAAAAAAAAAGAACGCAAGCAACCTAATATTATCTTTAAAAGGAAATGACAATCTAAAAAAAAAAATCCTATTGTAAAGTCCTAAAGGCTTGTTCAATTTCGGATTTTAATTTTTTAAGAATTTTCCAATTTTCTGATTTTTCATGGTTTTCTGAAATTTTTATGATTTTTTCTGAAATTTTTATCTATTATTTATTATTTTATTAAGAAAATGAAATTCCGACCTCAATTCTATTGAAATTATGAAACAAGCTCGACAGCTCTTGGGAAATAAATTCCAGGATTCTGGCGCAAAATTGTCAAGCAGACTGATCGGGTCCTTTAAACAACCAAAAATGTATCAATTCCCCCCCAAAGATTAAAAGAACGATTAAAATCTCACCTAAAACTTTCATGATGAACACCTTTTTAAATTTTGAACACATGATTTTATAGAAGTAAAGGAAGACTCGAAGGTTAAATCAAGAAGTTCATATTACAGAAAGTCACTGCAACTTTTTGACATAAACTAAAAATAATAAATGACTTTTTATTTTCTGAAAAATATTTCAAGATAGATCGAAGTGTAATGAACACTTTTCATGAAGACACCAATATTAGATCCCAAACTAACGATTTTACGAAAATTTAGGAGCACACGAAGGTTATTCTGGAACGCAGTTTTTATTGGCACAAAAAACGTACAATTGAGAGCCAATCTTACTGATCAAATGAGTTTTATTTTTCATGAAAATTTTACACCAGATAGATGCAGATGTGGTGAACATTTTTTATGGGGATGTATTTCCAGATTTTGAACGTATGATTTTATAAAAATCGTATAACTCATGAAGGTCAGTCTGGAAATTAATTTTTCAGAAGCAAAAATGTCTAGTTGAAGATCAATCGTGTCTACCAAATGACTTTCAATTTTATTGAAAATTTTATATGACATAGACATAGATGTCACAAACAAGTTTCGTGAGGGTACCAAATCTTAAATCAGATCAGAGAAATTTTTAAAAAATCAGGAAGACACAGATGTCATTCAGAACAGAACACTCACAATAGAGCAAGCATCAATTTTCCAGATTTATGATCTGTATTACGAAGCAATTTTAGCCTAGTAAACGATGTCCGATAAGAGCTCATAATATATAAAATCGAAGCTCAACATGTATACTTGGAAAGTCTAGAACACATCTTCACGAGATATCACCGTTTACAAGCTCATATCATCACTCGTAAAACCCTGATACGCACTCGAATTGCCAGAACACGTCATATTCATGATGATCATTCAGAGTAGAATCTGTGCTGATGGAAACCAGGGGAAAGAAGTGAATCACTTAGCTCTAATCAACAGCCTCAATCTTCAAAGATCAGCCAGCGATCGAAGGAAACTAAGCTTCTTTCAAAGTACTGGACTCGTTGAATAGAGGAACTATTTCGGTGATTGAGGCAGCTGGAAGCTTGGTCGAGCAAGTTCTGGTCATGATGGAGATGCAGAAAATCAACTCAAAGAATTGAATCAAAAACAAAAATCAGAGAACATGAGCGAACTCAGCTTTGATTCAGAGTCACGATTTTCGAATTTTCTGGAAATCAAAGAACAGCGAGCTTGAAGTACGATGATTCAAGCTCGAGTTAACAACTAGATCTCAGATCGGCATGACTTCACTGAAGAGTGTAATGATCGCTGATGGAACAAGGTCATCATTCGCTCAGCTTCGAACTTTGATTGCGGACACTCTCCTTTGATCAAAGCGGTGAAGCTTGAGAGAGAGTGGAGAGATTATCTTCTTCCTTCTCCATAATAAGTCAAAATCAACCGCTTCTCAATATCTTCAAACATTTATCAAATTTGCGATCGCCGCAGCACTTGTGTTAAGTGTTGGCGCGCGTTGGTTTGCCTGAACAAGTGTGGATCAAAGAATCAACTTTCATCGACCACAACATCAGGTGTCTGTGGTTTTCCACTGTATGCGACTACAGCCATACATGATATCAAGATCTCACGCTGCACAGATGGCGCTTTGGAACTTGACTTCAGGACAATAAGCGTTCCCTTCACTGCGGGATCCAGTAATTCTGCCTGCGGATCCTTGACATCATGATAAAAGGGCGAGGCAGTGTGGGAAACCCCTTGGCCGGGCTTCCTTCACTCCTCCTATCTCCGGTTCTCTCCATAGCCGAAGTTCTGCAGCTCCGTCCTCCTCTTTCTCCAAGCCCTCTGCCATTCTTTGCTTCCATGGCCGACGACTTCCCAAAAACCCCCCAAAAAGAATATTGTGAGCGCGGGTGAGAGAAAAGGGAATAAGGCCTGAGCTTGTTTAAGTTCTGGTGGGCTCTTTTAAGAAAGTAAGAAGCAAGAAAAACAAATGGGCTCAACTGGAAGTAAAAAGGAGCTGGGCGCATGGGCTCATCTGACCCAAAAATTTATTATTTTAAAAACATGGGCCGGGGCCCCTACCCGAATTTGTTGTTTGTTATTATTATTTTTATTTTCATATTTTCATTCATTTTTTTTATCATTTTTCGTTCATTTCTTTTCTTTTTTTTTTCTTTTAATCTTTTCATATACTTTTTTTATATTTTTGTAAAATGAATGGATATTTAAAAGGTCGACAAAAATTTGAGTGTCAACAAAGGGCCATCTATTTTTAGCAGTGTCCTTATGAGATTCTAAGTGATGCAAGAGTAATAGAAAAACATGGATTCATTGATCTACAAGCAAGCACTAAGAACACTCCCTCTCATGTGCGCAATAATAGAGAGCAATCACTTTTCTTTTTTTTTTTCATTATGTGAAACATGACAAAAAGCAACTTGATACATAGAATTGATCAAATAAGCACCTTGTTAAACCTAAGCGACACTAGAAAACCCAAAAGTTACATTAAGTAGTAAAGCATTCATAAAATAAGTAAAAGCATACTATAATGCAAAAAAGGGCTTAAAAACATAAAAGTGCTCCGAAACACCCCTAAACAATGAAATTCAAGGTCCAAAACTTGTTGTGTTTGACTAAAGAGTCACTTCATTATGTGAGAACAACGAGATAAAAGAAGAATTGTGACAAATTTCGTCTCTACTTTATTTTTAAAACAAATCTAGGCCAATTTGAATATAACTACCACTTGTTAGTTGGATTGCGGCCATTGCTTTTGCAACCACTAAATTAGTCAATAAGTTTATAGCTAATTAGGGAAATGAATAGAATATAGCATATTTGAACTTACCCAATTAGCCTTGACGAAGAAAAATGAAAGCATGAAGATATTCTATGAGGTTTATTGCTGGATATGGGTGTCAGTCTAAGTGAGCAAGTTGTTCCCAAAGTAAAACCTATCTAAAATGGGCAAAAGAGAGTATATGGTAAAATATCTTGTATTTCCCATTAATAGGTCAATGTGTATGATTTCTTGCATCCATATATTGACCTATTAATGGGAAATACGAGATATTTTACCATATACACTCTTTTGCATGATTTCTTGCATCCATATACTTTTCTTTTCTTCAACAATATTATTATTGTGGGATATCCTTCCACCAAAATTTATGAGGATAAATAATCATCTTCATATAAACCATTGACAATCATTTAATTTGGCAAAGTTTTTCTTATTCTTTGGCTAAACGAATTAGAGTTGCATTTTTAATTAGTAAGCTACATCTCATCATAATTGAATTACAATTTTTTGTATAATAAAAATGCAAAAATCTCATACTAATAAAAAAATATATGAGATTCTTAACGTACAAATCTCATACTAGATTCCGGACCTTAATACCGTTTACATCAGATATGAAAATTGTTTACATTTACAAAGAATGATATTGAAAGGTCTTGCACTCTTTCGGTAGATTACTTTGAGAATCTATGAAAAAATGAAATTAACTAAGATCAAACCATTTTCAATATGGTGGAAGAGGGAGAATAGTAGACTAAGAAAAGAATTAGTTCAGGAAAACAAGACTAACTCAAGAATGAAATACAAATAAATAAATAAATAAATTGTATGATGACAATTAGAATTAGGATTTATCAACGACTAAATAGAGATGTCATATTGAGAAAGCTCTCCAATATGGTAAGTTGGAATTTACTCAATCAAGCATGAGGAAGGACAATATAAATAGAGACAAGTTCTGCACTGTTGAAATGTCTTCTTAAAGTTTGTCTTCATTTTATATCATCTCATCTCTATCTTATTCTACGCAAATTACATCAAAATTCTCTTGAGCTCTCATATCGGTCTAGATCTTCCAGGTTATTTTTCATGTGCTCTCTTGCTCTTTTTTCCCCCTTTTTTATCCCTTCTTTCTCCTTAGTATATGCTATGATATAGGTAGTCTTTCAACTTGTGCGCTATGTTTTTTTTTCTCTTCTTTTTATTTTAAATGTTAAGAAGAATTTGAAGAGTATGTATTCTACATCCATTGTTCATATCTCATATGTGTTTGATAGATGAAGCATATTTCTTCAAGTGATTTTTTTATTAATACTTTTTAATCTACATTTTCATTAGGGTATCGATGTTTTCAACAATTTTTATGCATTCTCATTTCCATGCCAAAGTCTTTTTTGTTGCATTTTACAAATTTTGCTTACAATGATAGAAAGACTATGAGAAGTGTTGATTTCAAGGGTAAATAATAGCATTCTGAAGCCTAACATGATCTAATAGATCATTGTATCCCAGAGGGTGCGGGATATTTTACTAGCAGCCATATTAGTTCGATGTTATAAAGCCGTTTCTTATATTGGATTGTTGAGATAGTCATACGTGTAGGTTCAAATTCTATAATTTAATTCAGGTGATCAATTCAATGATCAACCGATGACCTTAGTTTGGTTTTAGTCTCAATCAACGTAATGATGAAGATGTATTTTAGATAATATGAGAAATATCTTCTATTATGTTCTTTACCAAATCTATGATTATTTGCTCACCACGTGTATTCATAATTTCTTTTCATGAATGGCCATTTTTTGCAGGCTAATTTCGACCAAGTTTTACTTTTGGCCAGTGCTTCTCTGATCAAGTATGTATATTCTCAATTTTTTAATACATTCCATATGGCATTGAATTTGTTTAAAAGCCATAATAAATGGTCATGGGTTGTCTTTGCTTCTATGCTTGTAAAGTTATTCTAGCCATTTTGGTTGATTATTATTAAGGTTCATTCTAGCCATTTCGCCTAGGGTGGGCCACCTTAAGCAAGGCCCAATGACCTTTGCTCAGATCTAGGGCAAGGGTCACGCCTTCCCTAAGATTTGAGGCGGCAAGCCCTCGTCGAGGGTCACCAAGGCCTTGCCTAAGGCCGATGAGGTTCATCGAGCCTCAAGAAGGCCCTAGCAACCTCCGCCTACCCTTCTCAATGGTTGTAGCGGTAGCCATCGGCGAGGGTCTGGCCAAGTAGTGGATGAGTTTGTGTTTTTTTGGTTTTTTCTTTTTTTTTTTTAATTTTTAGCTTTTGTTTTTTAATATAATTATGTTTGTATTTCTAATTTTTCTAATTCTTTTTCTAAGGTGGCACTTAGTGGGTGCCACGTCATCACCAAGTGTCTTAAGAAAATAATAAAATGAGAAACATCAATATTTTCCATTAGCTAAATTGGACAAAATTAACGGAAGGATTCCATTGAACCAATTTAACAAGTTTTAAGATTTGATTACTCTTTTAAAAAATTTTATTATTCAATTACACTTTCATGATAAATTTTAAGACTTCTAATGAACTTGTCCCTGATATTTATTCTAAAATTTCATGAAAACCTCAACCCTTTTACCACTTACGAGTCATATCAAAATTTTCCATAGTGAACATTTAGAAAATTATTGTATTATCATGATATAAGCTCAACTGCAATGATATTTTTGCGTACTAAAATAAATATGATAATCAGGTTGGTTTCAAATTTTTTAGATCCTGTCTCCAAAATTTCAATTTCAATCTCGTTGTGTAAGTTAATTTTCTCCAGTGATAAATCAATTAAAAGAATGTGTAGGCATTGAAATAAAATTTATAGCATTTGAAATCTTTTTCTTGTTTGATATCTACTACGAGAGCAGTTACATTCCGACTTAGCCCCTCCAATACTTCAAGTAGGAATTCGTCCCTTTACAAATAAGACTTTTTCAATGTATACACCAATAATTTGGATCGAATATGTACACCCCCTCTTGTATATTGATTTAAGTTTCATAAATAGAATTAATACAAATGCTAAATGGTCATTACATAGTAGATCATACATGGTTTAGCTTCTTCTTCTTTTTTTTTTTTTTTTTATATGTAAAATCCCCGAAAGAAGGAATTTTGCGCACTTAGTGGATTGATTCACCATTTGATGACAGATTTTATGCTTCTGTATCCATAACATCATTAGTATAAGCCTAGAGAAATAATTTGAAATCCATTCATTCACTAGAAAAATAAATTAATATTTTTTGCTAAGGTAATCTTATCCTTTTTCTTATGTTTAGTAAATGATTTGTTAATATTTCCTCAGCAAACATGTTGAGTTCATACCTTTAGAGCTATTCTAGCATAATGAACAACGTATACCCACACACATATATATAGATATTTTTATTGTTAATACTCTGACAAAAAAATTTTCATTTACAAGTTTCTACAATGGAAAATCAAGCTAATAACCCAACTGAATATATTGAAAATGAATTTGTTGAACAGAACACTTTTCCAAGGAGTGCTATGCATTATGTGGGACATATTACAACGGGGAACCCAACAAGGATACATGGCCACAAATCTTTGACTTCAACAAATGAATTCACTTCTACAACATCTAGAATGCTAAGATGGGTGAGTAGAGGTGTGTGGCGAGCTAAAGCTCATCCTGAGATATCTTTTCCATTACCGTGGGCCACTATTCAAGTGAGAATGTATGAGGTATGTTTAAAAAATGTAATATTATTATATCTTTATGTATTCATGTTTCATCTTGGGAACGGCATGGTCTTATTTATAGTTCTAGACTTGAACCTCAACAATATTTTGCATAATTCTTAATTTGGTTCCTTAATTAATTATGATAATCTTGTTGGACATTTTGTTGATATATTTCTAGAAAAGAGTTTTTGAGATTGAGAGCTTTAAATTGAGACCGATTTTTACCACCAATTATGTGATACATTTCCATATACATCATACTCTTGATTCCAAAAGACAATTGCATCATGTTAAACTCATGATCCTCATTTCTATATAGGATATGAACTTTAATTTACAAGTCATATCATGAAAATATGTAATTCAATATACCTTTTCAAAATTTCGTGTCGGGTAGAAAAAGGTAATGTCTTATGGACCTTTAATGGGAGTTTTTATTTTGAGCAATGATTAGCCACAACCTAGTAATGCCATAATTGTCATTACCTCTTATTTTGTCTCCTGGAGATTCATACTTGCTTGCGTGTTTATTAAATTTCTATCTAGATGATGTTGAATTTTGAGGTGATTTGCTTCAACCCTTATTACTATTGAAATTATAAATAAATAAAAATGTAATGAAAGCAACTCTTTTTTCTTTGGGGCATTTTTTGTTGGCTTTTACTTAGTTTATGCATAATCTATTTTATAGTACCATGAACTATAAAATTTTTAACTAAATAGAAATTTCTGCTTGTGTATGACTTCAAACATTTCATGTAGTGGCGTCGTGAGTTTTGTAGTGGACATAGATCTTTTAAAATAATAATATGTGTCACCCTTGATCTTTATTTTTGTTGTGAAATACTTTGTTTTTCCTCATATGCTTTCTAATTAAGAATTGGTGCACCTCGACAAATAGGGTGGAGATGTTTCTATAGGGTTAAGCAAGGAAGCCATCTCTACACATCTCAGGTCGCAGCAATATCAACCCCAAACTTCTACTTCAGAAGAATACAATGTCGAAGCCAAATCCTGCTGTATTTGTCTAGTAAGAACCACTTCATTTACTCAAGAAAATATTAAGATAGAATTGAGGAACAATATTGTTGTCCATAAGTAATTGTCTTAGCTAAATTTAAACTATGAGTATGCATATATATTACTAAATCATACCTTTTATTTTGCTAGACAAATTGCAGGATGACTACATTGTTGAAGAAAAGCTTGGGAAGTTGGATTGTGGGCATTAATTTTCACTATGGCTGTATTGAGAAATGGCTCATGAGGAGGAACTTTTGTCCACTTTGCAAAAGGAAAGCTATGAAATTATGAATGAGGGATATTTCATCTTTCAAGTAGTTCTTGCAATGGTTTCTGAGGAGATTAATTGAGTTTCACTGATTTTAACATATTTGTCATTGTTGAATATCTAATTTCTTGATGTCTAAATTTAGGGGCACACATGATAACTATTTTGTTTCTCTATTTCTCTGTTATTTGTTCCTCAAAACAAGTTTAGAACAGAAATCTATTTGATAACGCAATTTCATTTTTCTATTTCTGGAACAAATGTCTATTTTAGAAATAGATTTGGACCATAAATCAAAAATTAAAATTTTTAACTTTTCTATATCTAGAAGAAAAGTGAGAATTGAAAAAAAAAATTATCGTTTATTCTCGTTGCCCACCCGCCACCCGTAGGATGCTAGACGCCCACCACCACCCACCACCCGCCCACCATCGGTTGCCGGACACCGGTTGCCCACTTGACTCTAGTCGCTGGTCGCCAATCTTTGGACGCTAGCCTCCCACTTGCTGGCGACTACCAATCATCGAATTCCGCTTGCCCACCTCCCACCGTCGATCATCAATTGTCAAACGCCAAACACCGGCGGCCCACCGCCGATCACCTACTAACCACTAGATGTTGGAAGTCTCTCACTACCACTCAGGAGGGAAAAATTTTGTGTCGTTATCAAACGAATTTCTATTTTAAAAATAGAAATTTTTATAAGGTTACTAAATGTATATTTTTCGTAGAAGCTTATCCAGCGAATAGAAATAGAAAAATCAATTTCTATGCAAAAATTGATGTCTAAAACAAAATAGTTATCATGCGCATCCTAAGGAACTAAATATAAAACAACAAGATAGTGTCATAGGCTAGTGGGTCGATAACATCGGGCCAACCTTCCTTCTCTAGTTGTTACCAAGAATAGTAAGATGAATAACATCCTCATATTGGATTGTATCATACTCAGCTTAGCTTGGGCGTCTAATCCATCGTATAAAAACAAAACATTTTAGGCACAACAACTAGTTTCTGGATAGCGACATCATTTCCCGACTAATGTGTACATGGGGGCCAACCCCGCTTTTAGAGCTCTATATAGATATAATATTTTTATCCTAGTACTCTTAGCACCAACCATCCTAAAATCACTCTCATGAATAAGTTGTGTTCATCCTCTCTACATCACTCACTCTTCACTCAATAACTCCAGGCTCCACTCATAAGGGTATGCTAGTATGGAAGAATCACGAGCCGTGACAATAGCATGCACCAACAATAATAACGTAATATTAATGTCAATAATAATTAACTAAATAAACAAATAAGTTGGTATTGAAGAAATCTATAAAACCTAAGTAGTGAAATACTCCCCTATCTATTTTGACAATGAGAAGATATAAATTTTGATGATAATTAACGACAATATGATTTAACTAGATAAGCTAACCAATTTTTGAGTTATTTCGAATATTGAATGCAACTAAAACCTTATATATGTGGTGGGAGATTTAATTTATAGAAGGGAAATGAAAATTAGACTATATAGGAGATCTTGATAATAAAATGGGGATATATGATGATTAGATTGGGCAAAGATGATATTTGTTATATCGGGGCAGTAGATACTCTCTCTCGCTACAAATACACAAAATTTCTTATTCTTCGAGAATTCTTTTTCTTTGTCGAAGTTCTTATGTTTACATTCATAACATCAAATTATTTTTTTCATCCTTACAAAGGGTGTCCTGACCTAACCCTTTTGATAGGGAAGGGAAATTAGATTTAGGGATATTGCCAAATTTGCCTTCAGTTGACTCGGGTCCTCCCAAACCCGTAGCTCACATGACGATAGACATTTGGTTTTCATTTCATCAATTTTACACAAATTTCTATGTGAGGAGTTGCCACTAGCCTATTTAGGTCAACTAGAAACCTAATGGATACGGGAGAATATCTCATTTCATGCGCAACTAGATATCTTGAAACAGGGACCTAATTACATTTGTCCTAAGACTAATGCCCTTTTGGTACTTAACTCGATTACATGCTAACCAATACTATGGCAACCTATCAAAGATTTTTTTTTAGATTCTTTCCCTAACCATTCTAAAAGGAAAGTAACACTCAAGATATTAAAATGCACAACTAAGCATAATTGAAAAAAAAAAAACACACACACACACACACACACAAAAGCAACCTAATATTATCTTTAAAAGGAAATGAAAATCTAAAAAAAAATCCTATTGTAAAGTCCTAAAGGCTTGTTCAATTTCGGATTTTAATTTTTAAGGATTTTCCAAATTTCTGATTTTTTTTTCTGATTTTCAAGGTTTTCAGAACTTTTTATGATTTTTCTGAAAATTTATCTATTATTTTCATTTATTATTTTATTAAGAAAAGCGAATTCAGACCTCAACTCTATTGAAATTATGAAACAAGCTTGAAAGCTCTTGGGAAATAGATTCCAGAATTCAGGTGCGAAATTGTCAAGCACGCTGATCAGGTTCTTTAAAAACCAAACATGTATGAATTTCAAAAAAAAAAAAAAAAAAAAAATTGTGTCAAAAGAAAACTGAGATCGTGACCTTCAATTTTCATGTTTTGAGAATTTTCAAATAAAGTCATTAGGCCCATTGAATTTTGTGAAAACACATTCAGGTATTCAAGGAGAACCTGGGTGCGGAATGATTCAGCACTCTGAACAGGTCCTTTTGATTATTTTAATGAGCTTCAAATTCTATGGAATTAAAGTAAAATGAAAGATTGAAATCTCATCTAAACTTTCATGACGAACATGTTTTTAAATTTTGAACACATGACTTTATAGAAATTAAGGAACACTTGAAGGTTAAATCAAAAGGTTCATATTCCAGAATGTCACTGCAACATTTCGACATCAACTAAAAATAATAAATGACCTTTTTATTTTCTGAATTTTTTTTAAAGCTAGATTGAAGTGTGATGAACACTTTTCATGAAGACACCAATATTAGGTCCCGAACCAACGATTTTATAAAAATTTAGGAGCACACGAAGGTTATTCTGGAACACAGTTTTTGTAGGCACAAAAAGGTACAATTGAGAGCCAATCATACCGATCAAATGAGTTCTATTTTTCATGAAAATTTTACACCAGATAGATGCAGATGTGGTGGACATTTTTCATGGGGATGTATTTCCAGATTTTGAACGCATGATTTTATAAGAATCGAATAACGCAAGAAGGTCAGTCTGGAAATTGATTTTTCAGAAGCAAAAATGTCTAGGTGAAGATCAATCGTGTCTACCAAATGACTTTCAATTTTATTGAAAATTTTATATGACATATACCTAGATGTCACAAACAAGTTTCATGAAGGTACCAACTCTAAAATCAGATCACAGTAATTTACAAAAAAATCAGGAAGACACAGATGTCATTCAGAACAGAACACAGAATAGAGCAGGCATCAATTTTCCAGATTTATGATCTGTATTGCAATTTTAGCCTAGTAAACGATGTCCGATAAGAGCTCATAATATATTAAATCGAAGCTCAACATGTATACTTCGAAAGTCTAGAACACATCTTCATGAGATATCACTGTTTACAAGCTTTTACAAGCTCATATCATTGCTTGAAAAACGCTGATAAGATGAGCACTCAAATTTCCAGAACAAGTCATTTTCATAATGATCATTCAGAGTAGATTCTGTGCTGATGGAAACCAGGGGAAAGAAGTGAATCGCTTAGCTATAAATTCTAATCAACAGCCTTAATCTTCAAAGATCTGTTGGACGCAAATTGCGCAACCCCAAGATCTCCATAACCAGAACAAGAACATACATAATTGAGTAAAAAGATTAACGCACCTGTATTGGGATTCTTCATACATAAAGCGGAAGCAGAAAAGGGATTTCCCACATATCAAGGGGATCCACGCATAAAGTCCTTCTCCTCTATTGCCCTCCGTATCACTGGCTCAATGAGGCGGCCCCCCTCACGTTTAGCGTTAGGTAAACGCCCTTTAGGTGAGGATACATGTGAGAATTAGGGTTAGAGGAGAGACTTTAAGCACTATTTATAGAGTTTCCAGCTGGCCCCTCATTACGGGCCAGGCTCAACTCAGCCCACACTAGCCAGCCCATATTAGACTAATTAAGAAACCTTCTATCTCACCTTAGACCAATCCCCGTAAAACGGTAAACGTTAAACGGTAAATTACAATATCAATTAATGTAGTCCACAATTAAGAAAACTCTTACATTCTCCCACTTGGACTATATTAATTGAAATAAATCTGTATGTGCGCACATTGGTCTAGAGATAATTCTTAATAGTCAATCCTATCCCATAAAGTCTCAAACACCGAATCATGGCGGTAACGCATGTATACACACAGAGCCTTCCATGGTCACGAGTGTTCTCAACTCTATTGATATGGATTCAATATGGTAGTGTGTCAAATGGATAACATCTCTCATAGAGAGATCTCATTTGTCAGTCACTATTCTCTTACCTTAGGTGTCACAAAAACTTGTGCCACTAGAGAATGTCCATTCTCTTACCTTAAGCGTCACAAAAAACTTGTGCCACTAGAGAATGCATTTATGGTTCCATGAACCCACATATGTCTTATCCTTACGGTTAACCATTCTTTATGTATAACAAGACATATGGACAAGGCTAATAACCGGATGCCCTAGCCTTCACTCAAGGTTTATACAATACCTTGAGACTTTATCAATATGTATTCAACGTAATAACAACACATTCAAAAATACTTTATTGAATGCAAAAGTTGATACATATCAAACCGTTACAAAATGTAACGAACACGAGATGAAACCTTTATCGAGTAAAGCCAAAATAGCTCCCACTAAACAACAGCATCTCATGATGCTCCTAGGCCCATGCTAAATGACATGTCGCTTAAAATACACATGGGCGTAGACCTTTAGTTAGTGGATCTACAACCATATCATCTGTGGAAATATGTTATATTAAAATGTCACCTTTCTGTACCGTTTCCTTTGATCAAAAGTTTTGACCACCATATATTTAGACCCCTTGAGACCTCTGTAGTAAATAAATAATACTACAAATTTGTTATCTCAATATAACCATATGGGTCTATCCATAAAGTTAAAACGATTAACTCTTTCATGAGGTTCCAGAACCTAATAGCCCAAGTAACAGCCTAAAAGAATGTTACTAACACTGCTTTCATAATAAAAGATGACATAGAACTTTATTTACTGCACTTCCTGCCAACATAAATATGTATTTCGTTATTGATATTATATCATCCTAATAGCCAACAAAGTTTACATCTAAATATCTTACTAGATGCAAGAATTGAACATATCCACATATTAACATATAATCTCTTGTCCTCTTTAAGTACCTTAAAACCTTCTTGGCAGCAACGCAATGATCGCGTCATGAATTTGATTGATGTCTGCCTAGAAGTCCCGTCACAAAGACAATATTTAGTCTAGTGCAAATTCGAGCATACATTATACTTTTAAGTGCACTGACACAAGGTACACATTTTAATTAGATTTTCTCAATATCTAAATAATGACAATGTGATAGATTCAGTCCATCACCCTTAACAACAGGAGCAATTCCTAGCTTGCAATAATGTATATTGAATATTTCCAATATACAATCAGCAAATGTCCTCCGAGAAAATCTATTATAATATGGCAAAAACAATCCTTACAGACCTTAGTACAAAAGATATAAGATGTCTCAAGGTCACAACTTGTAAGCAAAATATCATATACAAAGAGTATGAGAAAAATAAATTTCCTCCCACTGACCTTGCAATATATTGAATTACTTTGTTCCCAATTGAACAAAATAACAACACTATGAAACTTTAATAATATTGTCTGGAAACTTGCTTAAGATCATGAATTAAGACTTTTCAGTCTACACACAAGTTTACTTGAATCTACTGCAAAATTCTCCAGTTGCACTTATATAGATTTTGTATCTCTTTAACATAACTCCATATAAAAAATAAACTATCAATGCCACGTTCACTCTGAAAGAATCTATAAAGAAATAATTATTTCTTCACTAACTATCCACCCCTCTTTCAGAGTAAAAATATTATTATTCTTTTTTATGGCATCTAATCACATACTTAATTAAGAACAAGAAATGACATTTATATAAGTTGCTTTAGGGTCATAAGATCAATACCCCTTTAACAATCTGGATAAGATACAAAATAATTCCGAGTGGACCTAAATTCCAACGCACTTAATATTGGATTAGATAACCTCACTCTTGCATGACACCTCTAAATTTTGATATGATTCAAGTAATCTATGCCCAGTCTATAACTCAAAAGAAGTTTATGAAACAACTTTGATAAGAAATACGTTTTGTATTTGAAAAAATTGCTTTCAAAATATCAACCCACAGTAGACCGATAAATTAGTCTTACTCATCACCATGTTAATTATGGTGCAATTATGCCTTTTGGCAAATCTTTTTGTCAGGATTTTCAGGCATAGTAATTAAATTACCACCCCATAATATACCAAGTATTTGACAAATGACCCTTTAAGCAATTCAATATTGTCATACTTGCCAAAATACTTATCGCTACAATTAGACCTGACAACCTTCAAGACTAATTTTAACCAGTTTATTCTTTATCTCGGTCATTTTCCTTAAATAGAAAACTTTTGGAAACAACCTTTTAACCATATACGAGATGTATATGTCATTAGGACTTAAACATAATCTTTGCAGATATGTCCTAATTTCAATATTATACAAAACATAATTTCAAGCAACTAAGGCTTCCATCATATTATAGCAAAGTGCAATCCGCAGCAAACCTCTTTTCAAGTGTTCCGAATGGAACGCTTCATGGACAAGTAAGCAAATTTTATTGCATTCTCAAGCAACAAATCATATGTCCACAACTTAAAATTTGAAGCAGTAAAAACCTCAATAATAGTAGAGTTATTAATTACAGAAAAAAGTGACTAAAATAACAAGCAATGTATATAATTAGCATCATGTGAGCACTGTGTAACTTGACGTACAAGTACACATCCAGAGAGTTACATGCAAAATCATATAATCACCTTTGGGCAGAATACATGACATGCAATTGTACACTCCCCACATGATAGTGGTTATGAGAATTTATTCCAATCTTCGTGAATTCATCACCTTTGGGCAGATGAACCACTAGGATCAGTCACTCCTTCACCACATAATCATGTATCCCTCCATGAACTAATATATAATCACCCTCTTTGGGAGTATGACTACACATTAGACCAGGAGACATCCCAATCAATATACGAGACCGAAATTTCTTAAACCCAATCAAGCGTGCCACTTTGGCGGTCACTACTCAATTGAATCCTTGAAACTCTCTCATACCAGGGATATAAATTTTTTTTTTTTTTTTTTTTTTTTTTTTTTTTTGGTGAAGGGTAATAATAAATAGAGCTTTAACCAATTACAAGAAGGAACAGGCACCACAAAACTTGCACTCAAGAAGACACAGGCGTCTACTCGAGTGAAAGGGCGCCGTCCACAAACACCGCAAGGCGGTCAAGAGATCAAAGCAACAAGGGCCTAGACGGGACGCCCAAGAGACGGCCACGCAGGGCGAAGAAGAAACAACAAGAAGGAACAAGGAAGGCCACGCAGGCCGGGACAAGAACAAGAAGGAAAGACAGACCGACCAAGACCGAACAGCAAGCGAACGGGCGACGAGTCAAGGAAGAAAGTCGATCCAAGAACGGCACCATCCGAAACCACTGGGGTGGGCTAGAAGGTAGGGGCTGAAGGATTGAAGATAGAAGGGTCAAGCCCCGGTTCCGTTGTAATCTCTCGTTCGTCGGGCTATCAACAACGTTCCTAAAGGTTAAGGCTTTATCCTTCACTGACTATAATAAGATGCTTCTTAATAGCAGCAACCACAACCGGAAGATCTCTAAAGAGGATGTCATTCCTATATTTCCAAATGAGATAGCAAAGTGCGCCAAAGGAGAAACGACCAATGGAATGAAGGAAGTCTTTACCAGAGAGGAATCTCATAGCCCAATGAAGATTATTAGCCCAAGTTCCATTCCTCCAAGGGAGGTTGCACTTGGCGGCCCAAAAATACACCACACTAGCGGTGATGCAACAAGCGAAGAAGAGGTGGTCAATGGAGTCCGGAACTAGCTTGCAAAAGGCGCAAACTTCGGTACCAATTCTACCATGCGACATGAGAAAGGCTTGGGTAGGCGGGCGGTTCTTGACAATCAGCCGAGAGATTAAATTGGTGTCTCGGGGTGATGGCGTTACTCCAAATAAAGGAGGCCCAAGGGACTCTTACCTTCTTTCTTCTAAGGGAATGCCAAGCCGAGGCGACCGAGAAGACCCAGAAGGACTTTGTCACTCCAAGTCAACCTATCCAGGAGCCTCGAGAGGGTCGGAAGGGGAATATTCCGGGAATCTAGCACCGATCTGAAAGCTAGACCCGCCGGAGAGAAAAGATCCGCAACGACGCATGCCAAGGCAGCCCCGAGTCGAGATAATATGCTCGGAACAAAGAAGATTCAAAGGACCACTCGATTCCAATGGTCGAACCACGGTGATGTCGCCTTTCCATTCCCAATTCTCCATTGGAACTTGAGACGGAACTCGGATCGAGATGAAGGATCCTTTTCCAAGCCCAAGAGCAATAGGTTGGCGCCTTAGCCACCCGAAGTTCTTCCTATTAAGAAAAGTAGTATGTACCCATTTGCACCATAAAGACTCCTTATCCGTGAAGAGGATCCGGATGTGCTTCAAAGCATGGCCGCTTTATTGCACTCACTCGCCCTACGAATCCCAAGGCCTCCTTCTCCCCTAGGGAGACAGACATCGTCCCATGACACCTTAGCACCACCTCTTCCAAGGGTGGGCCCTTTCCAAAGAAATTGTCTAAGTATCTGCTCAATTCGGTCTAGAACCGCTACCGGAATAATGAACACGCTAGCCCAGTAAGCTTGGATTGCATGGAGTACTGACCTTATAAGCTGAACTCTCCCGGCGAAGGAGAGGAATCGATGAGTCCAAGATTGCACCCTAGCTGTTATGCGCTCAACTAAGGATACACAGTCCGCCTTGCCAAGTCTTGAGGAGATGATGGGAGTTCCAAGATAGCGAACCGGCAATTTCCCTTCCACAAATCCGAAGGTATCCTTGATCCGGTTCCTTAAGTCATCCGATCCCCCCCGCAATAAATATTTCACTTTTGTTGTTGTTCGGTATAAGTCCACTCCATTCCGAGAAGGTATCCAGCCCATCCTTCAAGAGGAGGATGGAAGCCATATCCGCACGGCAAAAAGAGAAATACGTCATCCGCGAAGAAGAGATGTGATAATCGAGAGGTCTTGCACCTCCAATATAAGTTAAAGCGAGGATGCTCCGCTCGAGAAGTAAGGATCCCTGAGAATACCTCCATAACCAGGGTGAAAAGATAAGGTGACATGGGGTCCCCTTGTCGAAGACCGCGGCTACTAGGGAAGAAACCATGGAGATCCCCATTCAAGGAGACCGAGAACATCGGAGTACGAACGCAAGCCATGATTAGTCGAATAAAATGGTCTGGGAATCGAAAGGCATGGAGTACCATTTCAAGGAAGTCCCGTCGACCGTGTCATATGCCTTCTTAAAATCAACCTTCACCGCACATTTGGGTAGGTACGGCTGAAGGTGGAAGCCGGCAAATAACTCCTGAGCCAGGAGAATATTATCCCTAATCCGTCGACCTTTGACGAAAGCATTCTGAGATGGGCTTATAATATCTGAAGCACTTCGGCCACTCGATTGGCTAAAAGCTTGGTGATACATTTGTAAATTGTATTGCAACAAGCAATGGGCCTATAATCATTTACCGAAGTAGCATTAGGAACCTTCGGGATCAACACCAGGGATGGTGGAATTAATCTCCTTAACAGTCTCCCCGTCGAAGGAAGTCCTTAACCGTTTCAACCGTTAAAGGGCCAACAAGATCCCAGCTTGCTTTTGAAAAATCGGCACCGAACCCATCCGGGCCCGGAGCCTTCCCACGAGCAAGAGAATATAGTGTCCTTAATCTCGTCGCCGTAAAGGGACGGGGCTAGAGAGATAAGCGATCCTCCGAGAGCGGACACCGGATGGCTTGCTGCAGGTCATCCATAGTCGGCCTGATGGGATGAGGTCGAGAAGTAAACAGGTTCTTAAAGTGACCAACAAACATGTCTTGTACGACGTTTGGCTCGGATACAAGGTTGCCATTTCTGTCCCGAACGGAGATAATTCTATTCCTTAGTTGCCTTGCTTTTACTGAGTGATGGAAATACCTAGTGTTTTTGTCTCCATTCTCGAGCCAACGGATTCGGACTTTTGTCTGAAAAAGGCCTCCTCCTGATTTCTCAACTCGATAAAGGTCCTGCGATGGTTTAACTCCAACTCCGCCAAGCGGACATTGGACGGATCATGCTGAAGGTCTACTTGAACTGCAGAAAGAGCATTCCTGGACTGAGCCACCCTGTCGGACAGATTAGAGAAGGAGTCTCTATTCAGCATCTTAAGACGACCCTTGAGCGCTTTCAACTTAGTAACCAATCTGAACATGGGTACACCCTCAGTCGGGTTCTCCCACACCTCCCGAAGGATATCCCGGAAGGAAGGGTGTTCCATCCAGAAGTCAAAAAACTTGAAGGGCTTTGTACGACGAACTGGCTGTATCACCTTAACCACCATCGGAGAATGGTCAGAAATACCTGGCGGTAGAAAGGAAGCTTCCGAATAAGAGAAGTGCAAGCTCCATAGTGCATTAACTAGAACTCGATCAATTTTCCTAGTTTTTCGATTAGCACCCGAAGACGTCGACCAAGTAAACCGAAGTCCCACATATCGTAAGTCCTCCGCCTCCGCCCGACGAATGCAAATATTAAACTCATCAAACGAGGGCGGCCAAGCGGTCGTACCTCCGAACCTATCCGACGGGTCTCTTAAGGCATTGAAATCACCCGCTACCATCCAAGGTAGATCATAGATACAAGAACTCATTTCGACCAAATCGCTCCACAACGGTCTCCGAGAGACATAAGAGTTCGAGCATAGACAAGCGAGATGCGGCGGGAAGACCCCGTAGAAACCGTCGACTCTCCCGTGTATGACCCGATCACCGGAGGATATCACCTCAAAGCAAACTGAGAAGGGTCCCAACCGACCCAAATCCTACCACCCGGAGAAGAATCATAATTGGCTATCCACGTCCACCCCGACAAAAGAACCGACGATAAGGAGCCAAACAGTAATCCGGGACCTTCGTCTCCAATAAACCCACCAAGGAGAGGCCACTAGAAGTAGCCCACTTACGAACCTCGGCTCTTCTTAAAGGATCCATAATACCTCTAACGTTCCAATAACCGAAAAACATAGAAACTAATTTCAAAGAAACAACTGTACAAAAGCGGGGGAAAGGCAGCAAGCCTACCTCTGTTTTTTAGGCTTGTGACGAGAAGTTCCAGCCGCTCCACCCGTCTCTACCCGCTCCGGATCAGGGGCAATAGCAAGCAGTCTCTCTTGGATAGTCTCAACTGTAGTCGAGGCAGCGGGCATAACATGAAAGGGCGAATCAGGGGGGGAATTGTCATCCTCCACCATGGAACCGAAGGAGGCCGCCCCGGCCCCTTCTTTTCCCCGATCAGCGAGAGAGTGGATGGGAGGTGGGCGGGAGTCCGCCATTTGAGAGAGGACTACTTTCGGGGGGGCACTAGAGCCCCTAGTCCCCTTTCGAGCGGTGGCAGGAAGAGGAGGAATCACAGCAGGAGGCTTTTCCACGGGCCCCTCCGGCCCCCTAAGGCTGGGGAGGAGAGGGAGGATTCTCCCTCGAAGGTTTCCTTGGTATTCTTCTTTCTGGCCCTTTGTTTTTTCGGAGGCTGATCTTGAGTAGAAGGCTCGGCCCGAGGAGCAGGACCCACCTGACCGACCTGAGGATCGCTGATCTCCATAGGGGCGGAGGGCTCGAGTACAGGGGAAGGTGACACCTGAGGAGCGGCGACCTCTACGGGGGCAGACTCCAGGGGAACCGAGAGGGTCAGGAGAGGCGCGGGGAGCCGAGGCAAAGCTTGGGCGGAACAAGCACTGCAGTATGAAGCGGCGTAGGGGTATCTACCGTCATACATCCTTGCTGAACGACTCCTCCGTTCACTGGGGGTTGACTGGCACTACGCTGTTCTGCCTGAATCACATCCACAGGGGGAAGAGCATTCGGCTCGGGAGGAGTCCTTGACGGCTGCCCGGGCATGGGCCGGGCCGCCCGTCTTGGACGTCCAAAGATCCTTCGTTCACGAGGAGGAGCCCGACAATTATGGCCAAAGGCATTGCAATCAGGACACTCCGTCGGAATCCATTCATACTCAATGCTAATATAACGAGCGACACCTTTCAAGACGACCTTGGCCTTCTTGACTCTTGGATGGTTGGCCGTGATCTCTACACAAATTCTCGCGAAGGAGAGTAGCTTCATTTCGTCCGTCCTTTGGTCAACAAACAGTGGTTTCCGGCGACGCTTGCAATTGCGCTCATAGACGGCACCGTCCAACATTCAAGGGGCAAATTCCTCAACCGGATCCACACCGGGATAGAGGATTGTTCTTCTCTCTTAAGGTCCATGAGAGGCTTCCATTGACGAAGGATAACCGGCATCCTACCAATTGTCACCGGCCCCTCTTCAAGAATTTTCCTCCTAAACCCGGGGTCCGGGATTTGTAGGAAGAGAAAGCCTTGATCCACGGCAAATATCTCTCCAATTTTGGATCCCCAAGCTTTTCTTAAGGACTTCTCCAAAGACACCAAATGGGATCTTCCATCTTCCAATCGGGTAGCCAACCAGACAATCAAGCCATTTCGGATCCATGGCGTCAATTGCTTCATCCGGAAGGTTCACCACAGCCTCCCCATCCTCAAACAAGGGCGGAAAGAAAGCTAAGTCCGATCCTTTCACTGCCAATCGGGCTACATTTACCCAAGAACGCGCCGGGCGTCATGGTGGCCCGCGGGGAGGAGGAGCCGGCCGCCTAGAGGCTGACCGCATACGGCCGCCCCTCGAACGGCGCGGCCTAGAAGAAGAGAGCACCGGTCCTTTCAGCAAGGTCCTCGAGTCGGATGGACCGGATGAGGAGGGTCCTCCCGCACCAGCCTGCATCGACGGCCCTACATCACCAGGCGAGGGGTTTTGGCGGGACGGAGAGTTGCCAGCTAAAGGCCGGCTGGAAGGTGCAAACTCTGCAGCCATTCTACAAACACATGGCGTGCATTTCACCCATAACCGTAAACCGACCATCAAGGAGAGGGACCAGCAGCTCTAGAATACAGCGAAACACCACACCAAAGAAGAACCCACACAAAGAAACTCCACACCAAAGCACGTAAAAACAGGGCACGTAACGACAAAGAGGACCAAATTTTGGATGGGGCGACCGACTGGGTGAAGAAGGGAGACAAGAGGAGATTCGGGTATGCACAGCCTCGCGCAGAAGGAAGTCGAGCACCGTAACTCCCGGTTCCGACCAGAGACAATCGCGAGTAATCTAATTGGCAATTCGTCGAACACCAAGAGTGCGCTCCCCACGAGGCTAATACAAACAGAAATCCTTCGGTGGATTTGAATCCAGGACCACTAGGAAGCTTCCTTAACAAGCACAACCCAGCCCAACCATCGCAGATGAAGGAATCTTCAAGAAGGCGAAACTTAAATCCGTAAAACGACCCATCGGTTCCCGAACCGCATCTTACGGGTTAACTTCAAGAGCAGGCCATCTACTTTTAATCCGAGCGGTGATGATTGAGAGAGAGTAGCAACGAAGCTAGGCTCCAAAATCAATCCATTCTAACGGTCGGATCATCGATATGGCTCTATGAAGATTCGCAACCCAGATCTGGAAATCTGCAGAACCGAGCTCTAAGGCACGGGATATCTCATGATGTAAGCCTCGTCTTCGCAATCCCTCCGGTGGGAATGAAGATAGGACAGTTAGTCACCTTCCCTCCAAGAATCAGACCGATCCAACGGTTAGATCATCGGGGATGAGCTTCACACCAGACCGATGAACAGTTGCACGCGAACCCTCGCGACATTACACCAGTCATCTCTTTGCAAATCATTACCTCTCATAAATCCCAGGGATATAAATTTTACTCCTCACATACACCATATATATGTGATTTTAATTTTAGTGACAGGGGCAGTAAATCACTAAAATCACATATCATGCTAATCACATTGCTTCATTCATTAATAAAAAATAAACTTTATTGTATATTATTAATGAATAACACTCATAAAGTTCATGTGATAACATACCAGTAACCCAGCACTTGTATTTCCATAATCACAGAAAAATACAAGAAAAATACGCAAAAATACACTAAAAATACGCGTATTTAGGGCTTTGTATGTATTTTAAAATCCATAAAATCATCAAAAAATTAAAATAAATATACCACGACGTAAGAAATTACGATACGAGTCGAACGCCACTAGCCACGCGCGAAACAGCCTCCACGCGCCCGCACGAGCCGCCCGAGTGCGCGGCGCGTGGAGCCCACGCGCGGGTCGTCAAAGGACCAGTCAAACCGGTCCGACCGGTGGCTGTCCGACCGGTTCCCGGTCCGACCATCCGGTCCAGTCGCCAGGTCCGACCGCCCGGTCCGACCGGTTGACCAGTCCGGTCAACGGTTGACCGGGTCGGGTCGGGTCAGCGGGTCGGGTCTCGGGTCGGGTCAGGTCGCCATCCGGGTCGGGTCGCCATCCGGGTGCTTCGCTGACGTCAGCATGACGTCATCGGGTGGATCCCGCCGTGACGTCGGCGCGACGTCGGCGCGGGGTCGGTCACGGATCGAATCCGAATCCGAGTCGGGCCGCCGACGCGTGCCGTGACGTCGGGCTGGGTCGCGTGCGCCGCACGCGCGAGCAGCGCCCCGCGCGTGGGAGCGCGTGAACGCGCGCGGGGCGCGCGTCTTCGACGCCCGGCGGGCGTGGCCGCGCGTGGGGCGCGTGCGGCCTCCTCCCGGCGACGCGCCGCCCACGGATCTTCTCGTCTCGTCGAGCCCAATCCGAATTTGTGATTTAATTTTATTTTTATTGAACAAAAAATCTTGAAAATCACAAATTAGGGCAAAAAAAAATACATATGCGTTCAAGTTCTAGGGTTATGGAAGCTCTGATACCACATGTTGGACGCAAATTGCGCAACCCCAAGATCTCCATAACCAGAACAAGAACATACATAATTGAGTAAAAAGATTAACGCACCTGTATTGGGATTCTTCATACATAAAGCGAAAGCAGAAAAGGGATTTCCCACATATCAAGGGGATCCACGCATAAAGTCATTCTCCTCTATTGCCCTCCGTATCACTGGCTCAATGAGGCGGCCCCCTCACGTTTAGCGTTAGGTAAACACCCCTTAGGTGATGATACATGTGAGAATTAGGGTTAGAGGAGAGACTTTAGCACTATTTATAGGGTTTCCAGCTAGGCCCCCCCATATTAGACTAATTAAGAAACCTTCTATCTCACCTTAGACCAATCCCCGTAAAACGGTAAACGTTAAACGGTAAATTACAATATCAATTAATGTAGTCCACAATTAAGAAAACTCTTACAAGATCAGCCAACGATCAAAGGAAACTAAGCTTCTTCCAATGTACTAGACTCGTTGAATAGATGAACTATTTCGGTGATTGATGCAGCTGGAAACTTGGTCGAGCAAGTTCTGGTCATGATAGAGACGCAGAAAATCAACGCAAAGAATTGAATCAAAAACAAAATCAGAGAACATGAGCGAACTTAGCTTTGATTCAGAGTCACGATTTTCGAATTTTCCGGAAATCAAAGAAGAGCGAACTTGAAGTACGATGATTTAAGCTCGAGTGAACAACCAGATCTCGGATCGGCTGGACTTCGCTGAAGAGAGAGTCCTGATCGGTAATGGAACAAGGTGTTGGCACGCGTTGGTTTGCCCTGCACAAGTCTGGACTAGAAAATCAACTTTCATCCACCACGACATCAGGCGTCCGCGGTTTTCCACTGTATGCGACTGCAGCCATAGATGATGTCAAGACCACACGCTGCACAGAATGCGCTTTGGAGCAAGTGATTCTGCCTGCGGATCCTTGACATCATGATAAAAGGGCGAGGCAGTGTGAAAAACGCCTGCACAAACCTCAACAATAGGATCAAATGAACCCTCTTCCAGCAGCTTTGCTTTGAACGGTTGAAGTCCATCTTTCGCTCCATTAAGTCCAAGCAGATGTTCATTCGGATCATTCGGAACCCGGACCGAGGCTTTGACCGTGTAGCCGTGCTGCAGGAGGAGCTTGACAAGCCAACAAGGCGATGTACCAGACGCTCCGGTCATGCACACGACCTTCCCAGCACCCACCGCTGCGCTCATTCTCGTCTTCTCTGATTCGCCTCCTTCGTCCTTATTCGTTTCGAAAAGGTGGCTCTCGCTCTGCTCAGAGGGAGAGATCTCTCCTTTTTTAAGGAACAAAGCAGCAAGAAAAAGAAAATGGGCTATGAGAATTACAAAAAAAGAGCTGGGGGCATGGGCTCAACTGACCCAAAAACCTATTATTTAAAAAAGAAGAGGCCTAGCCCCCTACCCGAATTTGTTGTTCTTATTACGTTATTATTATTATTATTATTTTTCATTCATTTTCGTTCATTTCATTTTTTTTATTTCTATTTTTAATATATTTTTATATTTTTATAAAATGAACGGATATTTAAAAGGTTGATAAAAATTTAGGTGTCAAAAGGCCATCTATTTTGAGCAACTCCTTTTAGGGGATTCTAAGTGAAGCATAAAGTAATAGGTAAACATGGATTCATTGATCCGCAAACAAGCACTAACCACTAAGACAACTCTCTCATATGCACAATAATAGAGAGTGACAAAAAGCTACTTGATACATAGAAATTGATCAAATAAGTACCTTGTTAACCCTAAGCAATACTATAAAATTCGAAAGTTATATTAAGCAATAAAGCATTCAGCAAACTAAATGAAAGCCTATTATAACTCGAGGAAGGGCATAAAAATAGAAAAGTTCTTTGAAACAACCCTAAACAATGGAATTCAAGGTCCAAAACAAATTGTATTTGACTAATAAGAGTTGCTTTATAATGTGAGAACGACGAGATAAAAGAAGAATGGCAAAAAATTTCGTATCTACATAATTTTTAAGACAAATCTAGGTTAATTTGAATATAATTACCACTCATTATACTCTCGTTTTTGCTAATACCATTTCAGGATGCCTATCTTGATCAAGACTAGCTCGGTAAGTTGTATTGCAGCCATTGCTTTTGCGACCAGTGCATTGCGAAATGGCTCAAGGTGAATATTATTATTCAATTTGCAAAGTGGCAACAGTAGCACTAGCAATATGAATGAGATCGATCTCAAATTTCAAAGGATTTCACACGTGATAAATTTCGAATTTGTGACGATCAATCGACCTTTTTTCTTGCTTAGGCAATATAATTTGTAATTGAGTAGTTCTTGTTTCCCCTCTCATCTCATTCGTTGTGAATCCGACACTTCACAAGTTTATAGTCTTTGACATCACGATCATCTCCCGTTTAACAAGTAGTAGCGCATTTTCCATAGAGAACTGCCATTTTGAACCATTGCAGGCCTTCAAGTTTGAACATCAAACTTCATTAATGAGAAAAGTAGGACACTTCCTATGGCTCCCAAGTCGCAAGCTCGAGCAGTGCAATACTTGCCAAAGTCGCAGGAAAATTAAAAACTATTCTAATTTATATCCTCCGATTTTTATTTTTTTTTGGTCAGATATCCTCCAATTTTAACATGCGTGCTTCGAATCGCAAATAATCAAATCTATCGGGACAGTGATTATCTGCAACACCAAACAGTTAGCTTCAATTAGATACAAAGAGCACATTTCCTCATTCAGAGCTAAAATATTGTACATTGCATTCAGACATTATATGAATCTGATTATATAAGTTTGCCATTTTGTAATGCCATGTCTCATTTCTGGCAAGTAAAGAAAAAGAACCCTTGAATATCACAACAGGCAAGTTTTGATTAGTGCGCACAAACATCTTGGCTAAAAAACAAGACAGCAACAACCGTGCCCTCGGCATATATTGATTTACCACAAACATTGTGCTGCAACTCAAAAGAGACTCTGTAAAGGAGATGAATATTTTGTGATGCTCATCTCTAGAAAATCATATGAAATAAGAATGTGGAGATATAAAAAAATAATCCATAATTATGTTTCATCAGGTGATGACATATGATACAAATGGAAAGCATGATCCAACCATCTCCATTTGTGTTGTTCAGGATCACGGATCATTCGGATCAGATGCTATTCCAAAGCAAAAGCATAGATAAATCTGTGATATTTTTTATCGTGGAAATACTAATAATAATCTTAATAATAGAACCAGCATTTACAAAGGTTATTTTTACAATTTATCGTCTACTATGACATTCACTCATACATAATTTAGAAGATATACAAGATGTGAGTGCAGAACGAAGGTTTTCCCCCGTAGGCAAGTAGGCCAATGGTATAAGAATTGAACCCAAAGACCTTTTAGCTCTTGCCGGAATTACATAAAAACAAAGCTTCATCAAGATTTAAGGAACAAACTAAAAATAAAAAATCATGTGTTTGGCCAAGAACTAATCTACAGCCTGCTTACTAACAATTCAATATATATAAACACATAAATGATTTGGACTCGCAACAAATATGTACATGTTCCTCAATGTGCCTTTTTCAGGATAAATAAAAAAGAATCAACAAGAATTTCCCATTAAATCAAGTCAAAGTCACAAACATATTTTCTTAACACATCTGATCCATGTCAAAAGACACTCCCAACATCTTGAAGCAAGAAATTACCGCCTGAGCTGTTCCAGATTGTCCAATTTGCTTGATTGATGGGATTCCATCACCCATACTTTAAAAAAGTTCAGCACTGCCTCCATCAGCACATCCAAATGTGAACTGAAAACAACAATTACTTACCATACCATGTCTACAATATAAATTTGGCATCATTAGGTCAAGAGTAAAACAGTAGAGTGTTATAATATTATAAATTAACCCAAATTCATTGCACGCGAGTAAATGTTCATCAACCAATGCAAACCCCCAGACCAAACCATAGCAACAACGAATCCCGATTCTCAAGCTATTCTAAAGAAAGCAGCATAACACACGGTGTTCCACTACAACTCAGTGCACTAGAATAGACATCAACGATGCACTTGTTCAAACTGGCAAAGAGAAAGTGAGGAGAAGTAGGAAGGGGGTGAAACCACACTATGGCATTTTAAGGACGGAAGATGTCCCCCAATCAAAAATATAAGAGTTTAACGAAAGGGTTACTACAGAAAACCCAGAGGGACTCAAATTGCCATAGGTTCCAGCTCTCGTGCTTGCCAAGATAGCAATATAAAAAGCTTATTTCTCACCTAACAAAAAATCTTTTTTTTTCCTCTTATTTGTTCCCTCGAACTTCAGCAAAGATAGTGGTTCAATGTATAAGCACTTGAACTCCTATCTCATTCCCCATTTTGGTTAAAGGTTCGCTTCACAACAAATGGCGGAGTACTCAACCATCATTCAACTTGATAACCAAGCAAATGAACATGACGAGTTAAATGATAACAGGTAAAATACAACAAATCTAACTGAGGATTAGAAACTATATAAAGATAAGCTTAGGGGATAGAATAAGACCTATATCAGTAAGATTAACAGCACCTAATCTACCTGGAGTCCCACATCGGCTTAGCACACCAACAATAAGTCACCTATAACCGCACTCACCACCGTCTTTTTTCTGCTTTGTGATTTAGGTTGTGTTTTGTTTGTATCATTGTGTTTCCATTTTATCTGTGTTGATATAATGCAGAAAATAAAGAGATCAACATACCTAATTGACAAATTGTAGGACAAAACTCACAGCACTTCCATTCTTAGTATCGTATTTTATTTTTTTCATGCGTAGTTGATCTTACAACCAATGGCTCTCTCGAAAGTATCTAATCCAATAGTGGTGAGAATTCTAATTTTAACATCAGCTACATGTGCACTTAAACATCCATAAAATCATTAATCGAGACCCAGTCAAAATACAAGACAGAAAGCAAAGTGAGGAGCAGAGGGGAAAGCAGATGCAGAAGAATGAGGACTGAACACCTTTAGAGGATACCCAGAGAAGGCTCCTGGAAATTGCTCTACCATAATCTCCATCGCTGCAAGAAATGCCACAACCTACCAAAAACTAGAGAATAATTAGGACAAAAGAAGAAAGTGCAGAGATGGCTAAAACCGAACAAGGATCATGGGTTCTGTAAGCTGTTTCCCCATTTGTTGGGAAATTACTGCATATAAATTTGAATCTTCGATTGTTTAGTAAAGCCAATCCCTATATCCTCCTAGTAGTTCCCATTACAAATGGAATTCCAACATTGCAATACAACTCAGCGTTACCTTCATAATAGAAAGAATTTAATTGAACTTATCAAGCGAACAGTGACATATTGCCTCGTGTAGTATCCTGTTAAGGTTTGTAGATTTCAAAAAATTACTGGATTTCCAAACAATCAAATGATCCTCCCCATCCGTATTTTAATGGAACTTTGAAAAACAAGACCTCTCTTTCGGCAAATGAATTTCTATGAATACTTTCTCTAAAGACGTGTTACTGTTCACTGCATCAGGCATATTCAGGTGTTCACAAAGGACCAACACCGCAACACTGGTGTAGTTTGTGCAATTGGTGCAGGTGCAGCTGGTGCAACAATTCTCACTGAATCCGAATGATGATTCATTCCCTACCGGTAGGCATTTTGTGTCTGTTTTGCCAGTTGTTCATGCCGTGCTTTCCTTTCATAGTTGGTAGTGGGCTGCCACGTCTGTGGCTTTTCCGGCATCCCTCCACTCATTATGATCCGTTGTTTTGAGTGTGGGTTCTGATGCCATGTTCCTTTTCTTTTTCTTCTTTTTCCTTTCTTTTGTTCACTGTTCCTTTTCAATATATTAATTACCTTTCAAAAAAAAAAAAAAAAAAAAAAAAAAAAAACGCAACGCTTTCTCTATCTGAAGATGCGTGCACCTTAATCTCTTTGCCACACACCTCTATGGTTTTTCCAGCCTCTTTGGCACAGCCAAATGACATTGGGATAAGATCGAGTCCTACAAAATCCGCTGCATTTATAATAGCCTTCCCCATTTTGCTTGAACAAATGTTCACCTACAGCAACAGAAAACGCGCAATGCATTTATCGACTAAGCCAAAAGAAAAAACAAAGGCTAGGAAAATATCGAAAATTTTATTGAGATGTTTCAGTAACTTATGATTTAAATTATTTATAATAGAGAAACAAATGCGTGTACAAAGAGAGGTAGAGATTAGGAGCATAGCTTCCAAAATCAATCACTAATCAAAGGATTTTGCCAAAAAAAAATGAATCTTTACATGAGGATGTCTACGTAATTAATATATTGTTGTTTTTCTCTTTGGAATGTGAAAAGAAAAAAATTACTAGAGGAATGAGTTTTAAAAACAATGGGAAGGAAAAAAGCATTAAGGAAAGAATTCAAATGCAAATAGAATTAAATAAATGGCAACAAAAAGAAAATTCAAGTGCCCTAGAAATACATAATGATTAGATTGTGCTGCCACAAAATTAGTCAAATAATTAATGTATAATCATATAAGTTTATGCTAATTAGGTAAATGAATAGAATACAGCAAACCCAAATTGACCCAATTAGCCTTAATGAAGAAACATGAACGCACAAAGATATGTTATGAGGTTTATTGTTGGATATGTGTGTCAGTGCATGTGTGAGCAAGTTGTCCCAAAGTAGACCTATCCAAAATCGGCAAAAGAGAGTATATGGTAAAATATCTTGTGTTTCCCACTAAAAGGCCAATGTGTATAATTTCTTGCATCCACATACTTTTCTTTTCTTCAACAATTTTATTATTGTGGGATTTCCTTCCACCAAAATTCTTGAGGATAAATAATTATCTCAATATGGACCATTGATGACAACCATTTTATTTCCAGAAGTTTTTACTATTCTTTGGCTAAATGAGGTAGGGTTGTATTGTTGATTAGTAAACTATATCTCGTCAATAATTGAATTGCATCTTTTTGTGTCTATGTTCAAATTTGGAATGATCACTAAAAAATGACATCTTATGTCACTGATGTAACAATATTGGCTTCATATGCTTAAAAATAACAGACAAATTCAAATTGAGAAAATATAAAATGACCGTTAACGGTTGCCAACGAGAAAAATATATAAATAAGTAGATGAAAATTAAGTAATTCTAACGGTATGTACAGTCAGTTAGTACTTAAGTTAAAAGATTCATCAATTGACCGTTTTAAGAAATCAAATTAACGAACTTAGATATATCACTTACCAATATGATAACAAGTACATATTTAACTTGCAAATCTCATAGTAGATTCTGGACCTTAATA
This sequence comes from Eucalyptus marginata, assembly GCA_014182565.1. Lineage (NCBI taxonomy): Eukaryota > Viridiplantae > Streptophyta > Magnoliopsida > Myrtales > Myrtaceae > Eucalyptus > Eucalyptus marginata. The sequence goes on from CM024585.1 coordinate 4,971,075, forward strand.
CCATCTACATCGGATAAGAAAATTGTTACCGTTTACAAGGAATTATATTAAAAGGTCTCGCTCTCTTTTGGTGGATTACTTTGAGAATCTATGAAAAATTAAGATTAACCAAGATCAAACCATTCTAAGGGAGAGGGAGAATAGTAGACCAAGAAAAGAATTAATTCAATAAAATGAGACTATTTCAAGAATGAAATACAAATACAAATGTAAGATGACAATTCGAATTAGGATTTCTTAGCAACTAAAAAGAGATGTCAAATTGAGAAAGCTCTCCAATATGGTAAGTTGGAATTTACTCAATCAGGCATGAGGAAGGATAATATAAATAGAGATAAGTTCTGCACTACCAACTTGTCTTCTTAGTTTGTCTTGATTTTGGTATCATCTCATCTTTTTGTCTTAGTCTATGCAAATTACATCAAAATTCTCTTGAACTCTCACATCGGTCTAGATCTTCCAGGTTATTTTTCATGTGCTTCCCTAATCTTTTTTTCCTTTTCATAACCTTCTTTCTTCTTAGCACATGGTATGATACAGGTAGATTTTCAACTTGTGCACTATGGATTTTTTTTTTTCCTCTTTATTTCAAATGTGAAAAAGAATTTGAAAAGTATGTATACTACATCCATTATTCAGATCTCGGATGTTTTTGATAGATGAAGCATATTTCTTCAAGTGATTTTTTATTATTTTTTTAATCTGTATTTTCATTAGGGTATCGATGTCTATATGCTTCCTCTTTTTTCATGTCAAAGTCTTTCTTGTCGCATTTTGCAAATTTTGCTTATAATGATAGAGAGATTGTATGAGAAGTATCAATTTCGAGGTAAATAATTGCATTCTGAGGACTAACAACACAATCTAATAGATTGTCATATCTTGGAGGGTGTAGGATATTTTACTAGCAACCAAATTATTTGGATGTTATAAACCCATTCATTATATTTGATTGTTGAGACAGTCATATGTGTAGATTCAAATTCTAAAATTTATTTCACATGATCAATTCAATGATCAATCGGTGACCTTAGTTCGTTCTCTAGGAATCTATGATTATTTGCTCACCTTTTTATCTAAATAAATAATTTTTTACATGTACTTATCATTTTTTCATGAATGGTCATTTCTTGCAGGCTAATTTCCATCAAGGTTTACTTTTGCCTGGTGCTTCTCAAATCAAGTATGTATATTCTCTTCTTCATCTTTTTTTTTTTCCATTCCATATGGTATTGAATTTGTTTAAAAGCCTTAATAAATGGTTAGGGCTATCTATGCTTCTATGCTTGTAAAGTTCATTCCACCAATTTCATTTGATTATTATTAAGGTTCATTCTAGCAATTTTGCTTTGGGTGGGCAACCTTAGGCGAGGCCAAATGACTCTTGCTCAGATCTGGGGTGAGGGTCACGCCCTCCCCCAGATTTGGGCTTGTAGGCCCTTGTTGGGAGACGCCAAGGCATCCCTTGGGACCGGTGAGGGTGACCTTCGTTGGCCCTTCCCGACGATTTTAGTGGCAGCCACTAGCAAGGGCTTGGCCAAGCCATGGGTGAATTTGTGTGTTTTTTTTTTTTTTTTTTTAAATCTAACTTTGTATGTATTTATAATTTTTTTCATGCTTTTTTTTTTCTGACGTGGCACTTAGTAGGCGCCACGTCAATTGCCACGTGTCTTAAGAAAGTAATAAAATAAGGCATGTAAGCATTTTCCAGTAGTTAAAGTGGACGAAATTAATAAAATGACTTGTTTAAACCAATTTGACAAGTTTTAAGATTTTATTGCACTTTTTACAGATTTCAAGATTTAATTGCACTTTCATGACTAGTTTTAAAACTTTTAACAAACTTGTCCCTAATATAATATTTATTCTGCAATTTCATCAAAACCTCAATGGTTTTATTTTCTATGAGTCTTATCAAAATTGTCCTTAGTGATCAATTAGAAAATTATCGCTTTATTACGATATAATGTCAACTACAATAATTTTTTTGCAGGCTATTATAAATATGATAATTAGGTTGGTTTGAAAATTTTTAAATCCCATTTCTAAAATTTTCGATTTCAATCTCACTATGTGTAAGTCAATTACTTGTCTTACTCATTCTCCTATGATAAATCAACTAAAAGAATGTGCAAGCATTGAAAGAAAATTTATATCATTTGAAATCTTTTTCTTCTTTTATGTCTACTGCAAGGGCAATTGCATTCCGACTTAGCCCCTCCAATACTTAGAGTAGGAATTCCTCCCTCGACAAAAACAGACTTTTTTGATGTATATACTACTAATTTGGATAGAATACATACACCCCCTCTAGTAAATTGATTTATGTTCATATATAGTTTTAATACAAATGCTAAATGGTCATTACACGGTCGATCATACATAGTTTAGCATTTTTTTTCTATGTAAAATTTTCCAAAAGAAGGAATTCTACGCACTTAGTGGATTGATTCACCATTTGACAACAAATGTATGCTTTCATATCGATAACATCATTAATGTAAGCATAAAGAAATAATATGAAATCCGTTCATTTGCTGGAAAATATTTTATATTTTTCCCTGAGGTAATCTCATCCTTTTTTCTCATGATTTAGTACATAATACGTTAATATTTCGTCAAGAAAACATATTAGGTTCATATTTTTAGAGCTATTCTGGCATAATGAACAGCATATACCCACACGCATATATATACGGATATTTTTATTATAATTCTCTAACAAAAGAATTTTACATTTACAGGCCTCTACAATGGAAAATGAAAATAACAACACAATTGACCATGTTACAACGGAGAACTCAACAGGGCAACATGGCCAAGACAGATTAACTATAAACGGTCAATTTACTTCTGCGACATCTAGATTGCAGGATGGGCGACTAGAGGGGTGAGGCGAGCTAGGCCTCATCCCGAGAGATCATCTCCATCACCATGGGCTCCCATCCAATTGAGAACGCACGAGGTACGTTCCAAAAAATGTAATATTATTATGTCTGTGTATTCATGTTTCATTCTAGGAATGGCGACATCTAATTTATAGTACTAGATTTGAAAACTCAACAAATTTTCGCATAATTCTTAATTTGGTTCCTAAATTAAGTATGATAATCCCATTGGAAATTTCGTCAATATAATTCCTTGAAAAGAGTATTTGAGATTGAGAGTTTTAAATTGAGACCGATTTTTACTACCAATTATGTGATGCATTTCCACATATATCATGCTCTTGATGCCAAAAGACAATCGCATTGTATTAAACTTGTGATTCTCATTTCTATATTAGACATGAACTTTTAATTTACACGCCATATCAAGATAATATGTAACTAGGTTTACCTTTTTAAATATTGTTTAAAATATATGACACTCCGTGTCATGTAGAAAAAGGAATGTCTTATGTAGTGTTGATGGATTTTTATTTTATTTTTTTTTTGGCAATGATTAACAACAACCTAGTAATGTCATAATTGTCATTACCTCTTATTTTATCTACTCGGAGATTTGTACTGGCTTGCATGTATTTTAAATTTCCACCTAAATGATAGTCTAGATACTTTCATGAACGATGAAAATATTTTTCATTCATTTATCTTTATAAGCAATACATGCAATTGTTTTGAAGAAAATGTTTCCTAAATTATAACTTCCTGCAAAACAAACGGAGCATCGGTATATACATAATCTTTTTATAGTACTATGAACTATAAAAAGTTCAACTAAATAGAGATTGCTGCTTGTGTATGACTTCAAACATTTGTAGTGGTGTCATGAGTTTTGTAGTGGACATAGAAGTTTTCAAGTAATAATATTTGTTACCCTAAATCTTGAATTTTGTTGTGGATGTGATTTTCGAGTTTTATCTCTCATACTAACGTCGAAATGTCTCAATTAGTGAAATTGTTGTAATTCATTTTCGTGGGTACTATGAATTATGTATTTTGCATTCAAACAACTAAAAGCCAATCTAGACATGCATTGATGTCGAATTGATGTAGAGGGACATCTATTTTTGACTTTGGTTAGCCCTCAAGCAAGCAATATTTTCGATACTTGAGAAATAATTTACTTAAGAAGAGGTGACTATGAAATACTTAGGTTTTCTTCATATGCTTCTGATTAAGAATTGGTCCACCTCAACAAACAGGGTGGAGATGCTTCCACAGGATTGAGTGAGGAAGCCATCTCTATACATCTCAAGTCGCAGCAATATCAACCCCAAACCTCTACTTCGGAAGAATACAATGTCGAAGCCGAATCCTACTGTATTTGTCTAGTAAGAACCACTTCGTTTACTCAAGAAAATATGTAGAATTGAGGAACAATATTGTTGTCCATAAGTAATTGTCTTGGCTAAATTTAAACTATGAGTACACATAAATGTTACTAAATCGTACCTTTTATTTTTCTGGACTATTTGCAGGATGACTTCATTCTTGAAGATAAGCTTGGACAGTTGGACTGTGGGCATCACTTTCACTATGGCTGTATTGAGAAATGGCTCATGAGGAGGAACTTATGTCCACTTTGTAAAAGGAAAGCAATAAAATTATGAATAAGGCATATTTCGTCTTTGAAGTGGTTCATGTAATGGTTTATTCAGAGATTGATTGAGTTTCAACTAAATTTGATATATTTAACATTGTTGAATATGTAATTTCTTTGTGTCTAATTTTAAGGAACTAAATAGAAGGCAACATGATAGCATGCGCCAATAAATAGTGACGTAATATTAGTGCCATTAATAATTAACTAAAATAACAAATAAATTGGTATTGAAGAAAACTATGAAACCTAAGTAGTGAAATACTCCCATGTTTGTTTTGACAATGAGAAGATATAAACTTCGTTGATAATTAATGACAATATGATGTTAACTAGAATAAAAGCCAACCGATTTCTGAGTTACGAACACCATCCATCAAGATATTTTAGATAAGAACGTGATTAAAACCTTTTATATGTGGTGGGAGATCTAATTTATATAAGCAAAATGAAAATTAGAATATGTAGGAGTCTTGATAATGAAATGGGGATATATATGGTGATTAGATTGGGCAAAGATGTATTAGTTATATGGGCAGTAGATACTCTCTCTCACTTAAACACACAAACACACAAATTACTTAATAACATTGAATTATTTTTTTGATCGCTACAAAGGGCCATCAATTTTAAGCAGCACCTTTTTGGGGATCCTAAGTGATACAGTTAACTATAGGTAAACAGAGATTCATCGATCTGCCAACACGCACTAAGACAACACCGCTCACTTGCGCACTAACAAAGAGAAATCACTTTTCTTTTTCATTATGTGAAATATGACAAAAAGCTACCTCATACATAGAATAGATCAAATAAGTACTCTGTTAACCCTAAGTGACATAACCACTGGGATTCGCCCTAGTGGCCACCCTTCCAACATGGAAGGGGGAGGTGAGGGGTTCAAATCCCCACCTTCTCAAGGGGGGATGGGATGGGGACGCGTAAGTTTAAGTGATTAGAGTAGGAATGACCAAAAAAAAAAAAAAAACCCTAAGTGACATTGGAAAACTCAAAAAGTTACATTAACCAGTAAAGCATTTAGAAAAATAAATAAAAGCCTAATATAACACCAAAAAGGGCATAAAACTAGAAAAGTGCTCGCAAGCATGCCTAATCAATGGAATTCAAGGCCCAAAACATATTGTATCTGACTTGTAAGAGTCACTTCATTATGTAAGAACATCGAGATAAAAGAAGAATGGCAAAAAATTTCAGTCAGTACATAACTTTTAAGACAAATTTAGGATAAGTGGAATATATCGACCACTCATTATACTCTCGTTTTTGCTAACATCAGTGCAGGATGCATATCCTGATCAACCCGGAAAGTTGGATGGCGGCCATTGCTTTTGCTACCACTACATTGCGAAATGGCCCAAGGTGAAGATTATTGTCCAATTTGCATTGCGGCAGCAGCAGTACTAGCAATATGAATGAGAGTTCACATACGATAAATTTCAAATTTATGATGAGATTTATCGACCTTTATATTTTTTTATTTTTTTCCTCTGACAATCTAATTTGTAATTGACCACGTTCTTGTTTTCCCTCTCATCTTATTCATTGAGAATCAAACACTTTTCAAGTTCATAGGTCTTTGACATCCACACATGATCATCTCTATTAGTGAAAGTGGGAATGCATTTCCATGGAGAACTTCATTTTGAACCATTGGGGGCCTTTCAAGTTTGAACATCAAACTCCATTAATGAGAAAAGCAGGACACTTCCATATGGCTTCCTAGCTGCGGGCTTGAACAGTACAGTAGTTGCTGACGATGCTGAGTATTAGAGAGTCGCGGGAAAATTACAAAACTATTCTACTCTACTTTGCATTATCTGATTTTAAGACGTGCTTCACAATGCAAATGATCAAAATCTTAACATCTCAAAGAGAAGCTGCAGCTGCTCACGCTTAATGATCCATCTTGAAAACCAGTCTTGCAATTTTCTCTACTCCATTGCCATATAAAGCAACGATAAGTATAAAGAATTCTAAAAACCAGAGTCCTGAGTTGGATGGAGATACGACATCTGCCAAACAATTACTAATAATAATTATTATAACAATGGTAAAGATTTTTCAAGACCACGACACAGAACTAAGACAATACAGCTGACCTGAAAGATAAACGCCGCACAAGAAACCTCAGCATGAAACAAGTATTAATGCATGCTAACCTCACGCAGTACATCAATCATATTGTGTATACGCTGGCCTGCCTTCTGCTGGATCTGCAAAAAGACAACACATTGACAAACCAAAATCAGCGAGTACATTGGCTATGGGATCCATAGGGACAATAACTATCTGCAACTCCAAAAGTTAACATCGATTAGATACAAAGAACACATTTCCTCATTCAGAACTAAGACATTGTGCATCGCATTCAGACATTGTGTAAATCTGATTATACAAGTATATATAGGAGGGATGAGCTGGTGTCACTTCAAAGCTTGCCATTTTGTAATGCCTTCGTTTCACTTTTGGCAAGGAAAATAACTCTTGAATATCATTACGGGCAAGTTTGGATCAGTGTGCACTTGTACATCCAGGAAAAAAATCAATTCCAAACTAAAGTGGGTTCAGTCGGAAGAATTATCACCTTCTTTGCTAAAAACAAGACAGCACCAACTGTACCCTCAGCATATATTGATCTACCACAAACGTTGTGCTGAAACTCGAAAGAAACTCTGTAAAAAGTAGATGAATATTTCGTGATACTCATCTCTAGAAAATCTTATGAAATAAGGTGGACATATCAAAAAATAAAAACATAATTACGTTTCATCGGGCAATGACAGATGATACAAATGGAAAGCATGACCAGACAAATACTCTTCTGGAACTCCCACCATCTCCATTGTTGTTAAGGATCACAGATCATCTGGATCTGATGGTATTTCAAAGCAAAAGCACAGCTAAGTGTGAGATATTTTCAATGTGGAAATACTAATAATAATAATAATCATACTTACAGAACCAACAACAACAAAGATTATTGTTACGGTTCATCTACTGTGCCATTCACTCATGCATAATCTAGAAGATATTCAACACGCAAGTATAAATCGAAGGTTTTGCCCCATAGGCAAGTAGGCCAATGGTATAAGAACTAAACCTAAAGACCTCTTAGCTCTTGCCAGAAGTGCATAAAAACAAAGCTTCATCAAGATTAAAGGAACAAACTAAAAACAAAAATCATGTGTTTGGCCAATAACTAATCTACAGCCTGCTTGCTAACAATTCAATTCATATAAACACAGATAAATGATCTGGACTAGCAACAAATACGTACATGTTCCTCAATGTGCCTTTTTCAGGATAAACAAAAGAAGAATCAACAAGAATTTCCAAATAAATCGAGTCCAAAGTCAAAAACATAATTTCACAACCCACCTGATCCATGTCAAAAGACACTCCCAACTTCTCAAAGCAAGAAATTACTGCCTTAGTTGTTCCAGATGTGTCCAATTTGCTTGATTAATGGGACTCCACCACCTGTACTTTAAACAGATTCACCAGTGCCACCATCAGCACATCCAAATGTGAACTGAAAACAGCAATAACTTACTAAACCATGTCTACAATATAAATTTGGCATCATTAGGTCAACAGTAAAACAGTAGAGTGTTGCAATATTATAAATTAACCCAAATTCATTGCACACAAGTAAATGTTAATCAATCAATGCAGATCACCAGACCAGACCCCAGCAACAACGACTACCAATTCTCAAAATATTCTTAAGAAAGCAGCATAATACCTGGTCTTCCACTACAACTCAGTGCACCAGAATAGACATCAACGATGCACCTGTTCAAATTGGCAAAGAAAAAGTGAGGAGAAGTAGGAAGGGGGTAAAACCACACAATGGCATTTTAAGGACAGAAGATGCCCCCTAATCACTCAAAAAGATAAGAGTGTAACAAAAGGGTAACCATGGAAAACCCAGAGGGACTTAAATTGCCACATATTCCAGCTCTTGTGCTTCCCAAGATAGCAACATAAAAAGCCTATTTCTCACCTAACAAAAAATCTTTTTTCTCCCTCTCATTTGTTCCCTCGTACTTCAGTGAAGATAGTGGTTCAGTGTATGAGTACCCGAACTCCTATCTCATTCCCCATTCTGGTAAAAGGGTCACTTCACAACAACTAGCGCAGTACTCAACCATCATTCAACTTGATAACCAAGCAAATGAAACATGACGAGTTAAGATAACAGGTAAAACACAACAAATCTAACTGAGAATAGGAACTAAATAAAGATAAGCTTATGGGATAGAATCAGATAAGATTCACAGCACCTAATCTGCCTTGAGTCCCACATCGGCTTAGCACACAAACAATGAGTCACCTATAACCTCACTTGACCGCCGTCTTTTTTCTGCTCCGTGATATAGGTAGTGTCTTGTTTGTATCATTGTGTTTACATTTCATCTTTGTGTTGATATGATGCAGAAAACATAGAGATCAACAGTACCTAATTGACATATTATAGGACAAAACTCACAGAACTTCCATTCTTACTACCCTTTTTTCTTTTTTCATGCACAGTTAATCTTACAACCAATAGCTCTCTCAAAAGTATCTAATCAAACATTGGTGGGAATTCTAATTTTAACATCAGCTACATGTGCACTTAAACATCCATAAAATCATTAATCGAGACCCAGTCAAAAGGATGAACCATACAAGAAAGAGAACGAAAGTGAGGAGTAGAGGGGAAAGCAGATGCAGAAAAGTAAGGACTGAACACCTTTAAAAAATACCCAGAGAAGGCTCCTGGAAACTGCTCTGCCATAATTTCCATCGCTGTAAGAAATGCCACAACCTACCAAAAACTAGAGAATAATTAGGACAAAATAAGAAAGTGCAGAGATGGCTAAAACTGAACAAGGATCCCGGGGTGTCACCTGTTTCCCCATTTGCGGGAAATTACTGCATATACATTTGAATCCTTGACTGTTTTGTAAAGCCGATCCCTATCCCTCCAGTAGTTCCCATGACAAATGGAACTGCAACATTGCAATTCAGCTCGGCACTACCTTCATGATGATAGAAAGATATGCTCAGTAACAAGAATAAAATTGAACTTATCAAGCGACCAGTGACATATTGGCTCATGCAGTATCCGATTAAGGTTTGCAGATTTCACAAAATTACCGAAGTTCCATATAATCAGACAATCCTCCCACCCCTATTTCAATGGACTATAAAAAACCAGACCTCTCTTTCAGCAAATGCATTTCTATCAACTCTATCTCTTAAGATGTATCCCTTACTGTTCACTGCATCAGGCACAGTGTAGTCGACCACGATCATATCCGGGTGTTCATGAAAGACCGAGGTCCGTGCACCGTAATCTCTTTCCCACACATCTCTACGGTTTTTCCAGCCTCTCCAGCACAGCCAAACGACATGGGGATAGGATCGAGCCCTGCAGAATCCGCTGCTTTTATAACGGCCTTCCTCATTTTGCCCAAACAACTGTTCACCTGCAGCCACAGCAAACACGCAATGGCGGGGAAAAGACCAAAAATCGTAATGAGAATTTTCAGTAACTTAAGAAGAAAGCACACATTACCCAAACCCACATAAATTCCCATCCTAAAATTAAGCAATCGCAACTTCTCAGTGCCCAAATGCAATACCCACCAAGTAGAACTAGGCAAAAGAAAGCATTTTTCGCGCACTCCAAACAAGACGACTCCCCACCACATTCGCCCCACACCATCATCGAACACCACGCGAGCGGAAGCGCCGTTACCATGATGGGTATGTTCAGTTTCTTCGAAGCTCGGGCTTGGAGGTGGGCCCGAGGGGCGGGCGACGCCGACATGGTCACGGCGGCGGATCGGCTGCGGAAAGGAAGAAGAAGACGGCGGCGGCCGCGCCTCGTACGTTCTCTCGGGAAGCGGGAAGCGAGCGGAGTCGCGTCTGCTCCGCACGTGCTGTTCCTGGCGGGAGTGCGACTCGCGCGGACGCCATCGGGGGCGGTGGCGAAAGATGGAAGAAATCGAGAGCTGAATAGAATTACTAAATTGAGGAAACTCTTATTTTTCCCTCCTCCTTAGTCCAAAACCTGCCTTCACCTTTTTTTGTATAAATAAGACGAGACCTAGACTATTATAGTTTGTGTTTCTCTTCACATCATTTTTCTTCAATGTGCACCTAAAAAAGAAAATGAACTGCTATAGATGCCAACATCTCCAAATTTCAATTTAAATTATTTATAATAGAGAAACAAACGCGGGTACAAAGAGAGGTAGAGATGATGAACACATTAATAGCTTCCAAAGTCAATTACTAATCAAAAAGATTTTGCCAAAAAAAAAAAATCTATACAAAAAGGATGTCTACCTAATTATTATACAAAAAAATTAACTACTAAAGGAATGCATTTTAAAGACAACGGGAGGGGAAAATGCATTAAGGAAAGAATTTGAATGCAAATAGAATTAAATAAATGGCAACAAAAAGAAAATTCAAAAACGGAATTCAAGTACCCTAAAACTAGATAATGACTAGATTGGGCTACCACAAAATTAATCAAATAATTAATGTATAATCATATAAGTTTATAGTTAACAAGGGAAATGAATAGAATACAGCAAGTTTGAACTTACCCAATTAGCCTTGATGAAGAAAAATGAATGCACGAAGATATGTTATGAGGTTTATTGCTAGATACGTGTGTCAATGCGAGTGAGCAAGTTGTTCCCAAAATAGACGTATCGGAAATAGGCAAAAGAGAGTATATAATAAAGTATCTTTTGTATTTTCCCAACTAAAAGGTCAATGGGTATATTTCTTGCATCAATACACTTTTCTTTTCTTCAACAATTTTATTACTGTGGGATTTCCTTTCTCCAAAATACATCAGGACAAGTAATCATCTTCATATGGACCACTGGCAACCATTAGTATTTCAAAGATTTTTTTTTCGTATTCTTTGGCTAAATGAAGTAGAGTTGAATTTTTAATTAGTAAGCTATATCTCATTATAATTGAATTGCATTTTTTTTTCTGTTTCTAAAGTTGCAATTTAGAATAATCGCTAGAAAATGACATCTTATGTCGATGATGTAACAATATTGGCTTCATATACTTAACAATAAAGAACAAATTTAAATTTAGAAAATCTAAAATAACTGTTAATGGTTGCCAACGAGAAAAATATATAAATAAGTAGATGAAAATTAAATAATCTTAATGGTACATCCGCTCAATTAGTAACTAATTTAGAATATCCATCAATCGATTGTTTTAAGAAGTCAAATTAAGGAACTTAGACATATCGCTTACCAATTTGATAACAAGTACATACTTAACTTACAAATCTCATACTAGATTCCGGACCTTAATACCATCTACATCGGATAAGAAAATTATTACTGTTTACAAGGAATGATATTAAAAGGTCTTGCACTCTTTTGATGGATTACTTTGAGAATCTATGAAAAAATTAAGATTAAATAAGATCAAGCCGTTTTAAATATTGTGGGAGAGGGAGAATAGTAGACCAAAAAAATATAATTCAATAAAACGAGACTAGTTCAAGAATAAAATACAAATACAAATGTAAGATGACAATTCGAATTAGGATTTTTCAGCAACTGAAAAGAGATGTCAAATTGAGAAAGCTATTCAATATGGTAAGTTGAAATTTACTCAATCAATCATGAGAAAGTATAATATAAATAGAGACAAGTTCTACACTACCGACTTGTCTTCCTAAAGTTTGTCTTCAATTTGTATCATCTCATCTCTGTCATACTCTATGCAAATTACATCAAAATTCTCTTGAACTCTCACATGAGTCTAGATCTTCTAGGTTATTTTTCATGTGCTCTTCTACTCTGTTTTCCCCTTTGATATCCCTTTTTTCTCCTTAGAATACGGTATGATATAGGTAGTTTTTCAACCCTTGCACTATGTTTTTTTTCTATTTATTTCAAATGTGAAAAAGAATTTGAAGAGTATGTATACTACATCCATTGTTCAGATCTTTGATTTTTTTTTTTAATAGATGAAGCATATTTCTTCAAGTGTATTATTATTTTTTTTTTAATCTATATTTTCATTAGGGTATCGATGTTTGTAACAACCTATATGCTTTTATTTTTTCCATGCAAAAGTCTTTTTTGTCACATTTTACAAATTCTTCTAAAGAGATTGTATGAGAAGTATCAATTTCAAGGGTAACTAATTGCATTTCGAAGCCTAACTACACAATCTAATAGATCGTTGTATCCTGGAGGGTGTGGGATATTTTACTAGCAACTATATTAATTGGATCTTATAAAAATATTTTTTATATTTGATTGTCGAGACAATCATACGCATAGGTTCACATTCTAAAATTTATTTAACATAATCAATTCAATGATCAATCAGTGACCTTAGTTCGTTCTCTACCGAATCTATGATTATTTGCTCACCTTTTATCTATATTATGTTTCATCAGGTGATGACAAATGATACAAATGGAAAGCATGATCCAATCATCTCCATTTGTATTGTTCAGGATCACGGAACATCCGGATCAGATGCTATTCCAAAGCAAAAGCATAGATAAATCTGTGATAGTTTTTATTGTGGAAATACTAATAATAATCTTAACAATAGAACCAGCATTTACAAAGGTTATTTTTACAATTTATCGTCTACTGTGCCATTCACTCATACATAATTTAGAAGATATACAAGATGTGAGTGCAAAACGAAGGTTTTCCCCCATAGGCAAGTAGGCCAATGGTATAAGAATTGAACCCAAAGACCTTTTAGCTCTTGCCGGAATTACATAAAAACAAAGCTTCATCAAGATTTAAGGAACAAACTAAAAAACAAAAATCATGTGTTTGGCCAAGAACTAATCTACAGCCTACTTACTAACAATTCAATTCATATAAACACAGAAATGATCTGGACTTGCAACAAATATGTATATGTTCCTTAATGTGCCTTTTTCAGGATAAATAAAAAAGAATCAACAAGAATTTCTCCATAAATCGAGTCAAAGTCACAAACATAATTTCACAACACACCTGATCCATGTCAAAAGACACTCCCAACATCTTGAAGCAAGAAATTACCGCTTGAGCTATTCTAGATTGTCCAATTTGCTAGATTGATGGAATTCCATCACCCATACTTCAAACAAATTCAGCATTGCCTCCATCAGCACATCCATATGTGAACTGAAAACAACAATTACTTACCATACCATGTCTACAATATAAATTTGGCATCATTAGGTCAAGAGTAAAATAGTAGAGTGTTATAATATTATAAATTAACCAAAATTCATTGCACACGAGTAAATATTCATCAATCAATGCAAACCCCCAGACCAAACCACAGCAAAAACGAATCCTGCTTCTCAAGCTATTCTAAAGAAAGCAGCATAACACACGGTGTTCCACCACAACTTAGTGCACCAAAATAAACATCAACGATGCACTTGTTCAAACTGGCAAAGAGAAAGTGAGGAGAAGTAGGAAGGGGGTGAAACCACACTATGGCATTTTAAGGACGGAAGATGTCCCCCAATAAAAAATATAAGAGTTTAACAAAAGGGTAACTATAGAAAACCTAGAGGGACTCAAATTGCCACAGGTTCCAGCTCTCGTGCTTGCCGAGATAGCAATATAAAAAGCTTATTTCTCACCTAACAAAAAATCTTTTTTTTCCTCTTATTTGTTCCCGTGAACTTCAGCAAAGATAGTGGTTTAGTGTATAAGCACCCGAACTCCTATCTCATTCCCCATTTTGGTTAAAGGGTCGCTTCACAACAAATGGCGGAGTACCCAACCATCATTCAACTTGATAACCAAGCAAATGAACATGATGAGTTAAATGATAACAGGTAAAATACAACAAATCTAATTGAGGATAGAAACTATATAAAGATAAGCTTACAAGATAGAATCAGACCTATATTAGTAAGATTAACAGCACCTAATCTGCCTTGAGTCCCACATCGGCTTAGCACACCAACGATGAGTCACCTATAACCACACTTGCCACTGTCTTTTTTTTGCTTTGTGATTTAGGTTATGTCTTGTTTGTTTGTTTGTTTTTTTTTTTTTTTTTTGATACCTAGGAACCACCGTACAGCCGGCAGCCGGCGATGTAAACCTGGAGCGGTGCTAGCGTAGAACCCACCACCACGACGCCACACTTAAGTTCACTAATGAATGCGCAGTATGCGAACTTGGAGGTTCAAACTCTCGCCCTACCGTGAAGAGGGTCTGAGCGCATACCAACGTAGCCACCAAATGGGGTGGTTAGGTTGTGTCTTGTTTGTATCATTGTGTTTCCATTTTATCTTTGTGTTGATATAATGCAGAAAATAAAGAGATCAATAGTACTTGATTGACAAATTGTAGGACAAAACTCACAGAACTTCCATTCTTAGTATCTTACTTTATTTTTTTCATGCGTAGTTGATCTTACAACCAATGGCTCTCTTGAAAGTATCTAATCCAACAATGGTGAGAATTCTAATTTTAACATCAGCTACATGTGCACTTAAACATCCATAAAATCATTAATTGAGACCTAGTCAAAAGGATGAACGATACAAGACAGAGAGCAAAGTGAGGGGCAGAGGGGAAAGCAGATGCAGAAGAATGAGGACTGAACACCTTTAGAGGATACCTAGAGAAGGCTCTTGGAAATTGCTCTGCCATAATCTCCATCGCTGCAAGAAATGCCACAACCTACCAAAAACTAGAGAATAATTAGGACAAAATAAGAAAGTGCAAAGACGGCTAAAACTGAACATGGATCATCGGTTCTGTCAGTTGTTTCCCCATTTGTTAGCAAATTACTGCATATAAATTTGAATCTTCGACTGTTTAGTAAAGCTAATCCCTATATCCTCCAGTAGTTCCGATTACAAATGGAACGCCAACATTGCAATACAGCTCAGCGTTACCTTCATAATAGAAAGAATTTAATTGAACTTATCAAGCGAACAGTGACATATTGCCTCGTGCAGTATCTTGTTAAGGTTTGCAGATTTCAAAAAAATTTCTGGATTTCCAAACAATTAGATGATCCTCCCACCCATATTTTAATGGAACTTTGAAAAACGAGACCTCTCTTTCGGCAAATGAATTTCTATCGATACTCTCTCTAAAGATGTGTTACTGTTCACTGCATTAGGCATATTCGGGTGTTCACAAAAGACCAACACCGCAACGCTTTCTCTATCTAAAGATGCGTGCACCTTAATTATTTTGCCACACACCTCTATGGTTTTTTCTAGCCTCTTTGGCACAGCCAAACGACATTGGGATAACCACTGGGGTTTACCCGGTGGCCACCCTTCCAACATGGAAGGGGAGGTGGGGGGTTCGAATCCCTACTTTCTCAGGGGGGGTTAGGGTGGGGACGAATTAATTTCAGGAGTGGGTTTCAACTCTCACGCCCTGCAAGGAGGCAGGACAAAAGTCTAAGAGTGAGCGTTAGAATAGGCGTAAAGTAGGACCGACCAAAAAAAAAAAAACGACATTGGGATAAGATCTAGTCCTGTAGAATTTGCTGCATTTATAATAGCCTTCCCCATTTTGCTTGAACAACAGTTCACCTGCAGCAACAGCAAATGCGCAATGCATTTATTGACTAAGCCAAAAAAAAAAAAAAAAAAAAGGCCAGGAAAATATCGAAAAATTTATTGAGATGTTTCAGTAACTTATGATTTAAATTATTTATAATAGAGAAACAAACGCGCATACCAAGTGAGGTAGAGATGAGGAGCGTAGCTTCCAAAGTCAATCACTAATCAAAGGATTTTCCCAAAAAAATGAATCTATTCATGAGGATGTCTACATAATTAATATAGTGTTGTTTTTCTCTTTGGAATGTGAAAAAAAAAAAAGTACTAGAGGAATGAGTTTTAAAAACAATGGGAAGGAAAAAAGGCATTAAGGAAAGAATTCAAATGCAAATAGAATTAAATAAATGGCTTCAAAAAGAAAAGTCAAGTGCCCTAAAAATAGATAATGATTAGATTGTGCTGCCACAAAATTAGTCAAATAATTAATGTATAATCATATACGTTTATGCTAACTAGGGAAATGAATAGAATACGGCACACCTGAACTAACCCAATTAGCCTTGATGAAGAAAGATGAATGCACAAAGATATGCTATGAGGTTTATTGTTGGATATGTGTGTTAGTGCATGTGTGAGCAAGTTGTCCCAAAGTAGACCTATCTAAAATCAGCAAAAAAGAGTATATGGTAAAATATCTTGTATTTCCCAGTAAAAGGCCAATGTGTATAATTTCTTGCATCCATATACTTTTATTTTCTTCAACAATTTTATTATTGTGGGATTTCCTTCCACCAAAATTCTTGAGGATAAATAATTATCTCAATATGAACCATTGACAACCATTTTATTTCCAGAAGTTTTTCCTATTCTTTGGCTAAATGAGGTAGGGTTGCATTGTTAATTAGTAAGCTATATCTCGTCAATAATTGAATTGCATCTTTTTGTGTCTAAGTTGAAATTTGGAATGATCACTAAAAAATGACATCTTATGTCGTTGATGTAACAATATTGGCTTCATATACTTAAAAATAACGGACAAATTCAAATCGAGAAAATATAAAATAACTGTTAACGGCTGCCAACGAGAAAAATATATAAATAAGTAGATGAAAATTAAGTAATTCTAACGGTATGTACGGTCAGTTAGTAACTAGGTTAAAAGATTCATCAATTGACCGTTTTAAGAAATTAAATTAACGAACTTAGATATATCACTTACCAATATGATAACAAGTACATATTTAACTTGCAAATCTCATAGTAGATTCCGGACCTTAATACCATCTACATCAGATAAGAAAATTGTTACCATTTACAAGGAATGATATTAAAAGGTCTCGCTCTCTTTTGGTGGATTACTTTGAGAATCTATGAAAAGATTAAGATTAACCAAGATCAAACCATTCTAAATATTGTGGGAGAGGGAGAATAGTAGACCAAGAAAATAATTAATTCAATAAAACGAGACTATTTCAAGAATGAAATACAAATACAAATGTAAGATGACAATTCGAATTAGGATTTCTTAGCAATTAAAAAGAGATGTCAAATTGAGAAAGCTCTCCAATATGGTATGTTAGAATTTACTCAATCAGGCATGAGGAAGGATAATATAAATAGAGATAAGTTCTGCACTACCAACTTGTCTTCTTAAAGTTTGTCTTCATTTTGGTATCATCTCATCTTTTTGTCTTAGTCTATGCAAATTACATCAATATTCTCTTGAACTCTCACATCGGTCTAGATCTTCCAGGTTATTTTTCATGTGCTTCCCTGATCTTCTTTTCCCTTTCATATCCTTCTTTCTTCTTAGCATATGGTATGATATAGGTAGTTTTCAACTCGTGCACTATGATTTTTTTTTCCTCTTTATTTCAAATGTGAAAAAGAATTTGAAAAGTATGTATACTACATCCATTGTTCAGATCTCGGATGTTTTTAATAGATGAAGCATATTTCTTCAAGTGATTTTTTTTTTTAATCTATATTTTCATTAGGGTATTGATGTCTATATGCTTTCTCTTTTTTCGTGTCAAAGTCTTTCTTGTCGCATTTTACAAATTTTGCTTATAATGATAGAGAGATTGTATGAGAAGTATCAATTTGAAGGTAAATAATTGCATTCTAAAGACTAACAACACAATCTAATAGATTGTTGTATCTTGGAGGGTGTAGGATATTTTACTAGCAATCAAATTATTTGGATGTTATAAATCCATTCATTATATTTGATTGTCAAGATAGTCATACGCATAGATTCAAATTCTAAAATTTATTTCACATGATCAATTCAATGATCAATCAGCGACCTTAGTTCGTTCTCTAGGGAATCTATGATTATTTGCTCACATTTTTATCTAAATAAATAATTTTTTAGATGTACTTATCATTTTTTTCATGAATGGTCATTTCTTGTAGGCTAATTTCCATCAAGGTTTATTTTTGGCTGGTGCTTCTCAAATCAAGTACGTATATTCTCTTCTTCATCTATTTTTTTTTTTTCCATTCCATATGGTATTGAATTTGTTTAAAAGCCTTAATAAATGGTTAGGGCTATCTATGCTTCTATGCTTGTAAAGTTCATTCTACCAATTTCATTTGATTATTATTAAGGTTCATTCTAGCAATTTTGCTTTGGGTGGGCAACCTTGGCGAGGCTAGATGACTCTTGCTAAGATCTGGGGTGAGGGTCGCGCCCTCCCCCAGATTTGGGCTAGTAGGCCCTTGTCGAGAGCCACCAAGGCATCGCTTGGGGCTAGTGAGGGTGACCTTCGCTGGCCCTTCCCGATGATTTTAGTGACAGCCACTGGTAAGGGCTTGGCCAAGTAGTGGGTGAATTTGTGTGGATGATTTTTTTTTTTTTTTAATTTTTTGCTCTTTATTTTTAATCTAATTATGTATGTATTTATAATTTTTTAATTCTTTTTTCTGACGTGGCAACGTGGCACTTAGTAGGCACCACGTCATTGCCACGTGTCTTAAGAAAGTAATAAAATAAGGCATGTAAGCATTTTCCATTAGTTAAAGTGGACGAAATTAATAAAATGACTTGTTTAAACCAATTTGACAAGTTTTAAGATTTTATTTCACTTTTTACAACTTTTAAGATTTAATTGCACTTTCATGACTAGTTTTAAAACTTTTAACAAACTTGTCTCTAATAGTTATTCTACAATTTCATCAAAACCTCAATGGCTTTATTGTCTATGAGTCTTATCAAAATTGTCCTTAGTGACCAATTAGAAAATTATCACTTTATTACGATATAATGCCAACTACAATAATTTTTTTGCAGGCTATTATAAATATGATAATTAGGTTGGTTTGAAAAATTTTAAATCCCATTTCCAAAATTTTCGATTTCAATCTCACTATGTGTAAGTCAATTACTTGTCTTACTCATTGTCCTATGATAAATCAAGTAAAAGAATGTGTAGTGTTTTATGTCTACTACGAGAGCAATTACATTACGACTTAGCCCCTCCAATACTTCAAGTAGGAATTCATCCCTCGACGAAAAAAGACTGTTTCGATGCATATACTAGTAATTTGGATAGAATACATACAACCCCTCTAGTAAATTGATTTATGTTCATATATAGTTTTAATACGAATACTAAATGGTCATTACACATCGATCATACATGGTTTAGCATTTTTTTCTAAGTAAAACCACCAAAAGAAGGAATTCTATGCACTTAACGGATTGATTCACCATTTGACAACAAATGCATGCTTTCGTATCCATAACGTCATTAATATAAGCATAGAGAAATAATATGAAATCCATTCATTTGCTAGAAAATATTTTATATTTTTTACGTGAGGTAATCTCATCCTTTTTTCTCATGATTTAGTACCTTTAGAGCTATTCCGATATAATGAACAGCGTATATACCCACACACACACACACACACACACACATATATATACACATTTATTTATTATAATATTCTAACGAAAGAATTTTACATTTACAGGCCTCTATAATGGAACATCAAAATAACAACACAATTGACCAGAACACAAATGAACTACTTGAGCCAAGAATTTTTCCAAGAAGTGACGCACGTTCCAATGGTCAGGTTACAACGGAGAACTCAGAGGGGCTACATGCCCATGTACAACTAAGTATAACCAATCAATTTACTTCTGCGGCATCTAGATTGCCAGGATGGGCGAGTAGAGGGGTGAGGCGAGCTAGAGCTCATCCCGAGATGTCATCTCCATCACCGTGGGCTGCCATTCAATTGAGAGTACCCGAGGTATGTTCCAAAAAAATGTAATATTATCTGTGCATATTCATGTTTCATTCTAGGACAGGCGAGGTCTTATTTATAGTACTAGATTTGAAAACTCAATAATTTTCGCATAATTCTCAATTTGGTTCCTGAATTAAGTATGATAATCCCATTGGAAATCTCATCAATATAATTCCGTGAAAAGAGTATTTGAGATTGAGAGCTTTAAATTGAAACTGATTTTTACTACCAAATATGTGAGGCATTTCCATATACCTCATGCTCTTGATGCCAAAAGACACTCACATTGTATTAAACTTGTGATTCTCATTTCTATGTTGGATATCAACTTTTAATTTACAAGTCATATAATGATAATATGTAATTAAGTATACCTTTTTAAGAATTTTATAAAATATATGAAACCCCATGTCATGTAGAAAAAGGAATGTCTTATGTATTGTTGATGGATTTTTTTTTTTTGGGAGCAATGATTGACCACAATCTAGTAATGTCATAATTGTCATTACCTCTTATCGTGTCTCCGCAAAGATTTGTACCGGCTTGCATGTATTTTAAATTTCCACCTAACTGATAGTCTAAATATTTTCATGGACAATCAAAATATTTTTCATTCATTCATTCATCTTTGTAAACAAGACATGCAATCATTTTGAAGAAAATGTTTCCTAAATTATAGCTTTTTGCGAAACAAATGGAGCATTAGTATATACATAATCTCTTTTATAGTACTATGAACTAGAAAAAGTTCAACTAAACAGAGATTGCTGCTTGTGTATGACTTCAAACATTAGCAGTGGCGTCATGAGTTTTGTAGTGGACACAAAAGTTTTCGAGTTTGTCACCTTAAATCTTGAGTTTTGTTGTGGACATGATTTTCAAGTTTTATCTCTCATGCTAATGTCGAAATGTCTGAATTTGTGAAATTGTTCTAATTTAGCACCATGGGTATATATATACTCAAGCCCCTTCACTACATTTATGTGTGTTATTATGTATTTTGCATTCAAACAACTAAAAACCAATCCAAATGTGCATTGATGTAGAATTGATGTAGAGGGACATTTAGTTGCGACTTTAGTTAGCCCTTGAGCGAGCAATATTTTTTATACTTGAGAAATAATTTACTCAAGGAGAGGTGACTATGAAATACTTAGGTTTTCCTCATATGCTTTTGATTAAGAATTGGTCCACCTCGGCAAACAGGGTAGAGATGTCTCCACAGGATTGAGTGAGGAAGCCATCTCTGTACATCTCAAGTCGCAACAATATCAACCCCAACCCTCTACTTCAGAAGAATCCAATGTCAAAGCCGAATCTTGTTGTATTTGTCTAGTAAGAACCACTTCATTTACTCAAGAACATATTAAGATAGAAATGAAGAACAATATTGTTGTCCATAAGTAATTGTCTTAGCTAAATTTAAACTATGAGTATGCATACTAAATCGTACCTTTTATTTTGGTGGAGTATTTGCAGGATGACTACAATGTTGAAGATAAGCTTGGACAGTTGGATTTGTGGGCATCGCTTTCACTATGGTTGTATTGAAAAATGGCTCATGAGGAGGAACTTTTGTCCACTTTGTAAAAGGAAAGCAATAAAATTATGAATGAGGCATATTTCATCTTTGAAGTGGTTCATGTAATGGTTTTTGAGGAGATTGATTGAGTTTCAACTAAATTTGATATATTTAACATTGTTGAATATCCAATTTCTTTGTGTCTAACTTCAAGGAACTAAATAGAAAGCAACATGATTGCATATGCCAATAATAATGACGTAATATTAGCGCCAATAATTAATTAACTAAAATAACAAATAAATTGGTATTGAAGAAAACTGTGAAAACTAAGAAGTGAAATACTCCCATGTCTGTTTTGACAATAAGAAGATATGAACTTTGTTGATAATTATTGACAATATGACATTAACTAGAATAAAAGCCAATCGATTTCCAAGTTACAAACACCATCCGTCAAGATATTTCGGATAATGAATGCGATTAAAACCTTTTATATGTGGTGGGAGATTTAAATTATATAAGCAAAATTAAAATTAGACTATGTAAGAGACCTTGATAAAATGGGGATGTGTGTATGTAAGAGACCTTGATAAAATGGGGATGTGTGTGTGTGTGTGTGTGTGTGTGTGTGTGTGTGTGTGTGTGTGTGTGTGTGGTGATCAGATTGGGCAAAGATATATTAGTTAAATCGGAAAATCAACTTTCATCCACCGCAATATCAGGTGTCTGCGGTTTTCCATTGTATGCGATTGCAGCCATAGATGATGTCAAGGCCACACGCTGCACAAAAGGCGCTTTGGAACATGAATTCAGGACATTAAGAGCTCCCTTCGCAGCAGATCAAATAATTCTGCCTGCGGATCCTTGACATCATGATAAAAGGGCGAGGCGGTGTGGAAAAACGCCTGCACAACCCTCAGCAATAGGATCAAATGAACCCTCTTCCAGCAGGTTGGCTTTGAACAGTTGAAGTCCGTCTTTCTCTCCATTAAGTCCAAGCAGATGTTTAGTCTTTTTGGGATCATTCGGATCGTGGACGGAGGGTGTAGCCGCGCTGTAGGAGGAGCTTGACGAGCCACAAGGCGATGTAACCGGATGCTCCGGTCACACACACGACCTTCACGGCACCAACCACCGCGCTCATTCTCATCTTCTCCGTTTCGCCTTCTTCGTCCTTCTCCTTCTTCGTTTCGAAAAGGTAGCTCTCACTCTGCTAAGAGGGAGAGATCTCTCCTTTTTCCTTGGCCGAGCTTCCTTCACTCCTCTATCTCTGGTTCTCTCACCTCCTGGTTCTCTCCATAACCGAAGTTCTGCAGCTCCCTCCTCCTCTCTCTGGAAGCTCTCTGCAATTTGTTCTCTTCCATGGCCGACGATTTCCCAAAAACCCCCCCAAAAAGAATATTGGGAGCGTGCGTGAGAGAAGTCAAGGGAGTAAGGCCTCAGGTTGTTTAAGTTTTGTTGGGCTTCTTTAAGAAAATAAGAAGCAAGAAAAACAAATGGGCTCAAGAGGAAGTAAAAAGATGGGCTTCCGGAATTACAAAAAAAAAAAAAAAAAAAAAAAAAGGAACTGGGCGCGTGGGCTCATCTGACCCAAAAACCTATTATTTAAAAAGAAAAATGGGCCAGGCCCCCCTACCCGAATTTGTTGTTATTATTATATTTTTTTCTTTTTTTATTTCATTTTTTATCATTTTCGTTTTTCATTTTTTTTTTTTTTTTCATTTCTTTTTTTTTTATTTTTTTTTTTCATCATTTTAGATATTTTCTTATATTTTTTTAAAGAACAAATATTTAAAAAGTTGATAAAAATTTGATTGTCAATAAAGGGCCATTTATTTTTAGTAGTGCCTTTCTGGGATTCTAAGGGATGCAGAAGCAATAGGTAATTACAGATTCATCAATCTACAAACAAGCACTAAGACAACTCCCTCTCATATGCACAATAATAGAGAGCAATCACTTTTTCTTAATTACATGAAACATGACAAAAAAAATACATAGGATTAATCAAATAAATACCTTGTTAGCCCTAAGCAATACTGGAAAACTTAACAGTTACATTAAGTAGCAAAGCATTCATAAAATAAATAAACACCTACTATAACGTGAAAAGGGCATAAAAACATAAAAGTGCTCCGAAACATCCCAAAACAATGGAATTCAAGGTCCAAAACATATTGTGTTTGATTAAAGAGTTGCTTCATTATGTGAGAACAATGAGATAAAAAAAGAATCGTGACAAATTTCGTCTCTACTTAATTTTTAAGACAAATCTAGGCTAATTTGAATATAACTACCACTTGTTATACTCTCGTTTTTGCTAACACCATTGCCGAATGCCTATCTTGATCAAGATTGGCTTGGTTGGATTACGGCCATTGCTTTTGCGACTGCTGCATTGCGAAATGGCTCAAGGTGAAGATTATTATCCAATTTGCAAAGTGGCAGCAACAGCACTAGCAATATGAACGAGAGAGATATCAAACTTCAAAGAATTTCACATATGAAAAATTTTGAATTTGTGAGGAGATCAATTGACCCTTTTTCTTTGCTTAAACAATCTAATTTGTAATTGACAACGTTTCTATTTCCCCTCTCATCTTATTCGTTGTGAAACCAACGCTTGTTTATAGTCTTTGACATCATGACCATCTCTCTTTTAACAAGTGGTTATGCATTTTCCATGGAGAACTTCCATTTTGAACCATTGTGGGCCTTCAAGTTTAAACATCAAACTTCATTAATGAGAAAAGCAGGACATTTCCATAGGGCTCCCATGTCCATGGAGAACTTCCATTTTGAACCATTGTGGGCCTTCAAGTTTAAACATCAAACTTCATTAATGAGAAAAGCAGGACATTTCCAGGGCTATGTCCATGGAGAACTCCCCATGTCTTCAAGCTCAAACTTCGAAAACAGGACATTTACAATAGTTGCCAGTACGATGCTATGCTAAGTATAAGAGAGTCGCCAGAAAATTACAAAACTAGTCTACTTTGCATCCTCTGATTTTAAGACGCGTGCTTCGCATTGCAAATAATCAAAATCCTACACATCCCAAAGAGAAGCTGCAGCTGCTCAAGCTTAATGATCCATTTCCAGTACAAGTTTTGCAATTTTCACTACTCTATTATGTGAAGCAACGATGAATATGAAGACATTCTAAAAGCCAAAGTCCTGAATTGGAAATGCAACATCTGCCAAACAAATACTGATAATGATTATCACTACATGTAAACTTGAATCTTCGACTACCTAGGAAAGCCAATCCCCGTCTCCTCCAAGTACTTCCCATTACAAATGGAACTCCAACATTGCAATACAACTCAGCGTTACCTTCATAATAGAGAAAATTTAACTGAACTTATCAAGCGAATAGTGACATATTGCCTCGTGCAGTATCCTATTAAGGTTTGCAGATTTTAATAAATTACTGGATTTCCAAACAATCAGATGATCCTCCTAGCCCTATTTCAATGGAACTTTGAAAAACGAGACCTCTCTTTCAGCAAATGAATTTCTATCAATACTTTCCCAAAGCATGTGTTACTTACTGTTCATTGCAACAGGCACGGTGTAGTCGACCATGATCATATTCGGGTGTTCACAAGAGACCAACGCCACAATGCTTTCTCTATCTAAAGGTCCGTGCACCGTAATCTCTTTGCCACATACCTCTACCATTTTTCCAGCCTTTATGGCACAGCCAAACGGCATGGGGATAAGATCGAGTCCTGCAGAATCCGCTGCATTTATAACAGCCTTCCCCATTTTGCTTGAACAATTGTTCACCTACAGAAGTAGCAAACATGCAATGCATAAAAAAAAAAAAGGCTGGAAAATATCGAAAAATTTATTGACATGTTTCAATAGCTTATGATTTAAATTATTTATAATAGAGAAACAAACGCACGTACAAAAAGAGGTAGAGATGAGGAACATAGCGGAACATAGCTTCCAAAGTCAATCACTAATCAAAGGATTTTCCCAAAAAAAAAAATAATGAATCTATACATAAGGATACCTACGTAATTATTATATTGTTGTTTTACACTTTGGAATGTGAAAATAAAATTACTAAAGGAATGATTTTTAAAAACAATGGGAGGGAAAAAGACAATAAGGAAAGAATTCAAATGGAAATAGAATTAAATAAATGGCAACAAAAAGAAAATTCAAGTGCCCTAAAAATAGATAAAGACTAGATTGTGCTGCCACTAAATTAGTCAAATAATTAATGTATAATCATATAAGTTTATAGCTAATTAGGGAAATGAATAGAATACAGCAAACCTGAACTAATCCAATTAGCCTTGATGAAGAAAAATGAATGCACAAAGATATGTTATGATGTTTATTGTTGATATGTGTGTTGGTGCGTGTGTGAGCAAGTTGTCCCAAAGTAGACCTGTCTAAAATGGACAAAAGAGAGTTTATGGTAAAATATCTTTTGCCTTTCCCAAGAAACGGTCAATGTGTATAATTTCTTGCATTCATATACTTTTATTTTCTTCAACAATTTTATTATTGTGGGATTTCCTTCCACCAATATTCATGAGGATAAATAATCATCTTCATACGAATCATTGGCAACCATTTTATTTCCAGAAGTTTTTCCTATTCTTCCGCTAAATGAAGTAGAGTTGCATTTTTATTTAGTAAGCTATATCTCATCAATAATTGAATTGCAATTTTTTTTTTGTGTCTAAGTTGAAATTTGGAATGATCACTAAAAAAAGGCATCTTATGTTGCTAATGTAACAATATCGGCTTCATATACTTAACGATAACGAACAAATTCAAATTGAGAAAATATAAAAAAACCGTTAACATTTGCTAACAAGAAAAATATGTAAATAAGTAGATGAAAATTAGGTAATTCTAACGGTATGTAAGGTCAATTAGTACCTAAGTTAACAGATCAATCAATTGACCATTTTAAGAAATCAAATTAACGAACTTAGATATGTCACTTACCAATATGATAACAAGTACATATTTAACTTACAAATCTCATACTAGATTCCGGACCTTAGTACCGTCTACATGGGATAAGAAAATTTTTACCGTTTACAAGGAATGAGATTAAAAGGTCTTGTGCTCTTTTGGTGGATTACTTGGAGAATCTATGAAAAAATTAAGATTAACTAAGATCAAACCATTTTAAATATTGTGGGAGAGGGAGAATAGTAGACCAAGAAAAGAATTAATTCAATAAAACAAGACTAGTTTGAGAATGAAATACAAATACAAATGTAAGATGATAATTCGAATTAGGATTCCTTGGCAACTAAAATGAGATGTCAAATTGAGAAAGCTCTCCAATATGGTAAGTTGGAATTTACTCAATCAAGGCATGAGGAAGGACAATATAAATAGAGGTAAGTTATGCACTACCAAGTTGTCTTCTTAAAGTTTGTCTTCATTTTGGTATCATCTCATCTCTGTCTTAGTCTATGCAAATTACATCAAAATTCCCTTGAACTCTCACATCGGTCTAGATCTTCCAGGTTATTTTTCATTGGCTCTCTTGATCTTTTTTTCCGTTTTCATATCCCTTTTTTTTTCTCCTTAGCATATGGTGTGATATAGGTAGTTTTTTAACTTATGCACTACGGTTTTTTTCTCTTTATTTCAAATGTGAAAAAGAATTTGAAGAGTTTGTATGCTACATCCATTGTTCAGATCTTGGATATTTTTTATAGGTGAAGCATATTTCTTTAAGTGATATTTTATTATTTTAAAATCTATATTTTCATTAGGGTATCGATGTCTATATGCTTTCTCTTTTTTCGTGCCAAAGTCTTTTTTGTCGCATTTTACAAATTTTGCTTATAATGATGGAGAGATTGTATGAGAATTATCAATTTCAAGGGTAAATAAAATTGCATTTTGAAGACTAACAACATCATCTAATAGATCGTTGTGTCTTGGAGGGTGTAGGATATTTTACTAGCAACCAAATTATTCGGATGTTATAAACCTATTTATTATATTTGATTGTATTTGATTGTCAAGACAATCATATGCATAGATTCAAATTCTAAAATTTATTTCACATGATCAATTCAATGATCAATTGGTGACCTTAGTTCGTTCTCTAGAGAATCAATGATTATTTACTCACCTTTTATTTATAAAATAATTTTTTACATGTATTTATCATTTTTTTCATGAATGGCCATTTCTTGCAGGGTAATTTCCATCAAGGTTTACTTTTGGCTGGTGCTTCTCAAATCAAGTACGTATATTCTCTTCTTTTTCTTTTTTTTTTTTTTTTTTTCCATTCCATATGCTATCGAATTTGTTTGAAAGCCTTAATAAATGGTCAGGGATGTTTGTGCTTCTATGCTTGTAAAGTTCATTCTAGCCATTTCATTTTATTATTATTAAGGTTCATTCTAGCCATCTTTCTTGGGGTGGGCGACCTTAGGTGAGGCCCAATGACCCTCGCTCAGATCTGGGGCGAAGGTTGTGCCCTCCCCTAGATTTGGGCTAGCAGACCCTTGCTGAGAGCCACCAAGGCATCACCTGGGGCCAACAAGGGTGACCTTCACTGGCCCTTCCTAGTGGTTTTGGCGGTGGCCACTAGCAAGGGCTAGGCCAAGCCGTGGCTATGGGTGTGTGTGTGTTTTTTTTTTTTTTAAATTATTTTTTTTTTTTTATCTAATTTTGTTTGTATTTGTAAATTTTTAATGCTTTTTTGTGACGTGGCGCTTGGTAGGCACCACGTCATTGCCATGTGTCTCGAGAAAGTAATAAAATAAGGCAAGTCATCATTTTCGTTAGTTGAAGTGAAAGAAATCAAGAAATGACTTTATTAGACCAATTTGACAAGTTTTAAGATTTTATTACTCTTTTTATAACTTTCAAAACTTAATTGCACTTTCATGACTAATTCTAAAACTTTTAGCGAACTTATCCCTAATATTTATTCTACAATTTCATCAAAACCTTGATGATTTTATTGCTTATGAGTCTTATCAAAATTGTCCTTAGCGACCAATTAGAAAATTATAGCTTTATTGCGATATAAGGTCAACCACAAAATTTTTTTGGGGCTATTATAAATATGACAATTAGGTTGGTTTGAAAATTTTTAAATCCCATTTCCAAGATTTTCGATTTCAATCTCCCTATGGGTAAGTCAGTTACTTGTCTTACTTACTCATTCTCCTATGATAAATCAACTAAAAGAATGTGTAGGCATTGAAAGAAAATTTATAGCATTTGAATTCTTTTTCTTGTTTTATGTCTACTACAAGAGCAATTACATTACGACTTAGGCCCTCCAATACTTTCAATAGGAATTCATCCCTCGACGAAAAAAGACTTTTTCGATGCATATACTACTAATTTGGATAGAATACATACAACCCCTCTAGTAAATTGATTTATGTTCATATATAGTTTTAAAACAAATACTAAATGGTCATTACACATCGATCATACATGGTTTCGCATTTTTTTTTTCTAAGTAAAATCACCAAAAGAAGGGATTCTATGCACTTAGTGGATTGATTCACCATTTGACAACAAATGCATGCTTTCGTATCCATAACGTCATTAATATAAGCATAGAGAAATAATATGAAATCCGTTCATTTGCTAGAAAATATTTTATATTTTTTCTGTGAGGTAATCTCATCATTTTTTCTCATGATTTAGTTCATAATATTTCGTCAAGAAACATATTAGGTTCATATCTTTAGAGCTATTCCGGTATAATGAACAGCGTGTATTGATACACACATATAAATACAAATATTTTTATTATAATACTCTAATGAAAGAATTTTACATTTACAGGCCTCTACAATGGAACACCAAAATAACAACACTATTGACCAAAACACAGATGAACTACTTGAGCCGAACGTTTCTCCAAGAAGTGGCGCACTTTCCAATGGCCAGGTTACAACGGAGAACTCGGCCGGGCTACATGGCCAAATACAAATGAATATAACTAGTCAATTTACTTCTACGGCATCTAGATTGCCAGGATGGGCGAGTAGAGGGGTGAGGCGAGCTAGAGCTCATCCCGATATGTCATCTCCATCACTGTGGGCTGCCATCCAATTGAGAATACACGAGGTATGTTCCAAAAAATGTAATATTATTATCTCTGCGTATTCATGTTTCATTCTAGGACTTGCGAGGTCTTATTTATAGTACTAGATTTAAAAACTCAATAATTTTCGCATAATTCTCAATTTGGTTCCTGAATTAAGTATGATAATCCCATTGGAAATCTCATCAATATAATTCCATGAAAAGAGTATTTAAGATTGAGAGCTTTGAATTGAAACTGATTTTTACTACCAATTATGTGTGGCATTTCCATATACTTCATGCTCTTGATGCCAAAAGACACTCACATTGTATTAAACTTGTGATTCTCATTTCTATGTTGGAAGCCATATCATGATAATAAGTAATTAAGTATACCTTTTTAAGAATTTTATAAAATATATGAAGCCCCATGTCATGTAGAAAAAGGAATGTCTTATGTACTATTGATGGATTTTTTTTTTTTTTTTTTTTTGCAATGATTGACCACAATCTAGTAATGTCATAATTGTCATTACCTTTTATTGTGTCTCCACAAAGATTTATACTTACTTGCATGTATTTTAAATTTCCACCTAACTGATGGTCTAAACATTTTCATGGACAATGAAAATATTTTTCATCCATTTATCTTTGTAAACAAGACATGCAATCATTTTGAAGAAAATGTTTCCTAAATTATAGCTTTTTGCGAAACAAATGGAGCATTAGTATATACATAATCTCTTTTATAGTACTATGAACTAGAAAAAGTTCAACTAAATAGAGATTGCTGCTTGTGTATGGCTTCAAACATTAGTAGTGGTGTCATGAGTTTTGTAGTGGACACAAAAGTTTTCGAGTAATAATATTTGTCACCCTAAATCTTGAGTTTTGTTGTGGACATGATTTTCAAGTTTTATCTCTCATGCTAATGTCGAAATATCTGAATCTGTGAAATTGCTGTAATTAAGCTCCGTGGGTATATATATGCTCAAGCTCCTTCACTACATTTATGTGTGTTATTATTATTTTGCATTCAAACAACTAAAAACCAATCCAAATGTGCATTGATGCAGAATTGATGTAGAGGGACATCTAGTTGTGACTTTAGTTAGCCCTTGAGCGAGCAATATTTTTGATACTTGAGAAATAATTTACTCAAGGAGAGGTGACTATGAAATACTTAGGTTTTCCTCATATGCTTCTGATTAAGAATTGGTCCACCTCGACAAACAGGGTAGAGATGTCTCCACAGGATTGAGTGAGGAAGCCATCTCTGTACATCTCAGGTCGCAGCAATATCAACCCCAACCCTCTACTTCAAAAAGAATCCAATGTCAAAGCCGAATCTTGTTGTATTTGTCTAGTAAGAACCACTTCATTTACTCAAGAACATATTAAGATAGAAATGAAGAACAATATTGTTGTCCATAAGTAATTGTCTTAGCTAAATTTAAACTATGAGTATGCATACTAAATCGTACCTTTTATTTTGGTGGAGTATTTGCAGGATGACTACAATGTTGAAGATAAGCTTGGACAGTTGGACTGTGGGCATCGCTTTCACTATGGTTGTATTGAAAAATGGCTCATGAGGAGGAACTTTTGTCCACTTTGTAAAAGGAAAGCAATAAAATTATGAATGAGGCATATTTCATCTTTGAAATGGTTCATGTAATGGTTTTTGAGGAGATTGATTGAGTTTCAACTAAATTTGATATATTTGACATTGTTGAATATCTAATTTCTTTGTATCTAACTTCAAGGAACTAAATAGAAAGCAACATGATTGCATATGCCAATAATAATGACATAATATTAGCGCCAATAATAATTAACTGAAATAACAAATAAATTGGTATTGAAGAAAACTGTGAAAACTAAGAAGTGAAATACTCCCATGTTTGTTTTGACAATAAGAAGATATGAACTTTGTGATAATTAATGACAATATGACATTAACTAGAATAAAAGCCAATCGATTTTCGAGTTACAAACACCATCCGTCAAGATATTTCAGATAATGAATGCGATTAAAACCTTTTATATGTGGTGGGAGATTTAAATTATATAAGCGAAATTAAAATTAGACTATGTAAGAGACCTTGATAATGAAATGGGGATATATATGTGGTGATCAGATTGGGCAAAGATATATTAGTTAAATCGGCGATAGATACTCTCTCGCACTTAAACACAAATTACAGGAAAAGTATCAAAAAAGTTATAAACCTTTTGTATTTGGGTTAATTTAATTCTAAACATTTTATTAGTGCAAATTTAGTCCTAAACATTTTGATTTAATATCAATTTAGTCCTTCTGACTAATTTTAGCCGTATTTTACTGACCGGGTGCTAGTTGGCCGACATGGCATGGCCAATGCTAACTTGGACAACTTTTAATAATATTTTTTTTTTTTTGAATTTTTATTTTTATTTTCTTTTATTTTTTTCCTTTTCATTTTATTTTTTTCTTTTTTCCTTCTCCTCCTCCTTCTCCCAACCAATCATCGAACCTCGACGATTAGCTAGAGGCGATAGTCGACAAGGTCAAGGTCAACTTCACGAGCCTCTAGCGAGCCTCACTGGCCACTGGCGAGGCTTGAGGTCACACCTATGAGGGCTCAAGCCCTCGCAAGTGGCTGAGCGAGGCTCGACCTCACCGGATCTAGCAAGGTTGGGCCTCACCCATCATTGGTGAGGGCAAGCCTTGCCAGCCTAGCGTTAAGCCGCCTTTGTGGCCTGAACGAACTTGAGCTAGCCTCACCAAAGGCTGGACAAGGCTTGACCTCATCAAATCTAGCGAGGTCAAACCTTGCCCATGGTTGGCAAGGCTTTACCCTCGCCAACCCAGCACGAGGCCACCCTTGTGGCTTGGGCAGCCTTGAGCTAGCCTTACTAAAGGCTAGGCAAGGCTTGAACTTGCGGAATCTGGCGAGGTTAAACCTTGCCCATGGCCAACAAGGGTCAAGCCTTGCTAGCCTAGTGCAAAGGCCACCCTTGTGGCCTCAAGCTAGCTCTCATTAGAGGTTGGGCAAGGCTTGACCTTACAGAATCTAGCGAGGTCAAGCCTTGCCCATGGGCTAGCAAGGGTCGAGCCTTGGTAGCCTAGTGCGAGGCCACCCTTGCGACCTCAAACTAGCCTCGCCAAAGGTTGGGTGAGGCTTGACCTTGTCGAATCTAGTGAGGTCGAGCCTCGTCCATGGCCAGCAAGGGTCAAGCCTTGCCAACCCAGTGCAAGGCCACCCTTGTGGCCTAAGTGGCCTCAAACTGCCTCATCAAAGGCTGGGCGAGGCTCAACTTTGCCAAATCTCACAAGGTCAAGCCTCACCCATGGCCAGCGAAGCTTGATTGTCGCCGCCTAGTGCGAGTAGCCCTTGCAACCTCTGGCAAGGGCTTGGGCCTCATTAGGCATCGCCTTAGCCAATCATTGAGGTCCGACGACCGGTTGGAGAAATGGGAAGAGAAGAAAAAAGAAAAATAAAAGGAAATGAAAAAAAAAAATAAAAATTGAAAAAATGCTAAAATATTACTAAAAATTGTCCACGTCAATATCGATTATGCCACATCAACTGACCGATGCTCAGTCAACAAAATGAGTTCAAAATTAGCCGGAAATGACTATTTGGCACCAAGTGAAAATTTTAAAACTAAATTTGTACCCAGTGAAAAGATTTATGACTAAATTGGCACAAATAAAATGTTTATGATTAAATTGGCAAAAATGCAAAAGGTTTAGAACTTTTTTCAACATTTTTCCCCACAAATCACATTAATAACATCAAATTCTTTTTTATGGTTGTTACAAAGGGCCATCTCTTTTAAGCAAAGCCTTTTTGGGGATCCTGAGTAATTCGATTGACTATAGGTGTTGACACCTAAATTTTGGCGACCCATTTAGTCATTTATCGCTTTAAAAAATCAAGGATTAATTTTAACCCCTACAAAAAATAATCAATTAATTAATTGCATAGGATATAATTTTAGATGCATTTATTTATTATTATTGCATTTGCATTAGGCTAGTGATGAATGTGTTCGAATTGGTGGTTCCGAGGTTTAAATTGACAAACCGGACTAAGCCCATGAACCGAGCAAATTGGCCCAAGCCTGTTTTTTAATGAACCAAAATTATTTCGTGAAAAATAGAGATTTGAAATTTTTCTGGGATATGTTGGACTTTTTTTAATATCTTTGGATAGGGCAAGTGTGACAAAAAATATTGTGAGCTCGACTTTGTAGGATTTGAAATTTGAGAAAAAATCCTTTTGCAATCCTGAATCGTATTAAAAAAAATATTGCATTCGGAAAAGAAATCTTCGTGGATATTGATTTGAAAAAATTAAACCCCTAATTTGTGGCCTATATAAAGGTTAAACACGTAGGGTTTTGGGGGCTTTTCTCGAGTTTTAGGTAAAAAGTTCAACACAAAGGAAAAAAATTCTTTTTTGATTTTCTTTTGGGGAAGGGATCGCAGTCGGCCGCTCCTTTTGCTGAAAAAATAGGGACAGCAGAGAGAAAAGAGAGAGGGGACGTGAGAGTGACGGGGAGAGAGAGAAAAACCAAAAGAAAAGGGAAAAAGCAAGAACAGAAGCAGAGAGAAGAACAGGTCTTCTTCTTCGCGGCTGTTCAACCTCCCGCGTACATAGGTTCCTCCACCGTTGCTGTCCGTTCGCACCACGCCGACCACCACACCAGCACCGCCGCTTGTCGCTCCGCTAGTCGTCGCCCTCAACTTGCAACTGTTGGGCCCCTTTCCACCGTCATTGCGCATCCGAGCCTCGCTTGCTGTCTCCGAGTGCTGATCGCATGCCTACTCTACCGTGAAGCGACAAGCGCCTACCTCTCTACTCGAGCTGTGAAGCCATTGCATCCCGTGCCGGAGCCACCCCTCACCCACGACTAGTTGCAGCGACCCACGATGCCAGAATTTGTCGCCGGGCTTTCCTCGCTACACCACCATCGTCCTGCAGCGTCTGCCATTGAACGGTTCGCGCGCCCTCGCCAGTCACTACCGATCCACCCACGATGCTACTGCAGCCCCTATTCTGTTCACGAGTAGTCTGTTGGGATATAATATGCGAAAACGATAAGATCTTGCAATTTACGTCAACGTGAAATCGCTAGAAAAATAAACGAGAAATAATAAGTACACCATAAATTTACGTGGTTCAGTCCGAGTATCGGTACCTATGTCCATGGGGAGAGCCAGTAGCGAATAATCCACTATAATCGAAGAATCAGAGTTTACAATCACTCACACACAAGTGTTTCCCACACTTAAATTTAACCCCAAACCCAAAATGTTTATAAATAAAAAACTCACTTGGATATAAACTCACGGCACAAAATTACCACGCATTCAAGATCGAAACAAAATGCTCTACGTATGGCTTCACGTTCTTAATCAAAGCTTCACACGACTTCAAGGATTTGCGGCTTCAGAATCCTTGCGGCTCCCTTCTACGTAAAGCTGCAGCGGCATGGACGTGCGGCTTTTATTCTAGCTTCTACGTAGGGCTTCGGCTGCTTCTGAGGAGAAGGAAAGAAGACCTGCAACAAATTTATTTATTTATACGTGTGTGCCTAGGTCAAGGGCCCACCACGTTTTTGGCTTCTTTCTTCGACGCTGAACGTGTGTGTGCCCAAGGTCAAAGGTTTGACCTTGGGCCGCACCTTTCTTACGCGTGCAGAGGACTTCACCCATAGCTTTATATTGTGTTGGGTCCTACAAGGAAACCTTCTTTCGAGTTCTACAGGTTCCTCAAAATAGAAGAAGAAACTTTGCTCAGCTTTTTTCTTTTCCTCTTTTTTATTTTTATTTTTATTTTTATATATTTCCTCTTTTGTGCAGCTTCAAGAGTCAAGCGAATTGTGTTTTGTAAACGCTCAAATTCGAGACATAATTTAACGTAGCCCTTCTCCCCACCATGGCCCCTGCAAATCCGGTGCTTGCGCGCTACTGGTTCGTCAGTTGCCACCCCTCGCCGGAGCTCCGAACGGTGACCCATCACCCCCCCTCTAGTGATCCACCATCACAGCCTCCCTTTTGGGCCACATCGAGCCGCCATTGGTTAACCGGATTTAGGAAAACTCCCAATTAGGTAGTTTTTTATTTTTATTTTTTATTTTTTTATTTTTTATTTCTTTACTTGAAATAATCCTTGATGTAAGATTGAGTTTCCCGACATGAAGTAGCCTCCTAAATTAGGGATTGACAATCCGATTTTCGTGCTCACAATCACTTAGAAAATCGCCAATCCAATCTCATGCTTGAGATTCGATTCACGGTTTATTTAAAATTGATCAACCCGATCTCATGCGTGAGATATGGTTTGTCAATTTTTCGATATCAATCTTATCTTGCTTTGATTTGCCGTCGTGTGATTTGAGTCGATTTTGTTTTCGTAAAAAGGAAGAAAATCCAAAAACATATTTGAATCGGGATTAGGTTCGTTTTAGAATATTCCTCGTCTTAGGATTATCTTGCATATTTAGAATAGGAATTTTATTTTGATTTTTTTTTAAAAACAAAACCCAAAAAAAAAAAAAAAAAAAACATTAACTTAGGATGCTAGTTTTTTTTTTTTAATTTTAATTTAATTTTATTTAGGTTGCATTTTTAATTTCGAAATTTTATAAAAAAAAAAAAATCATCATGCATATGTCATGTAGAATTAGGGCATTTTTATACGTTGTTACATATTAGGATAAGATCGTATGTTTAATTTCAAATTTAGATAGATTTTTTAGATAGATTGCATCTTAGGTTAGAGATTACCAAGCTAAGATAATATCCTAGTTTGAATTAAGATTTGGCCTAACCCAATTCTTAATATAAGTTGGATAGAATCTTAATCTAGCTAGATAATTTTTGCATTTTTCTTAATTTCGAATTTCATGAAAAATACCAAAAATATTTGTTTAGAGTAAATTCATTTCATTCTCTAGGATAAATTGCATGCTTTTAAGAGAATAAAAATATCATGTGCACGTCATATAGAATTAGATTCATGAAATGCGTGTCATTTAGTGATTGTTGCTAGGTCCATTTAGTTAAAAATTGCCCGTCATTAGAATTAGGTCATTTGGTTATATTGCATTGCATTGCATATAAATTAGATTTCATTAAATAAGAGAAAATTTTTAAAAATCATTGAGTGATTGCGTGTTAATTAGAAATCATATCTAGGGTTGTCGATGTGAATTCTGATCTAACATTACAGATGCTTTCGTTGCCATGAGGTAAGTCTTTCAATTTATTCACTGCTTTATCTTGGTGTTAAATTGGTAGTTTTTGCACCCGCATGATCACCTTACATGTTAGGGAAGTGAATTAAAATTAATTCAAACTGCCTGCAAAACATTTTCCGAAATAAAAAAGAAAGGTACCGAAAGGGCATTAAAAAAAGTCTAGTGTAACGAAGTCCTCATACCTAAAGTCTTTGATTCGTAAAAGTAAAATAATACCCTCATTATTTTGTTTAGGTATCTAATTGACCTAACATAAACTGATGAGTGGCGACTCCCTTTTGCATTCTAAATATTTGAACCTAAGTCGCGAATTGATATGGGCTTGGGAGAACCCGAGCTAAGTTAGACTTAGTAATCCATTAGCCTAATCCTAGGTGGTGCACCCAAAAATTTTGGTCACGACAATAGGTAAACACAAATTCATCGATCTACCAACACGCACTAAGACAACACCGCTCACTTGCGCAATAACAAAGAGAAATCACTTTTCTTTTTCATCGCGTGAAATATGGCAAAAAGCTACCTCATTCATAGAATAGATCAAATAAGTACCCTGTTAACCCTAAGTGGCACTGGAAAACCCAAAAAGTTACATTAACGAGTAAAGCATTTTGACAAATAAATGAAAGCCTAATATAACACTGAAAATGGCATAAAACTAGAAAAGTGCTTCAAAGCACGCCTAATTAGGGGTGGGCAAAGAAATCGAGACCCACCCGAACCGCCCAAAACTAGATCGGAACCACCCAAAACCGGTTCGATTCCCAGTTCCAATTTATGGGAACTTGTGGGCTATGAAGCATGGACACATTGCCCGTGCTTCCGTGTCGTGTCCGACACGTGTCAAAGCGTGTCGGACACGTCGACACGCTTGGACACGGTTAGACACACGGTCAACGCGTGTTGAATTTTCCAACACGCGGTCAACTTTTCTCGACACGCGTGTCCGAAAGACTGATGGAGGGTGGAGGCGAGGGAGGGCGAGGGAGCAGAGGCCGCGAGCAATAGTGAGAGACGGCTAGAGAAAGAGCCGAATAGAGAGAAAGAAGAGAGAGAAAGCAAACTCCCGCCGATGAGACGAAGCCACGAATGGACCACCGTGATGGCGAGAGACGGCTAGAGAAAGAGCTTAACAGAGAGAAAGAAGAGAGAGAAAGCAAACTCCTGCCAGCGAGACTAAGCCACGAACGGACCACCACGACGGCGAGAGACGGTCAGAGAGAGTGGCGAGGGCCACCACTTTTGCAATGGATCGGCGACAAGGAGGAGGAGGAGAAGGATCAAGAGGAAGAGGAGAGGAAGGGGGTCGTGCGGAGAGGAAGGTGGTCATGCGGCGAGGAGGAGGAGGAGAAAGATCGAGAGGAGAGGAAGGGCCGAAGGGGTCGTGCGGTGAGCGGTAGAAGGAGGAGGAAAATGAGGGTAGCTAGGTTTTTGATAAGGGAAATAAAAAAAAAAAAAAAAAAAAAGGAGGGGGGGGAACGATGGCGTGACTTTTGAGTTTTATGGGAGGGGAAGTGACAGGTTGACAGCCTGTCTGTTAGTGGTGGGGGAGGGAAAAAAGTAAAATAAATTTGGGTTGGAGGGAAATGGACGAAGGAAAGAACGGGTGGATTTTGGGGATTTTTTTAATCGGAAAATTAAATAAATGAAATTAGAAAAATAATTTCGAAAAATAAAAGTATTGAATTTTGAATAATGATAAATTTTTATCATTGTAGAAAATCATGGATTTATTTAAATAAATTGATTCTAATTTCTTATTAATTATTAGTTTCATCAATAACTTTTGTTAAAGTTAAAAACATGTTTCGCATTAACTATGAATATATCTTTCGAATTTCAAATGAATTGATTTATTAATATTATTAGTGTAAATTTATTATAGGCTCTTTTTTAATTAATTATTTTTTTATGAATTTGAATCAAATTAATTAAAAATAAAAAAATTCATTTAATATACAACGTGTCGCAACATGTCGGAATTCTCTATTTTTTAGCATTGACATGTTGACGTGTCATGTCGTGTCATGTCGCGTGTCCGTGTCGCATGTCAGTGCTACTTAGCCTTTGTGGGTACCAATTCGATTTTCAGTTCCATGGGTAAATCTACCTATCCAAATCGGACCAGTTATATTATAATAATATATTAATTTTTAATATTAAAAAGTTAACCTTACGAAAGAGCTTGTGCTTTCAACCTTTACAAAAATGTTAGTTTATAACTACATTATTAACCTTATCCAAATCAAACATCAGCAATTCTTATGTTCACTTCAATACAATGGTATAACCTCTTGAAACATGGATTGATAGTTTTGAGGCATTGAGGTTAATGTACTGGTAAGAAGAAAAGAGATGTCTATAGCCGAGTGCAATGCATTCTATTCATATTGTCACCAAATAGTGACAATATATCAATCTGTTGTATTAATGCTTTTTGGCTCTCTATCTTCCAAATATCAAATGCCCAACTTAAGTTGGCATAATTATCAAAAGTAATTTTCCTTTGATTGCTAGTTCTAATAACTACACTTTATTTCCAAAGGACTATTGAGCTTGTGAGACTTAGAAAAATTATTAGTCATAATCTTAGACAATTTTATCGGCAACACTTTGTATAACTATTAAATAGTTTTTTGTGAGACTAGTTCCATGGATCCACTAGGACAGTCCGATTCCCGAGTGGATCCATGCAACTAACGGGTGATTCCCACTTCCAATTTTTTGGAATACTAGTGATTCCCAGTCCAAAAAAATCCTTAGCAGATGGTTCCCAGTTCTAGGTCAGCAACTATCCACCAGGACCATGCACACCCCTATGCCTAATCAATGAAATTCAAGGTCCAAAACATCTTGTATATAAGAATCGCTTCGTTATGTAAGAATATTGAGATAAAAGAAGAATGGCAAAAATTTTCAATCAATAACTTTTAAGACAAATCTAGGCTAATTTGAATATATCGATCACTCATTATACTCTCGTTTTTGCTAACATCATGGAGAATTTCCACTCTGAACCATTGGGGACCTTTCAAGTACGAACATCAAACTTCATCAATGAGAAAAGCAAGACACTTCCATATGGCCTCCTAGTCGCAGACTCGAATAGTACAGTAGTTGCCGACGATGCTAAGTATGAGATAGTCATGGAAAAATTACAAAACTATTCTACTATACTCTCCATCCTCTGATTTTAAGACGTGCTATAGCTAACCTGAAAGATAAACGCCGCACAAGAAACCTCAGCATGACACTAGTATCAACGCATGCTACCCCCTGCAATACATCAATCATATTGTATATACGCTGGTCTGCCTTCTGCTGGATCTGACAACACATTGACAAACCAAAATCAGCGAGCACATTGGCTATGGGATCCATGGGGACAATAACTATTTGCAACTCCAAACAGTTAACTTCGATTAGGTATAAAGAACACATTTCCTCATTCAGGACTAAGACATTGTACATTGCATTCAGACATTATGTGAATTTGATTATACAAGTATATATAGAAGGGGCGAGCTGGTGTCACTTCGAAGCTTGCCATTTTGTAATGCCTTTGTTTCACTTTTGGCAACGAAAATAACTCTTGAATATCATTACAGGCAAGTTTGGATTAGTGTGCACTTGTACATCCAGGAGAAAAATCGATTCCACACTAAAGTGGGTTCAGTTGGAAGAATTATCACCTTCTTTGCTAAAAAGAAGACAGCATCAACAGTGCCCTCAGCCTATATTTATCTACCACAAACATTGTGCTGAAACTCGAAAGAAACTCTGTAAAAAATAGATGAATATTTTGTGATGTTCATCTCTAGATAATCATATGAAATAAGGTGGAGATATCAAAAAATAAAACATAATTACGTTTCATCAGGCGATGATAGATGATACAAATGGAAAGCGTGACCAGACAAATACTCTTCTGGAACTCCCACCATCTCCATTTGTTGTTTAGGATCACGGATCATCTGGATCTGATGGTATTCCAAAGCAAAAGCACAGATAGGTGTGAGATATTTTTACTTGTGGAAATACTAATAATAATAATCTTAATTACAAAACCAGCCATTACAAAGATTATCGTTACGGTTTATCGTCTACTGTGCCATTCACTCATGCATAATCTAGAAGATATTCTTGATGCAAGTATAAAACGAAGGTTTTGCCCCCATAGGCAAGTAGGCCAATGGTATAAGAACTAAACAAAGCTCTTGCCGGAAGTACATAAAAACAAAGCTTCATCAAGAATTAAGGAACAAACTAAAAAACAAAAATCATGCGTTTGGCCAAGAACTAATCTACACCCTACTTACTAACAATTCAATTCATATAAACATAGATAAATGATCTGGACTCGCAACAAATACGCATATGTTTAAGTGATCTAGACTCGCAACAAATATGTGTTTGTTCCTCAACATGCCTTTTCAGGATAAATTAAAGAAGAATTAACAAGAATTTCCCAATAAATCGAGTCAAAGTCACGAACATAATTTCACAACCCACCTGATCCATGTCAAAAGACACTCCCAACTTCTTGAAGCAAGAAATTACCGCCTTAGCTGTTCCAGATGTGTCCAATTTGCTTGATTGATGGGACTCCATCACTCGTACTTTAAACAAATTCACTAGTGCCGCCACCAGCACATCCAAATGTGAACTGAAAACAGCAATAACTTACCATACCATGTCTACAATATGAAAGTGGCATCATTAGGTCAAGAGTAAAATAGTAGAGTGTTGCAATATTATAAATTAACCCAAATTCATTGCACACGAGTAAATGTTAATCAATCAATGCAAACCACCAGACCAGACTAGACCACAGCAACAACAAATACCGATTCTCAAGATATTCTTAAGAAAGCAGCATAACACCCGATCTTCCACTACAACTCAGTGCACCAGAATAGACATCAACGATGCACCTTCACGGCACCAACCGCCGCGCTCATTCTCATCTTCTCCGTTTCGCCTTCTTCGTCCTTCTTCTTCTTCATTTCAAAAAGGTATCTCTCGCTCTACTCAGAGGGTGAGATCTCTCTTTTTTCCTTGGCCGGGCTTCCTTCACTCCTACCTCTGGTTCTCTCACCTCCTGGTTCTCTCCATAGTGGAAGTTCTGCAGCTTCCTCCTCTCTCTCTGGAAGCTCTCTACAATTTGTTCTCTTCCATGGCCGAAGATTTCCCAAAAAACCCCCAAAAAGAATATTGGGAGCGTGCGTGAGAGAAGTCAAGGGAGTAAGGCCTTAGGTTGTTTAAGTTCTGGTGGGCTTCTTTAAGAAAATAAGAAGCAAGAAAAACAAATGGGCTCAAGAGGAAGTAAAAAGAGGGACTTCTGGAATTAGAAAAAAAAAAAAAAAAGGAACTGGGCGCATGGGCTCATCTAACCCAAAAACCTATTATTTAAAAAGAAAAATGGGCCAAGGCCCCCTACCCGAATTTGTTGTTATTATTATATTTTTTCAATTTTTTATCATTTTCGTTCATTTCATTTTTTATTTTTTTTTCTTTTCATCTTTTTAGATATTTTCTTATATTTTTGTAAAGAACGGATATTTAAAAAGTCGATAAAAATTCGACTGTCGACAAAGGGCCATTTTTTTTAGTAGTGTCTTTTTGGGATTCTAAGAGACGCAGAAGCAATAGGTAAACACGGATTCATCACTCAACAAACAAGCACTAAGACAACTCCTCTCATATGCACAATAATAGAGAGCAATCACTTTTTCTTAATTATGTGAGACATGACAAAAAGCTACGCGATACATAGAATTAATCAAATAAGTACCTTGTTAACCCTAAGCGATAGTGGAAAACTCAAAAGTTACATTAAGTAGCAAAGCATTCATAAAATAAATAAAAGCCTACTATAATGAGAAAAGAGCATAAAAACAGGAAAGTGCTCCGAAACACCCCTAAACAATGGAATTCAAGGTCCAAAACATAGTGTTTGACTAAAGAGTCGCTTCTTTATGTGAGAACAACGAGATAAAAGAAGAATCGTGACAAATTTCGTCTCTACTTAATTTTTAAGACAAATCTAGGCTAATTTGAACATAACTACCACTTGTTATACTCTCGTT
Source organism: Eucalyptus marginata (assembly GCA_014182565.1). Classification (NCBI taxonomy): domain Eukaryota; kingdom Viridiplantae; phylum Streptophyta; class Magnoliopsida; order Myrtales; family Myrtaceae; genus Eucalyptus; species Eucalyptus marginata. Next base: position 5,014,372 of record CM024585.1, read on the forward strand.
TTTGCTAACACCGTTGCCGGATGCCTATCTTGATCAAGATTGGCTTGCTAAGTTGGATTGCGGCCATTGCTTTTGCGACTGCTTCATTGCGAAATGGCTCAAGGTGAAGATTATTATCCAATTTGCAAAGTGGTAGCAGCAGCACTAGCAATATGAACAAGAGAGATATCAAATTTCAAAAGATTTCACATATGAAAAATTTTGAATTTGTGAGGAGACCAATCAACCCTTTTTCTTTGCTTAGACAATCTAATTTGTAATTGACAACGTTTCTATTTCCCCTCTCTATCTTATTCGTTGTGAAACCAACGCTTGTCAGGTTTATAGTCTTTGACATCATAACCATCTCTCTTTTAACAAGTGTTTATGCATTTTCCATGGAGAACTTCAATTTTGAACCATTGTGGGCCTTCAAGTTTAAACATCAAACTTCATTAATGAGAAAAGCAGGACATTTCCATAAGGCTCCCATGTCACAAACTCGAACAGTACAGTAGTTGCCATTGATGCCAAGTATAAGAGTCGCCAGAAAATTACAAAACTAGTCTACTTTGCATCCTCTGATTGTAAGACGCGTGCTTCGCATTGCAAATAATCAAAATCCTACACGTCCCAAAGAGAAGCTGCAGCTGCTCAAGCTTAATGATCCATTTCCAGAACCAGTTTGGCAATTTTCACTACTCTATTACCATGTGAAGCAACGATGAATATGAAGACATTCTAAAAGCCAGAGTCCTGAATTGGAAATGCAACATTTGCCAAACAAATACTACTAATGATTATTATAACAATGCAAAGAAGAAGAAGAAGAAGAAGAAGAAGAAGAAGAAGAAGAAGAAGAAGAAGAAGAAGAAGAAGAAGAAGAAGAAGAAGAAGAAGAAGAAGAATTGAGACTACAACACAGAACTAAGACAATAAAACTAACCTGAAATATAAACGCCGCAATCAGCAATTGGATATGGGATCTATAGGGACAGTGATTATCTGCAACTCCAAACAGTTAACATCGATAAAGATACAAAGAACACATTTCCTCATTCAGAACTAAAATATTGTACATTGCATTCAGACATTATATGAATCTGATCATACAACTTTGCCATTTCATAATGCCATGTCTCATTTCTGGCAAGTGTTGATTAGTGTGCATTTGTACATCCAGGAACAAATTTCTGTTGGAAGAATTATCACCTTCTTGGCTAAAAACAAGACAGCACGGTTATATATTGATCTACCACAAACATTGTGCTGAAACTCAAGAGACTCTGTAAAGGAGATGAATATTTTGTGATGCTCATCTCTAGAAAAACATATGAAACAAGAACGTGGAGATATCAAAAAATAATACATAATTATGCTTCATCAGGTGATGACGACAAATGATACAAATGGAAAGCATGATCGGACAAATACTCTTCTGGAACTCCCACCATCTCCGTTTGTGTTGTTCAAGATCACCGATCATCTGGATCAAATGCTATTCCAAAGCAAAAGCATAGATAAATGTGAGATATTTTCGATTGTGGAAATACTAATAACAATCTTAACAATAGAACCAGCAATTACAAAAGTTATTGTTACGGTTTATCGTCTACTGTGCCATTCACTCATGCATGATTTAGAAGATAATACAAGATGTGAGTGTAGAAGGAAGGTTTTCCCCCATAGGTAAGTGGGCCAATGGCATAAGGATTGAACCCAAAGACCTTTTAGCTCTTGCAGGAATTACATAAAAAACAACGCTTCATCAAGATTTAAGGTGCAAACTAAAAAAACAAAAATCATGTGTTTGGCCAAGAACTAATCTACAGCCTGCTTACTAACAATTCAATTCATATAAACGCAGATAAATGATTTGGACTCGCAACAAATATGTACATGCTCCTCAACGTGCCTTTTTCAAGATAAATAAAAGAAGAATCAACAATAATTTCCCAATAAATCGAGTCAAGGTCACAAACATAATTTCATAACACACTTGATCCATGTCAAAAGACACTCCCAACTTCTTGAAGCAAGAAATTACCGCCTTAGCTGTTCTAGATTGTCCAATTTGCTTGATTGATGGGATTCCATCACCTATACTTCAAATAAATTCACCACTGCCTCCATCAGCACATCCAAATATGAACTGGAAACAGCAATAACTTACCATACCATGTCCACAATATACATTTGGCATCATTAGGTCAAGAGTAAAACAGTAGGGCGTTGCAATATTATAAATTAATCCAAATTCATTGCACACGAGTAAATGTTCATCAATCAATGCAAACCACCAGACCAAACCACAGCAACAACGAATACTGATTCTCAATCTATTCTTAAGAAAGCAGCATAACACTCGGTCTTCCAATGCAACTCAATGCACCAGAATAGACAACAACGTTAAGTCCCACATCGTCTTAACACACCAACAATGAGTCACCTATAATCTCACTAGGCCACCGTCTTTTTTCTGCTTCATGATTTAGGTAGTTTCTTCTTTGTATCATTGTGTTTACATTTTATCTTTGTGTTGATATAATGCAGAAAAGAGATCAACAGTACCTAATTGACAAATTGTAGGACATAACTCACAGAGCTTCCATTCTTACTACCTTATTTCTTTTTTCATGCATGGTTTATCTTACAACCAATAGCGCTTTCAAAAGTATCTAATCAAACAGTGGTGAGAATTATAAGTTTAACATTAGCTACATGTGCACTTAAACATCCATAAAATCATTGATCGAGACCTAGTCAAAGGGATGAACCATACAAGACAGAGAGCAAAGTGAGGAGCAGAGGGGAAAGCAGATGCAGAAGAGTGAGGATTGAACACCTTTAGAGAATACCCAAAGAAGGCTCCTGGAAATTGCTCTGCCATAATTTCCATCGTTGCAAGAAATGCCACAACTTACCAAAAACCATAGAATAATTAGGACAAAATAAGAAAGTGCAGAGATGGCTAAAACTGAACAAGGATCGTGGATTCCATCAGCTATTTCCCCACTTGTCGGGAAATCACTGCATATAAACTAGAATCTTCGACTGCCTAGTAAAGCCAATCCCTGTCTCCTCCAGTAGTTCCCGTTACAGATGGAACTCCAACATTGCAATACAGCTCAGTGTTACCTTCATAATAGAAAGAATTTAACTAAACTTATCAAGCGACCAATGACATATTGCCTCGTGCAGTATCCTGTTAAGGTTTGTAGATTTCACAAAATTACTGGCTTTCCAAACAATTAAATGATCCTCCCACCCCTATTTTAATGGAACTTTGAAAAACGAGACCTCTCTTTCAGCAAATGAATTGATATCAATACTTTCCCAGAGGATGTGTTACTTACTGTTCACTGCAACAGGCACGGTGTAGTTGACCATGATCATATTCAGGTGTTCCCAAGAGACCGACACCACAACGCTTTCTCTATCTGAAGGTCCGTGCACGTTAAACTCTTTGCCACATACCTCTACGGTTTTTCCAGCCTCTTTGGCATAGCCAAACGGCATGGGGATAAGATCGAGTCCTGCAAAATCCGCTGCATTTATAACAACCTTCCCCATTTTGCTTGAACAACTATTCACCTACAGTAGCAACAAACATGCAATGCATAAAAAAAAAAGGCTAGAAAATATCGAAAAATTTATTGACATATTTCAGTAACTTATGATTTAAATTATTTATAATAGAGAAACAAACGCACATGCAAAAAGAGGTAGAGATGAGGAACATAGCAGAACATAGCTTCCAAAGTCATCACTAATCAAAGGATTTTCCCAAAAAAATGAATCTATACATAAGGATATCTATGTAATTATTATATTGTTGTTTTACTCTTTGGAATGTGAAAATAAAATTACTAAAGGAATGAGTTTTTAAAACAACAGGAGGGAAAAAGGCATTAAGGAAAGAATTCAAATGGAAATAGAATTAAATTAATGGCAACAAAAAGAAAATTCAAGTGCCCTGAAAATAGAGAATGACTAGATTATGCTGCCACTAAATTAGTCAAATAATTAATGTATGCTGCCACTAAATTAGTCAAATAATTAATGTATAATCATATAAGTTTATAGCTAATTAGGGAAATTAATAGAATACAGCGAACCTGAACTGACCCAATTAGCCTTGATGAAGAAAAATGAACGCACAAAGATATGTTATGATGTTTATTGTTGATATGTGTGTTGGTGCATGTGTGACCAAGTTGTCCCAAAGTAGACCTATCTAAAATGGGCAAAGGAGAGTATATGGTAAAATATCTTTTGTCTTTCCCACAAAAGGGTCAATGTGTATAATTTCTTGCATTCATATACTTTTATTTTCTTCAACAATTTTATTATTGTGGGATTTCCTTCCACCAATATTCATGAGGATAAAAATCATCTTCATATGAACCATTGGCAACCTTTTTATTTCCAGAAGTTTTTCCTATTCTTCCGCTAAATGAGGTAGAGTTGCATTTTTAATTAGTAAGCTATATCTCATCAATAATTGAATTGCAATTTTTTTGTGTCTAAGTTGAAATTTGGAATGATCACTAAAACAATGACATCTTATGTCGCTGATGTAACAATACTGGCTTCATATACTTAACAATAACGAACAAATTCAAATTGAGAAAATATAAGAAAAAACCATTAACATTCGCCAACGAGAAAAATATGTAAATAAGTAAATGAAAATTAGGTAATTCTAACGATATGTACGGTCAATTAGTACCTACGTTGAAAGATCCATCAATTGACCATTTTAAGAAATCAAATTAACAAACTCAGATATATCGCTTACCAATATGATAACAAGTACATATTTAACTTACAAATCTCATACTAGATTCCGGACCTTAGTACCGTCTACATCGGATAAGAAAATTGTTACCGTTTACAAGGAATCATATTAAAAGGTCTTGCGCTCTTTTGGCGGATTACTTGAAGAATTTATGAAAAAATTACGATTAACTAAGATCAAACCATTTGAAATATTGTGGGAGACGGAGAATAGTAGACCAAGAAAATAATTAATTCAATAAAACGAGACTAGTTCGAGAATGAAATACAAATACAAATGTAAGATGACAATTCAAATTAGGGTTCCTCTACAACTAAAAGAGATGTCAAATTGAGAAAGCTCTCCAATATGGTAAGTTGGAATTTACTCAATCAGGCATGAGGAAGGATAATACAAATAGAGGTAAGTTCTGCACTACCAACTTGTCTTCTTAAAGTTTGTCTTCATTTTGGTATAATCTCATCTCTGTCTTAGCCTATGCAAATTACATCAAAATTCCCTTGAACTCTCATATCGGTCTAGATCTTCCAGGTTATTTTCATTGGCTCTCTTGATCTTTTTTTCCCTTTCATATCCCTTTTTTTCTCCTTAGCATATGGTGTGATATAGGTAGTATTTCACCTTACGCACTATGGTTTTTTTCTCTTTATTTCAAATGTGAAAAAGAATTTGAAGAGTTTGTATAATACATCCATTGTTCAGATCTTGGATATTTTTTATAGGTGAAGCATATTTCTTTAAGTCATTTTTTTATTATTTTATAATCTATATTTTCATTAGGGTATCAATGTCTATATGCTTTCTCTTTTTTCGTGCCAAAGTCTTTTTTGTCGCATTTTACAAATTTTGCTTATAATGATGGAGAGATTGTATGAGAAGTATCAATTTCAAGTGTAAATTATTGCATTTTGAAGACTAACAACATCATCTAATAGATCATTGTATCTTGGAGGGTGTACGATATTTTACTAACAACCAAATTATTCAGATGTTATAAACCTATTTATTATATTTGATTGTCAAGACAGTCATACTCGTAGATTCAAATTCTGAAATTTATTTCACACGATCAATTCAATGATCAATTGGTGACCTTAGTTTGTTCTCTAGTGAATCAATGATTATCTACTCACCTTTTATCTACAAAAATAGTTTTTTACATGTATTTATCATTTTTTTTCATGAATGGCCATTTTTTGCAGGCTAATTTCCATCAAGGTTTACTTTTGGCTGGTGCTTCTCAAATCAAGTACGTATATTCTCTTCTTCTTCTTCTTTTTTCCATTCCAAATGGTATTGAATTTGTTTGAAAGCCTTGATAAATGGTCAGGGATGCCTGTGCTTCTATGCTTGTAAAGTTCATTCTAGGCATTTCGTTTGATTATTATTAAGGTTCATTCTAGCCATTTTGCTTGGGGTGGGCATCTTAGGTGAGGCCCAATGACCCTCGCTCAGATTTGGGGCGAGGGTCACCTCCTCCCCCAAATTTGGGCCGGCAGGCCATCGCTAGGAGCCACCAAGGCATCACCTGGGGCCAGCGAGGGTGACCTTCACTGGCCCTTCCCAGCGGTTTTGGTGGTGGCCATTAGCAAGGGCTTGGCCAAGTCATGGGTGAGTTTGTGTTTTTTTTTCTTTTTTTAAAGCCAGTGGATGAGTTTGTGTTTTTTTTTTTTTTTTTTAAATTACATTTTATTTTTTTAATCTAATTTTGTTTGTTTTTGTAATTTTTTAATGCTTTTTTGTGACGTGGTGCTTGGTAGGCACCACATCATTGCCATGTGTCTCAAGAAAGTAATAAAATAAGACAAGTCAGCATTTTCGTTAGTTCAAGTGAACGAAATTAACAAAAGGATTTGATTAGACCGATTTGACAAGTTTCAAGATTTTATTACCCTTTTTATAACTTTCAAGACTTAATTGCACTTCCCTAACTAATTCTAAGACTTTTAGCAAACTCATCCCTAATATTTATTCTACAATTTCATCAAAACCTTGATGATTTTATTGCTTATGAATCTTATCAAAATTGTCCTTAGTGACCAATTTGAAAATTATAGCTTTATTGCCATATAAGGTCAATCACAACAAGTTTTTGCGGGCTATTATAAATATGACAATTAGGTTGGTTTGAAAATTTTTACATCCCATTTCCAAGATTTTTGCTTTCAATCTCACTATGTGTAAGTCAGTTACTTGTCTTACTTACTCATTCTCCTACAATAAATCAACTAAAAGAATGTGTAGGCATTGAAAGAAAATTTATAGCATTTCAATTCTTTTTCTTGTTTTATGTCTACCACGAGAACAATTACATTACGACTTAGCCCCTCCAATACTTCGAGTAGGAATTCATCCCTCGACGAAAAAAGACTTTTTCGATGCATATACTACTAATTTGGATAGAATACATACAACCCCTCTAGTAAATTCATTTATGTTCATACATAGTTTTAATACGAATACTAAATGGTCATTACACATCGTTCATACATGGTTTAGCATTTTTTTTTCCTAAGTAAAATCACCAAAAGAAGGAATTCTATGCACTTAGTGGATTGATTCACCATTTGACAACAAATGCATGCTTTCATATCCATAACATCATTAATATAAGCATAGAAAAATAATATGAATCCATTCATTTGCTAGAAAATATTTTATATTTTTTCCATGAGGTAATCTCATCCTTTTTTCTCATGATTTAGTACATAATATTTTGTCAAGAAACATATGAGGTTCATATCTTTAGAGATATTCCGATATAATGAACAGCGTATACCCACACACACACACACACATACATATATATATATATATATATATATATATATATAATCTAACGAAAGGATTTTACATTTACAGGCCTCTACAATGGAACATCAAAATAACAACACAATTGATGAGAACACGGATAAACTACTTGAGCCAAGCATTTTTCCAAGAAGTGACCCACGTTCCGATGGCTAGGTTACAACGGAGAACTCAACGGGGCTACATGCCCACGTACAATCAAGTATAACTAGTCAATTTACTTCTGCGGCATCTGGATTGCCAGGATGGGCGAGTAGAGGGGTGAGGCGAGCTAGAGCTCATCCCGATATGTCATCTCCGTCACCATGGGCTGCCATCCAATTGAGAATACATGAGGTATGTTCGAAAAAATGTATTATTATTATCTTTGCATATTCATGTTTCATTCTAGGACTGGCGAGGTCTTATTTATAGTACTAGATTTGAAAACTCATTAATTTTCGCATAATTCTCAATTTGGTTCCTGAATTAAGTATGATAATCCCATTGGATATCTCATCAATATAATTCCGTGAAAAGAGTATTTGAGATTGAGAGCTTTAAATTGAAACTGATTTTTACTACCAATTATGTGAGGCATTTCCATATACCTCATGCTCTTGATGCCAAAAGACACTCACATTGTATTAAACTTGTGATTCTCATTTCTATGTTGGATATGAACTTTTAATTTACAAGTCATATAATGATAATATGTAATTCAATATACCTTTTTAAGAATTTTATAAAATATATGAAACCCCATGTCATGAAGAAAAAGGAATGTCTTATGTACTGTTGATCGATTTTTTTTTTTTTATGGCAATTATTGACCACAATCTAGTAATGTCATAATTGTCATTAAACCTCTTATTGTGTCTCCGCAAAGATTTGTACTTGCTTGCATGTATTTTAAATTTCCACCTAACTGAAACTCTAAATATTTTCATGGACAATGAAAATAATTTTCATTCATTTATCTTTCTAAACAAGACATGCAATCATTTTGAAGAAAATATTTCTTGAATTATAGCTTTCTGCGAAACAAATGGAGCATTAGTATATACATAATCTCTTTTATAGTACTATGAATTAGAAAAAGTTCAACTAAACAAAGATTGCTGCTTGTGTATGACTTCAAACATTAGCAGTGGCGTCATGAGTTTTGTAGTGGACACAGAAGTTTTCGAGCAATAATATTTGTCACCCTAAATCTTGAGTTTTCATGTGGACATGATTTTCAAGTTTTATCTCTCATGTTAATGTCAAAATGTCTGAATATCTAAAATTGATGAAATTCAGCACCATGGGTATATATATGCTCAAGCCCCTTCACTACATTTATGTGTGTTATTATGTATTTTGCATTCAAACAACTACAAACCAATCCAAATGTGCATTGATGTAGAATTGATGTAGAGGGACATCTAGTTGCGACTTTAGTTAGCCCTCAAGCGAGCAATATTTTTTATGCTTGAGAAATAATTTACTCAAGGATTAAAATTATTTATAAGAGAGAAACAAACGCACGTACAAAAAGAGGTAGAGATGAGGAACATAGTGGAACATAGCTTCCAAAGTCAATCACTAATCAAAGGATTTTCCCAAAAAAATGAATCTATACATAAGGATATCTACGTAATTATTATATTGTTGTTTTATGCTTTGGAATGTGAAAAAAAAAAAAAATTACTAAAGGAATGAGTTTTAAGAACAACAGGAGGGAAAAAGGCATTAAGGAAAGAATTCAAATGGAAATAGAATTAAATTAATGGCAACAAAAAGAAAATTCAAGTGCCCTGAAAATAGAGAATGACTAAATTATGCTGCCACTAAATTAGTCAAATAATTAATGTATAATCATATAAGTTTATAGCTAATTAGGGAAATTAATAGAATACAACGAACCTGAACTGACCCAATTAGCCTTGATGAAGAAAAATGAATGCACAAAGATATGTTATGATGTTTATTGTTGATATGTGTGTTGGTGCATGTGTGAGCAAGTTGTCCCAAAGTAGACCTATCTAAAATGGGCAAAAGAGAGTATATGGTAAAATATATTTTGTCTTTCCCACAAAAGGGTCAATGTGTATAATTTCTTGCATTCATATACTTTTATTTTCTTCAACAATTTTATTATTGTGGGATTTCCTTCCACCAATATTCATGAGGATAAAAATCATCTTCATATGAACCATTGGCAACCTTTTTATTTCCAGAAGTTTTTCCTATTCTTCTGCTAAATGAAGTAGAGTTGCATTTTTAATTAGTAAGCTATATCTCATCAATAATTGAATTGCAATTTTTTTGTGTCTAAGTTGAAATTTGGAATGATCACTAAAACAATGACATCTTATGTCGCTGATGTAACAATACGGCTTCATATACTTAACAATAACGAACAAATTCAAATTGAGAAAATATAAGAAAAAACCGTTAACATTCGCCAACAAGAAAAATATGTAAATAAGTAGATGAAAATAAGGTAATTCTAACGATATGTACGGTCAATTAGTACCTACGTTAAAAGATCCATCAATTGACCATTTTAAGAAATCAAATTAACAAACTCAGATATATCGCTTACCAATATGATAACAAGTACATATTTAACTTACAAATCTCATACTAGATTCCGGACCTTAGTACCGTCTACATCGGATAAGAAAATTGTTACCGTTTACAAGGAATCATATTAAAAGGTCTTGCGCTCTTTTGGTGGATTACTTGGAGAATCTATGAAAAAATTAAGATTAACTAAGATCAAACCATTTTAAATATCGTGGTAGAGGGAGAATAGTAGACCAAGAAAATAATTAATTAAATAAAACAAGACTAGTTGAAGAATGAAATACAAATACAAATGTAAGATGACAATTCAAATTAGGATTCCTTGGCAACTAAAAAGAGATGTCAAATTGAGAAAGCTCTCCAATTTGGTAAGTTCAAATTTACTCAATCAGGCAAGAGGAAGGATAATATAAATAGAGGTAAATTCTGCACTACCAACTTGTCTTCTTAAAGTTTGTCTTCATTTTGGTATCATCTCATCTCTGTCTTAGTCTATGCAAATTACATCAAAATTCCCTTGAACTCTCACATCGGTCTAGATCTTCCAGGTTATTTTTCATTGGCTCTCTTGATCTTTTTTTTTCCTTTCATATCCCTTTTTTCTCCTTAGCATATGGTGTGATATAGGTAGTTTTTCACCTTACGCACTATGGTTTTTTTTCTCTTTATTTCAAATGTCAAAAGAATTTGAAGAGTTTGTATACTACATCCATTGTTCAGATCTTGGATATTTTTTATAAGTGAAGCATATTTTTTAAGTGATTTTTTTATTATTTTATAATCTATATTTTCATTAGGGTATCGATGTCTAAATGCTTTCTCTTTTCTCATGCCAAAGTCTTTTTTGTCGCAGTTTACAAATTTTGCTTATAATGATGGAGAGATTGTATGAGAATTATCAATTTCAAGGGTAAAAAATTGCATTTTGAAGACTAACAACATCATCTAATAGATCGTTGTATCTTGGAGGGTGTAGGATATTTTACTAGCAACCAAATTATTAAGATAATATAAACCGATTTATTATATTTGATTGTCAAGACAGTCATAGCATAGATTCAAATTCTAAAATTTATTTCACATGATCAATTCAATGATCAATTGGTGACCTTAGTTCATTCTCTAGAGAATCAATGATTATTTACTCACCTTTTATTTATAAAAAAAAAAATACATGTATTTATCATCTTTTTCATGAATGGCCATTTCTTGCAGGCTAATTTCCATCGAGGTTTACTTTTGGCTGGTGCTTCTCAAATCAAGTACGTATATTCTCTTCTTTTTTTTCTTCTTTTTTCCATTCCATATGGTATTGAATTTGTTTGAAAGCCTTAATAAATGGTCAGGGATCTCTGTGTTTCTATGCTTATAGAGTTCATTCTAGCCATTTCGTTTGATTATTATTAAGGTTCATTCTAGCCATTTTGCTTGGGGTGGGCGACCTTAGGTGAGGCCCAATGACTCTCGCTCAGATCTGAGAAGAGGGTCGTGCCCTCCCCCAAATTTGGGCCAATAGGCCCTCGCCGGGAGCCACCAAGGCATCACCTAGGGCCAGCGAGGGCTTGGCCAAGCAGTGGGTGAGTTTGTGTTTTTTTTTTTTTTTAATTAAAAAAATTACATTTTATTTTTTTAATCTAATTTTGTTTGTATTTGTAATTTTTTAATGCTTTTTTTTTTTTTTTTATGTGGCACTTGGTAGGCGCCATGTCATGGCCATGTGTCTTGAGAAAGTAATAAAATAAGGCAAGTCAGCATTTTTGTTAATTAAAGTGAACGAAATCAATGAGAGGATTTGATTAGACCGATTTGACAAGTTTTAAGATTTTATTACTCTTTTTATAACTTTCAAGACTTAATTGCACTTTCATGACTAATTCTAAAATTTTTAGCAAACTTATCCCTAATATTTATTCTACAATTTCATCAAAACCTTGATGATTTTATTGCTTATGAGTCTTATCAAAATTGTCCTTAGCGACATATTAGAAAATTATAGCTTTATTGCGATATAAGGTCAACCACAATAATTTTTTTGCGGGCTATTATAAATATGACAATTAGGTTGGTTTGAAAATTTTTAAATCCCATTTCCAAGATTTTCGATTTCAATCTCACTATGTGTAAGTCAGTTACTTGTCTTACTTACTCATTCTCCTATGATAAATCAACTAAAAGAATGTGTAGGCATTGAAAGAAAATTTATAGCATTTGAATTCTTTTTCTTGTTTTATGTCTACTACGAAAGCAATTACATTACGACTTAGCCCCTCCAATACTTCGAGTAGGAATTCATCCCTCGACGAAAAAAGACTTTTTCGATGCATATACTACTAATTTGAATACAACGGAGAACTCAGTGAGGCTACATGGCCACACACAATTGAATATAACCAGCCAATTTACTTCTGCGGCATCTAGATTGCCAGGATGGGCGAGTAGAGGGGTGAGGCGAGCTAGAGCTCATCCCAATATGTCATCTCCATCACTGTGGGCTGCCATCCAATTGAGAATACACGAGGTATGTTCCAAAAGATGCAATATTATTATCTCTGCATATTCATGTTTCATTCTAGGACCGGCGAAGTCTTATTTATAGTACTAGATTTGAAAACTTAATAATTTTCGCATAATTCTCAATTTGGTTCCTGAATTAAGTATGATAATCCCATTGGAAATCTCATCAATATAATTCCGTGAAAAGAGTATTTGAAATTGAGAGCTTTAAATTGAAACTGATTTTTACTACCAATTATGTGAGGCATTTCCATATACCTCATGCTCTGATGCCAAAAGACACTCGCGTTGTATTAAACTTGTGATTCTCATTTCTATGTTGGATATGAACTTTTAATTTACAAGTCATATAATGATAATATGTAATTAAATATACCTTTTTAAGAATTTTATAAAATATATGAAACCCCGTGTCATGTAGAAAAAGGAATGTCTTATTTACTGTTGATGGATTTTATTTGATTTCTTGGCAATGATTGACCACAATCTAGTAATGTCGTAATTGTCATTACCTCTTATTGTGTCTCCGCAAAGATTTGTACTTGCTTGCATGTATTTTAAATTTCCACCTAACCAAAAGTCTAAATATTTTCATGGACAATGAAAATATTTTTCAGTCATTTATCTTTGTAAACAAGACATGCAATCATTTTGAAGAAAATGTTTCCTAAATTATAGCTTTCTATGAAACAAATGGAGCATTAGTATATACATAATCTCTTTTATAGTACTATGAACTAGAAAAAGTTCAACTAAACAAAGATTGCTGCTTGTGTATGACTTCAAAACATTAGCAGTGGCGTCATGAGTTTTGTGGTGGACACAGAAGTTTTCGAGTAATAATATTTGTCACCCTTTGAGTTTTGTTGTGGACATGATTTTCAAGTTTTATCTCTCATGCTAATGTCAAAATGTCTAAATATGTGAAATTGTTGTAATTCAACTCCATGGGTATATATATGCTCAAGCCCCTTCACTACATTTATGTGTGTTATTATGTGTTTTGCATTCAAACAACTAAAAACCAATCCAAATGTGCATTGATGTAGAATTGATGTAGAGGGACATCTAGTTGTGAAATTAGGTTTTCCTCATATGCTTCTAATTAAGAATTGGTCCACCTCGACAAACAGGGTAGAGATGTCTCCACAGGATTGAGTGAGGAAACCATTTCTACACATCTCAGGTCGCAGCAATATCAACTCCAACCCTCTACTTCGGAAGAATCCAATGTCAAAGCAGAATCTTGTTGTATTTGTCTAGTAAGAACCACTTCATTTACTCAAGAAAATATTAAGATAGAATTGAAGAACAATATCGTTGTCCATAAGTAATTGTCTTGGCTAAATTTAAACTATGAGTATGCATACTAAATCGTACCTTTTCTTTTGGTGGAGTATTTGCAGGATGACTACAATGTTGAAGATAAGCTTGGACAATTGGACTGTGGGCATCGCTTTCACTACGGTTGTATTGAGAAATGGCTCATGAGGAGGAACTTTTGTCCACTTTGTAAAAGGAAAGCAATATAATTATGAATGAGGCATATTTCGTCTTTGAAGTGGTTCATGTAATGGTTTTTGAGGAGATTGATTGAGTTTCAACTTAATTTGATATATTTAACATTGTTGAATATCTAATTTATTTGTGTCTAACTTTAAGGAACTAAATAGAAAGCAACATGATTGCATCCGCCAATAATAATGACGTAATATTAGCGCCAGTAATAATTAACTAAAATAACAAATAAATTGGTATTGAAGAAAACTGTGAAAACTAAGAAGTGAAATACTCCCATGTCTGTTTTGACAATAAGATATAAACTTTATTGATAATTAATGAAAATATGATGTTAACTGGAATAAAAGCCAATCGATTTCCGAGTTACAAACACCATCTGTCAAGATATTTCGAATAATGAACACGATTAAAACCATTTATATGCGGTGGGAGATTTAAATTATATAAGCAAAATTAAAATTAGACTATGTAGGAGACCTTGATAATGAAATTGGGATATATATGTCGTGATTAGATTGGGCAAAGATAAATTAGTTAAATCAGCGATAGATACTCTCTCTCACTTAAGCACACAAACACACAAATTACAGGAAAACTATGAAAAAAGTCAAACATTTTGTATTTTGGTTAATTTAATTTTAAACCTTTTATTTGTATCAATTTAGTCCTAAACTTTTTGATTTAATACCAATTCAGTCATTCTGACTAATTTTTGCTATATTTTACTGGGTTTGGGTGTCAGTCGGCCGACATGGCACGGCCAATGCTAACTTGGACAACTTTTAATAATATTTCAATATTTTTTCGATTTTTTTATTTTTTTTAATTTCTTTTATTTTTTCCTTTTCTTTTTCTTTTTCTTTTTCTTTTTCTTTTTCTTTTTCTTTTTTCCTTCTTCTCCTCCTTTCTCCAGCTGGTCACCGGACCTCGATGATTAGCTAGAAGCGACAGTCGGCGAGGTCAAGGTCGTCCTCACCAGCCACTAACAAGGCTTGAGGTCACACCTATGAGGGCTCAAGCCCTCGCGAGTGGCCAGGTGAGGCTCGACCTCACCGGGCCTAGCAAGGTAGGGTGAGCCTTGCCCATCATTGGTGTCGCGACCATTTTTCGGGTTTCACCTAAAACTAGGTTGATGGACTACTAAGCGCTTAAAAGCTTAGGCTCGGGCTCTCCCAAGCCCATACAAAATCGCGACTTAGGGTTTTAACATGCAAAAGATTATTATCTAAAAGTCGCCACTAATCGGTTTAGGGTAGGTTGATTAGACACCTAAGTAAAATAATGGGAGTATTATTTTACTCCTACGAACCAGAGATTTTGGGTACGGGGACTTGGTTACACTAGGCTATCCTAGTGCCCTTTCGGTACCATTTCTTTTTAATTTTAAAAATGTTTTACAAGCAGCTTGATTTGATTTTAATTTAGCTTCCTAATGTGTGAGGTGATCATACATATGCGCATACCACCAATTTAACACATCAAGAAAGCAATTAAATAATGCAAAAACATACCTTAAAGCAACGAAAGATTCGAATGTTAAATCGAATTCACATCAACAATCCTAGATATGATTCCTAATTAACACGCAATTTCAATTTTTTTTGTTTTCACTTTATTTAATGAAAATCATGACTTATGCAATGCATGCCACTATTCTAACATGAAATGATATGATAACATGACCAAAATTGTATGACATAAATAAACATGCAACCTATCCTAAAGCATGAAATAAATTCATTCAAATTCTTTTATATTTTCCATGAAATTAGAAATTAAAGAAATGGAACAATTAAATATGCAATCTAAATTACCTAATTCTAATTATATGCCATGCAATGCAATGACGTACAAAATTATCTCAACTAAAATGACATGCAACATGCAATTTAATATGCGAGCTATATATCACGTGACATTTATTAAATGACTTAGTCTAATGACATGAAAGTTCTAATTAAATGAACTTAATGAAAACTAAATGATGTGCATTTGATGTTTCTATTTTTAAAAAATGCAATCTATCCTAAAAATTGAAATTAACTTATGCAAAGACAAATTTTGTATTTTTCTTTCATGAAATTCGAATGCAAAAATGATCTAGTTAGATTAAAATTCTATCTAATTTAAAATAAGGATTATGTCATATTAAATCCTAATTTAAATTAAGACATTATCTTAATCTAAAATGCAATTTATCTAAAAATATGATCTAAATGAAACATGCAATTTTATCTAATATATAATGACGTGCAGAGAATGCCCTATTTCTACATGACATATGCATGATATTTTTCATAAAAATCGAAATTAAAACTAACACATAATTAAACATGTAATTCAAATAAAAAACTAACAACCTAAATGAATGCACCTTTTTTGTTTTTTTTATATCTTCCTAAATTTGAAATAAAATCTAGATTCTAGATATGCAGAATAACAAGAAATATTCTAAAACCAATTGAAATCCTAATTCAAACATCTTTTTGATTTTTCTTAGTGATTTTCTAAAAACAAGCATTAAATCTAAAAAAACAAGATATTCAACAAATAAAGGATTAAAATAAACGAAAAATAACCCGTTATCTCACGGCCAAATTAACGATTACTTTTAACCCCGAACATCACGACAAAGAAATCAAAATAATTAAAAATCTAATCCGAAATCTTATGAATCAAATTAATAATTAAATTAATTCAACAATTAACAAACCCCAAAAATTATCATAATTAAAAAAAATGATCCGACGTCTTACCTGGTCAAATTAAATAATTACAATAACTTTGGGACAATTCCTATTAATAATGCCTATAAGAATTATAACCCTAAAAAAAAAAAACTCACAATATTCAATTTAAACAATAATAATAAAACTAACTAAAAGTAAAGTAAAATAACATAAAGTAAAAATAAAAAATAAAAAAAAATAAAAGAAAAAACAACCTAAGGAAAAATGGAGGAGAGCACGTTGGTTGGTCCGGCCAAGGAGTCGCCGGCGGCGGTTGGCGCGGCAGGGTGGTGCGGCGGTCGGCACGGGCTGAAGGCAAGGCGGATCAGCGCGGGGCAGAGCTGGGCGTCGCTCGGGGCTCCGGTGCAGCGGATTCGTCGCTCAGGAGTCGGGTTGCTCGGGCGGAGCTAGGCATCGCTCGGGGCGGCGCGGATCGAAGCGGCGGGCAGCAAGCGGAGGCGTCGGCACAGGGGCGGAGGCTCGTCGCTCGGGCGGAGCGAGCTTCGCGCGTCGGCTCCCAGGCGGCGTCGGCGGATGCGATGGGTCGCGGGCGAAGCGGGCTCGTCCGAGGCTTCGGGTCTCGGCGTCAGGTTGCGAGACGATGGCGGCTGGATCTCCGAACGGCGCGGCGGAGCGGCGACGGCATCTGGTGCGGGGGTGAGTCCGGCGAGGCGACAGTTCAGGCACGGCGGGCTTCGACGTCGATCGGGAGGCAGGTTGCTGAAGAAGAAGATCAGTAAAAGCCTTTTTTTCTTTTACTTTTTACTTTTCCATTTCCTCCCCTTCTGCAGCCGCACACCTCCTCCCCTTTTCACTGTTGCTGCAGTCCTTTTTGTCTTCTACTTTTTGCTTTTTCCTTTTGATTCCAAGAAAACCAGAAAGCCCCCCATTCTCTTCCTCACGCGTGAGGCTTTTATGAGGAAAGGAAATTGACTTTTTTTTCCTCATTTGAATCAATCTCCGCAATCTTTTTTTTCAGCTTATCCCATATTGATAAAGATCCAAAATCACGATGGAATTTTTTTAAATCCAAATCTTGCCAAGATCAACTGCAATAATTTTTTTAACCATATGCCCTATCCAAAATCCATCATATCCCAACAAAATTTCAAGGTTTTTTTTTTGTAATTTTTCCATAAGATAATTTTTAATCATTAGAAAAAATGGGCTTGGGCCAACTTGCTTTTTCCGTGCGCTTAGTCCATTTAATTTAAAACTCAACCATTAATTCAACCCATCCGCCAGACCAAAATAAAAATGCAAATTAAAAATAAACACACCTAAAATTAATGCTATGCAAATGAATCATAATATTTAAAATTAACCCCTAATGACTAAATGGGCCGCCAAAAATTTAGGTGTCAATAATTGGGTGAGGGCGAGCCTCACCAGCCTAGCGCGAAGCCGCCGTTGCGGCCTGAACGACCTCGAGCTAACCTCACCAAAGGCTGGACGTGGCTCAACCTCATCAGATCTAGCGAAGTCGAACCTTGCTCATGGTCAGCAAGGCTTGACCCATGCTAACCCTACACGAGGCCGCCCTTGTGGCTTGGGCGACCTTGAGCTAGCCTCACCTGAGGCTGGGCAAGGCTTGACCTTGCGAAATTTGGCGAGGTCGTGCCTTACCAGCCCAATGCTAGGTCGCCCTTGTGGCCTCAAGCTAGCCTCACCAGAGGTTGGGTGAGGCTTGACCTTGTCGAATCTAGCAAGTTCAAGCCTCACCCATGGCCAGCAAGGGTAAATCCTTGCCAACTCAGTGCGAGGCCGCCCTTACGACCTAGGTGGCCTCAAGCTGCCTCGTTAGAGGCTAGGCGAGGCTCAACTTTGCCAGATCTCGTAAGGTCAAGCCCCGCCCATGGTTGGCAAAGCTTGACGGTCGCTACCTAGTGCGAGCAGCCCTCGCAACCTTTGGAGAGGGCTTGAGCCTCATTGGGCGTCGCCTTGGCTAGTCATTGAGGTCCAACGACCAGTTGGAGGAATGGGGAGGAGAAGAAAAAAGAAAAAGAAAAGGAAACAAAAAAAAAATCGAAAAAAAATGTTAATATATTACTAAAAGTTGTCCACGTCAGTATCAATTATGCCACGTCAACTGACCATTGCTCAGTCAGCAAAATCCAATCAAAATTACCCGGAAAGGATTATTTGGCACAAAGTGAAAAGGTTTTAAAAATAAATTCGTACCGAGTGAAAAGATTTATGACTAAATTGGCACAAATAAAATGTTTATGACTAAATTGACAAAAATGCAAAAGATTTAGGACTTTTTTAACACTTTTCCCCACAAATTACATTAATAACATCAAATTATTTTTTTGGTCGTTACAAAGGGCCATCTGTTTTAAGCGGCGCCTTCTTAGGGATCCTAAGTAATTCAATTAACTATAGGTAAACACAAATTTATCTTTCTGCCAACACGCACTAAGACAACACTGCCCACTTGCGAAATAACAAAGAAAAATCACTTTCCTTTTTCATTGCGTGAAATATGGCAAAAAGCTACCTCATACATAGAATAGATCAAATAAGCACCCTATTAACCCTAAATGACACTGGAAAACCCAAAAAGTTACATTAACCAGTAAAGCATTTAGAAAAATAAATGAAAGCCTAATATAATGCCAAAAAGGGCATAAAACTAGAAAAGTGCTCCGCAGCACGCCTAATTAGAGGGTGCAAAGAAACCAAGACCCGCCCGAACTGCCCAGAACTAGATCAAAACCGCCCGGAATCGGTCTGATTCCCAGTTCCAATTTATGGGAACTTGTGGGTACCAGTTCAATTTCCGGTTCCATAAGCAAATCCGTCCACCCGGATTGGACCGGTTATATTATAATAATATATTAATTTTTAATATTAAAAAATTAACCTTCCGAAAGAGCTTGTGCTTTCAACCCTTACAAAAATGTCAGTTTATATCTACATTATTAACCTTATCCTAGAGATTACATAAGCAATTCTTATGTTCACTTCAATACAGTGGTATAACCTGGAAGCATGGGTTGATAGTTTTGAGGCATTGAGGTTAATGTACAGGTTAGAAGAAAAGAGATGCCTATAGTCGAGTGCAATGCATTCTATTCATATTGTTACTATATTGTCACCATATAGTGACAATATATCAATTCATTGTATTAATGCTTTTGGCTCTCTATCTTCCAAATATCAAATGCCAACTTAAGTTGGCATAATTATCAAAAGTAATTTTCCTTTGATTGCTAGTTCTAATAACTACTTTATTTCCAAAGGGCTATTGAGTTTGTGAGACTTGGCAACACTTTGTATAACTATTAAACAGTTTTTTGTGAGACTAGTTCCCTGGATCCACCTGGATAGTTCAGTTCCCGAGTGGATCCATGCAACTAACAAGTGATTCCCAGTTCCAATTTTTTGGAACTAGTCCTTAGCAAGTGGTTCCCAGTTCTAGGTTGGGAATTGTCCACCTGAACCATTCACAACCCTGCGCCTAATCAATGAAATTCAAGGTCCAAAACATATTGTATATACAAGTCGCTTCATTATGTAAGAATATTGGGATAAAAGAAGAATGGCAAAAATTTTCGATCGGTAACTTTTAAGACAAATCTAGGCTAATTTGAATTGCTAACATCATTGCAAGATGCCTATCTTGATCAAGATTGGCTCAGAAAGTTGGATTATGGCCATTGCTTTTGCTACCTAACATCATTGCAAGATGCCTATCCTGATCAAGATTGGCTCGGAAAGTTGGATTGTGGCCAGTGCTTTTGCTACCTAAGATCATTGCAAGATGCCTATCCTGATCAAGATTGGCTCGGAAAGTTGGATTGTGGCCATTGCTTTCGCTACCGCTGCATTGCGAAATGACTCAAGGTGAAGACTATTGTCCAATTTGCATAGCGGCAGCATCAGCCCTAGCAATATGAATGAGAGAGATCTTAGGAGTTCACGTATGATAAATTTCAAATTTATGATGAGATTTATCGACCTTTTTTTCTTTTTTTGCTTACGCAATCTAATTTGTAATTGACCAAGTTCTTGTTTTCCCTCATCTTATTCATTGAGAATCAAACACTTTTCAAGTTCACAGGTCTTTGACATCCACACATGATCATCTCTCTTAGCAAAAGTGGCAATGCATTTTCCATGGAGAATTTCCATTTTGAACCATTGGGGGCCTTTCAAGTTTGAACATCAAACGTCATTAATGAGAAAAGCAGGACACTTCCATATGGCTTCCTAGTCGCGGGCTCAAACAGTACAGTAGTTGCCAACGATGCTGAGTATGAGATAGTAACAGTACAGTAGTTGCCAACAATGCTGAGTATGAGACAGTCACGGAAAAATTACAAAACTACTCTACTATACTTTCCATCCTCTGATTTTAAGACATGTGCTTCGCATTGCAAATGATCAAAATCTTACACATCTCAAAGAGAAGCTGAAGCTGCTCGAGCTTAATGATCCATCTCCAGAACAAGTCTTGCAATTTTCTCTACTCCATTGCCATATAAAGCAACGATGAGTATGAAGAATTCTAAAAACCAGAGTTCTAAACTGGAGATACGACATCTGCCAAATAATTACTAATAATAATTATTATAACAATGGTAACAAGAAGAAGAAGAAGAAGATTATTAAAGACCACAACACAGAACTAAGACAATACAGCTAACCTGAAAGATAAACGCCGCACAAGAAACCTCAGCATGAAACTAGTATCAACGCATGCTACCCTCCCGCAATACATCAATCATATTGTATATACGGTGGTCTGCCTTCTGCTGGATCTACAAAAAGACAACACATTGACAAACCAAAATCAGCAAGCACATTGGCTATGGGATCCATGGGGACAATAACTATCTGCAACTCCAAACAGTTAACTTCGATTAGATACAAAGAACACATTTCCTCATTCAGAACTAAGACATTGTACATTGCATTCAGACATTATGTGAATTTGATTATACAAGTATATATAGGAGGGGCGAGCTGGAGTCACTTCAAAGCTTGCCATTTTGTAATGCCTTTGTTTCACTTTTGGCAACGAAAATAACTCTTGAATATCATTATGGGCAAGTTTGGATTAGTGTACACTTGTACATCCAGGAGAAAAATCGATTCCAAACTAAAGTGGGTTCAGTTGGAAGAATTATCACCTTCTTTGCTAAAAACAAGACAGCATCAACTGTACCCTCAGCGTATAATGATCTACCACAAACATTGTGCTGAAACTCGAAAGAAACTCTGTAAAAAATAGATGAATATTCTGTGATGTTCATCTCTAGATCATCATATGAAATAAGGTGGAGATATCAAAAACTAAAACATAATTACGTTTCATCAGGCGATGACAGATGATACAAATGGAAAGCGTGACCAGACAGATACTCTTCTGGAACTCCCACCATCTCCATTTGTTGTTTAGGAGCACGGATCATCTGGATCTGATGGTATTCCAAAGCAAAAGCACAGAAGGCGTGAGATATTTTTATTTGTGGAAATACTAATAATAATAATCCTAATTACAGAACCAGCAATTACAAAGATTATCGTTGCGGTTATCATCTACCGTGCCATTCACTCATGCATAATCTAGAAGATGTTCAAGATGCAAGTATAAAACAAAGGTTTTGCCCCATAGGCAAGTAGGCCAATGGTATAAGAACTAAACCTAAAGACCTCTTAGCTCTTGCCAGAAGTACATAAAAACAAAGCTTCATCAAGATTTAAGGAACAAGCTAAAAAACAAAAATCATGTGTTTGGCCAAGAACTAATCTACAGCCTCCTTACTAACAATTCAATTTATATAAACACAGATAAATGATCTGGACTCGCAACAAATATGCATATGTTCCTCAACATGCCTTTTTAGGATAAATTAAAGAAGAATTAACAAGAATTTCCCAATAAATCGAGTCAAAGTCACGAACATAATTTCACAACCCACCTGATCTATGTCAAAAGACACTCCCAACTTCTCGAAGCAAGAAATTACCGCCTTAGCTGTTCCAGATGTGTCCAATTTGCTTGATTGATGGGACTCCATCACCTGTACTTTAAACAAATTCACCAGTGCCGCCATCATCACATCCAAATGTGAACTGAAAACAGCAATAACTTACTATACCATGTCTACAATATGAATTTGGCATCATTAGGTCAAGAGTAAAACAGTAGAGTGTTGCAATATTATAAATTAACCCAAATTCATTGCACACGAGTAAATGTTCATCAATCAATACAAACCACCAGACCAGACCAGACCACAGTAACAATGAATACCGATTCTCAAGATATTCTTAAGAAAGCAGCATAACACCCAGTCTTCCACTACAACTCAGTGCACCAGAATAGACATCAACGATGCACCTGTTTAAACTGGCAAAGAAAAAGTGAGGAGAAGTAGGAAGGGGGTAAAAACCACAGTATGGCATTTTAAGGACAGAAGATGCCCCCCCATCGCTCAAAAAGATAAGAGTTTAACAAAAGGGTAACCACAGAAACCCAGAGGGACTCAAATTGCCACAGGTTCCAGCTCTCATGCTTCCAGAGATAGCAATATAAAAAGCCTATTTCTCACCTAACAAAAAATCTTTTTTCTCCCTCTTATTTGTTCCCTCGTACTTCAGTGAAGATAGTGGTTCAGTGTATGAGTACCCGAACTCCTATCTCATTCCCCATTCTGGTAAAAGGGTGGCTTCACAACAACTGGCACAGTACTCAACCATCATTCAACTTGATAACCAAGCAAATGAAACATTACAAGTTAAATGATAACAGGTAAAACACAACCTATCTAACTGAGGATAGGAACTAAATAAAGATAAGTTTACGGGATAGAATCAGACCTATATCAGTAAGATTCACAGCACCTAATCTGCCGTGAGTGCCACATCGGCTTAGCACACAAACAATGAGTCACCTATAACCTCACTTGGCCACCGTCTTTTTTCTGCTCCGTGATTTACGTAGTGTCTTGTTTGTATCATTGTGTTTACATTTCATCTTTGTGTTGATATGATGCAGAAAACAAAGAGATCAACAGTACCTAATTGACATATTTTAGGACAAAACTCACAACCAATAGCTCTCTCAAAAGTATCTAATCAAACATTGGTGAGAATTCTAATTTTAACATCAGCTACATGTGCACTTAAACATCCATAAAATCATCAATCAACATCCAGTCAAAGGGATGAACCATACAAGAAAGAGAAGGAAAGCGTGGAGCAGAGGGAAAGCAGATGCAGAAGAGTAAGGACTGAACACCTTAAAGAATACCCATAGAAGGCTCCTGGAAATTGCTTTGCCATAATTTCCATTGCTGCAAGAAATGCCACAACCTACCAAAAACTAGAGAATAATAAGGACAAAATAAGAAAGTGCAGAGATGGCTAAAACTGAACATTGATACTGGGTTCTGTAACCTGTTTCCCCATTTGTGGGGAAATTACTGCATATACATTTGAATCCTTGACTGTTTTGTAAAGCTGATTCCTAGCCCCTCCAGTAGTTCCCATTACAAATGGAACTCCAATATTGCAATACAGCTCGGCATTACCTTTATAATAAAAAGATATGTTCAGTAACAAGAATACAATTGAACTTATCAAGCAAACAGTGATTATTGCCTTGTGCAGTATCCTGTTAAGGTTTGTAGATTTCACAAAATTACCGAAGTTCCAAATAATCAGACAATCCTCCCACCCCTATTTTAATGGAACTATAAAAAACCAGACCTCTCTATCGGCAAATAAATCTCTATCAATGCTGTCTCTTAAGATGTGTCGCTTACTGTTCACTGCATCAGGCACAGTGTAGTCGACCACGATCATATTCGGGTGTTCACGAAAGACCGAGGCCAGAACCCTTTCTCTATCCGAAGGTCCGTGCACCTTAATCTCTTTGCCACACACCTCTACGGTTTTTCCAGCCTCTTCGGCACAGCTAAACGACATGGGGATAAGATCAAGCCCTGCAGAATCCGCTGCTTTTATAACAGCCTTCCCCATTTTGCCCAAACAACTGTTCACCTGCAGCCACAGCAAACACGCAATGGCTGGGAAAAGATAAAAAATTGTATTGAGAAGTTTCAGTAACTTAAGAAGAAAGCACACATCACCCAAACCCATATAAATTTCCATCCTAAAAATAAGCAATCGCAACTTCTCAGTGCCCAAATGCAGTACCCACCAAACAGAAACAGACAAAAGAAAGCATTTTTCGCGCACTCCAAACAAGCCGACTCCCCACCACATTCGCCCCACACCGTCATCGAACACCACGCGAGCGGAAGTGCCGTTACCATGATGGGTATGTCCAGTTTCTCCGAAGCTCCGGCTTGGAGGTGGGCCCGAGGGGCGGGCGACGCCGACTTGGTCACGGCGGCGGATCGGCTGCGGAGATGAAGAAGACGGCGGCGGCTGCGGCCCGTACGTTCTCTCGGCGAGAGGGAAGCGAGTGGAGTCGCGTCTGCTCCGCACGTGCTGTTCCTGGCGGGAGTGCGACTCGTGCGAACGCCATCGGGGGCGGCGGCGAAAGATGGAAGAAATCGAGAGCTGAATAGAATTTACTAAATTGAGGAAACTCTTATTTTTCCCTCCTTAGTCCAAAACCTGCCTTCACCTTTTTTTGTATAAATAAGACGAGACCTAGACTATTATAGTTTGTGTTTCTCTTCACATCATTTTTCTTCAATGTGCACCTAAAAAAGAAAATGAACTGCTATAGATGCCAACATCTCTAAATTTCAATTTAAATTATTTACAATAGAGAAACAAACGCACACAAAGAGAGGTAGAGATGATGAACACATTTATAGCTTCCTGAGTCAATTACTAATTAAAAGGATTTTGCCAAAAAAATAAAAATCTATACAAAAGGACATCTACCTAATTATTATATTTCCTGGTTTACTCTTTGCAATGTGAAAAAATTAACTACGAAAGGAATGCATTTTAAAGACAACAGGAGGGGAAAAGGCATTAAGGAAAGAATTTGAATGCAAATAGAATTAAATAAATGGCAACAAAAAGAAAATTCAAAAACGGAATTCGAGTGCCCTAAAAATAGATAATGACTAGATTGGGCTTCCACAAAATTAGTCAAATAATTAATGTATAATCATATAAGTTTATAGTTAATTAGGGAAATGAATAGAATACAACAAGTTTGAACTTACACAATTAACCTTGATGAAGAAAAATGATTGCACAAAGATATGTTATGAGGTTTATTGCTAGATACGTGTGTCGGTGCGAGTGAGCAAGTTGTTCCAAAATAGACCTATCAGAAATAGGCAAAAGAGAGTATATGGTAAAGTATCTTTACATCAAAATTCTCTTGAACTCTCATATCGGTCTACATCTTCCAAGTTACTTTTATGTGCTCTCTTGCTCTTTTTTTCCCATTTTTTTGATCCCTTCTTTCTCCTTAGCATATGCTATGATATAGGTGGTCTTTCAACTCATGCGCTATGTTTTTTTTTTTTTTTTTTTTTTTATCTTTATTTGAAATGTTAAGAAGAATTTGAAGAGTGTGTATTCTACTTCCATTGTTTAGATCTCAAATGTGTTTGATAGATGAAACATATTTCTTCAACTGATTTTTTATTAATCTTTTTCAATGTATATTTTCATTAGGGTATTGATGTTTGCAACAATTCATATGCCTTCTCTTTTTCCATGCCAAATTCTTTTCTTTTTTTTAGCATTTTACAAATTTTGCTTGCAATGATAGAAAAATTACATGAGAAGTATCGATTTCAAGGGTAATGGCATTCTGAAGCCTAATGACACGATCTAGTAGATCGTTGTATCCCAGAGGGCATGGGATACTTTACTAGCAACCATATTATTTGGATGTTATAAACCCATTTCTTATATTGGATTGTCGAGATAGTCATATGAGTAGGTTCAAATTCTATAATTTAATTCACGTGATCAATTCAATGATCAACTGGTGATCTTAGTTCGATTTTAGTCTCAATCAGTATAACGATGAAGATGTATCTTAGATAATATGGGACATATCTTCTATTATGTTCTCTACCAAATCTATGATTATTTGCTCACCTTTATCTATTTAAATAAGTTTTTATGTGTATTCATAATTTTTTTTTCATGAATGGCCATTTTTTGCAAGCTAATTTCGATCAAGATTTACTTTTGGCCAGTGCTTCTCAAATCAAGTATGTATATATATATATTTTTTTTTTAACATTCCATATGGTATTGAATTTGTTTAAAAGCCTTAATAAATGGTCATGTGTTGTCTTTGCTTCTATGCTTGTAAAGTTCATTCTAGCCATTTCGTTTGATTACTATTAAGGTTCATTCTAGCCATTTTGCCGCGGGTGGCCCACCTTGGGCAAGGCCCAATGACCTTCACTCAAATCTAGGGTGAGGGTCACGCCTTCCCTAAGATTCTAGGCAGCAAGCCCTCGTCGAGAGCCACCAAGGCCAACGAGGTTCACCAGGCCTCGGGAAGGCCCCAACAACCTCCGCCGACCATTCTCAGAGGTTGTGGTGGTAGCCACCAGTGAGGGCTTGGCCAAGTCGTGGGTGAGATCATGGTTTTTTGTTTTTTCAAAATTTTTAGCTTTTTGTTTTTTTACTCTAATTTTGTTTGTATTTATAATTTATTTTTACTTTTTCTGAGTGGCACTTGGCGGGTGCCTCATCTTCACCGCATGTCTTAAGAAAGTAATAAATTGAGACATGTTAGCATTTTCTGTTAGCTAAATTGGACAAAGTTAACGGAAGAATTCAATTGAACCAACTTAATAAGTTTTAGGATTTAATTGCTCTTTTTACAACGTTTAGGATTCAATTACATTTTCGTGACAAGTTTCAAGACTTCTAATGAACTTATCCTTGATATTTATTTTAAAATTTCATCAAAACCTCAACCCTTGTATTGCCTACGAATCTTATCAAAATTGTCCTCAATGAACAATTAGAAAATTATCATTTTATCATGACATAAGCTTAACCGCAATGATATTTTTGCATACTATAATAAATATGATAATCAGGTTGGTTTCAAAATTTTTAGATCCCATCTCCAAATTTTTCAATTTCATTCTCATTGTAAGTTAATTACTTGCCCTACCCAATGTCTAGTGATAAATCAATTAAAAGAATGTGTAGGCATTGAAAGAAAATTTATAGCATTTGCAACCTTTTTCTTGTTTGATAACTACTACGAGAGCAATTACATTCCGACTTACCCCCTCCAATACTTCAAGGAGGAATTCACTTCTCGACAAATCAGACTTTTTTTTATGTATATACCGCTAATTTGGATCGAATATGTACACCCCCTCTTGTATATTGATTTAAGTTTCATAAATAGTTTTAATACATATGCTAAATGGTCATTATGTAGTAAATCATATCATACACGGTTTAGCATTTTTTTATATGTAAAATCACCAAAAGAAGGAATTCTGCCCGCTTAAAGGATTGATTCACCATTTGATGACAAATGTATGCCTTGGTATCCATAACATCATTAAAATAAGCCTAGAGAAATCATTTGAAATCCATTCATTCACCAGGAAAAAAAAATTATTTTTTTTTCCTGAGGTAATCTTATCCTTTTTCCTGATTTGTTAATATTTCCTCAGCAAACATATTGAGTTCATATCTTTAGAGCTATTCCGACATAATGAACAACGTATACCCACACACACACACACACACACACACACATATATATATATATACACATATTTTTATTGTTAATACTCTAACAAAAAAATTACATTTACAAGTCTCTACAATGGAAAATCAAGCTACTAACACAACTGAATATATTGAAAATGAATTCATTGAACTGAACACTTTTCCAAGGAGTGCTATGCATTTCGTGGGCCATATTACAACAGAGAACCTAACAAGGATACATAGTCACGAATCTTTAACTTCGACCAATGAATTCACTTCTACAGCATCTAGAATGTTAAGATGGGCGAGTAGAGGGGTGTGGCGAGCTAAAGCTCATCCTAAGATATATTTTCCATCACCGTGGAACTATCCAAGTGAGGACGTATGAGGTATGTTCGGAAAAATGTAATATTATGATGTCTTTATGTATTTATGTTTCATCTCGAGAATGGCGTGGTCTTATTTATAGTTCTAAACTTGAACCTCAACAATTTTTTGCATAATTCTCAATTCGGTTCCTTAATTAATTATGATAATCTTGTTGGAAATTTTGTTGATATATTTCCAAAAGAGAGTTTTTGAGATTGAGGGCTTTAAATTGAGACCGATTTTTACTGCCAATTTTCTGATGCATTTCCATATATGTCATGCTCTTGATTACAAAAGACAATTGCATCATGTTAAACTTGTGATCCTCTTTCTATATGGGATATGAACTTTAATATACAAGCCATATCATGATAAATGTAATTCAATACACCTTTTCAAGAATTTCATAAAATATATGAAATTTAGTGTTGGGTAGAAAAAGGAAATGTCTTATGGACCTTTAATGGGAGTTGTTATTTTGGGCAATGATTAGCCACAACCTAGTAATGCCGTAATTGTCATTACCTCTTATTGCGTCTCCTCTGAAGATTCGTACTTGTCTGCATGTTCATTAAATTTCCACCTAATGATGTAGAATTTTGAGGTGATTTGCTTCAACCCTTATTACTATTGAAATTATATAATAAAAAAAAAATGTAATGAAAGCTCCTCTTTTTTGGGGGGCAAATTTTGTTGGCTTTTACTTAGTATATGCATAATCTCTTCTATAGTACCATGAACTATAAAAAGTTTAACTAAATAGAAATTACTGCTTGTGTATGACTTCAAACATTTCATGTTGCCGCCTCATGAGTTTTGTAGTGAACACAGATGTTTTCAAGTAATGATATTTGTCATCCTTGTTCTTTAGTTTTGTTGTGAAATACTTAGTTTTTCCTCATATGCTTTCTAATTAAGAATTGGTCCACCTTGACAAATAGGGTGGAGATGTTTCTATAGGGTTAAGCAAGGAAGCCATCTCTACACATCTAAGGTCCTACCAATATCAACTCCAGCACTCTACTTCGGAAGAATCTAATGTCGAAGCCAAATCCTATTGTATTTGCCTGGTAAGAAGCAGTATCCATATATGTTATTATTTGTCCCACGTAGTTTTAGGACAAAACTAAGGAACGACTTTGTTGTCTATAAGTAATTGTCCCCGCTAAAAATAAACTACCAATATCCATATATGTTATTATATTGTACCTTTTATTTTTCTGGACTAATTGCAGGATGACTACATTGTTGAAGATAAACTTGGGAAGTTGAATTGTGGGCATCACTTTTCACTATGGGTGTATTGAGAAATGGCTCGTGAGGGGGAACTTTTGTCCACTTTGCAAAAGAAAAGCAATAAAATTATAAATGAGGCATATTTCATCTTTTAAGTAATTCTTGTAATGGTTTCCGAGGAGATTGATTGAGTTTCATTGATTTTAATATATTTATCATTGTTGGATATCTAATTTCTTTCTATTTAACTTTAAGGGCGCACACGATAACCATTTTATTTCTCTATTTCTCTATTTTTCCATTCCCCGGAACAGGTTAAGAATATAAATATGTTCAGTAAATCAATTTCATTTTTCTATTTCTAAAACAGATTTCTACTCCAAAAATAAATTTGGACCATAAATCAAAAGTTAAAATTTTTAGCTTTTATAGATCTAAAAGAAAAGTGAAAAATGAAAACTCTTTTCATCATTTACTCTAGTCACCACTCGTCACCCACCCGTCACCCATGGGATGCTGGACGCTTGTCGTCGATTGCCAAATGCTAGCTACCAGCCTGCCTTTGGTCACCAGAGCCGGCTGCCCGCCCGCCAGCCCACCATCAGTAGCCAAACGCCTCCCACCCGACGCTAGCTACCGATCACCATATGCCCCCCACCTACCTCCTATCATCAATCCTCGATTGTCAAACGTCGGACACCGGCTGCCCACTGTCAGTCGCCCATCGACCGCCAAACGCCGGATGCCTCTCGCCACCACTCAGGAGGGAGAAAATTTGTGTTGTTATCCAATGAATTTCTATTTCAGGAACATAAATTTTTAAGGTTATCAAGCACATATTTTTCTCATAATCTTGTCCGGAAAATAAAAATAGAAAAATCAATTTTTTAGACAAAAATTAATGTTTGGAGCAGAATGGTTATTATGCATGCCCTAAGGAACTAAATAGAAAATAAAAAGATTGTGTCACAAGCTAGTATTTCTTTGCTACAGAGTAGCTTGTGCAATGCTTGGTGGGTCAATAACACCGGGCCAACCTTTCTTCTCTAGTTGTTACCAAGGATAGTGTGACGAATGCAATCCTCGTATCGGATTGTACCATACTCAGCTTAGCTTGGGCATCTAATCCATTGTACGAAAAGCAAAACACTTCCGACACAACAACTAGTTTCTAGATAGTGGCATAAGCTCCTGACTAGTATGTACAGGAGGGTCAACCCCGCTTAGAGCTTTATAGAGATATAATCGTTTTATCATACTCTTAGCACCAACCATCCAAATGTCACTCTCATGAATAAGTTGTATTCATCCTCTCTACATCACTCACTCTTCACTCCATAACTTCAAGCTCCACTCATAATGGTATGCCAATATGGAAGAATCACGATCCATGACAATAGCATGCACCAACAGTAATGACGTAATATTAATGTAAATAATAATTAACTAAAATAACAAATAAGTTGGTATTAAAGAAAACTATAAAACCTAAGCAGTGAAATACTCCCCTATCTATTTTGACAACGAGAAGATAGAAACTTTGATGAAAATTAATGACAATATGATTTAACTAGAATGATGCCAAACGATTTTCGAGTTACAAACACCATCCATTGAGATATTCGAGTATTGGATGCAATTAAAACCTTATATATGTGGTGGGAGATTTAATTCAAGATGGGAAATGAAAATTGGACTATATAGGAGATCTTGATAATAAAATGGGGATATTTGGTGATTAGATTGGGCAAAGATTGTATTTGTTATATCAGTAGTAAATACTCTCTCTCTCTCTACAAATACACAAAATTTCTTATTTTTTGGGAATTCTTTTTCCTTGTCGAAATTTTTTTCTTATGTTTGCATTCTTAACATCAAATTATTATTTTCGTCCTTACAAAGGGTGTCACGACCTAATCCCTTCAACAGGGAGGGGAAATTAGATTTAGAGGTATTGCCAAATTTGCTTTCAATTGACTCAAGTTCTCCCAAACCCATAACTGATATGACATTAGACGTTTGGTCTATGAAGCACCGACACTCTCCAAGAGCCTATGTGTCGTGTCGGACACTTCGACACGTGTCTGACACTATCGGACACTCTCGGACACTCGGTCAATACGTGTCGGAAAATTCGACAGCTGGTCAACTTTTTCGACACTTTCCAACACTCGAGTCAGAATTCTAACATCGTGATTCCGATATCAAGGTCAATTTTAAAAATTCAATAAATGACAGGTTAATATATATATATATGTATATATGTGTGTGTGTGTGTGTGTGTGTGTGTGTGTGTGTGTGTGAAAAAATAAAATAAAATAATAAAAATAAGAAATGGAAAAAGAAGAAAAACCTAGTCTTCTCTTCTCTTCGACTCTCACTTCCCGTAATATACAATTCACTTCTTAAGTAGGCCAGAATATGGATCGCTTGTTTTTTCTCCAAATTTTATGAATTATTGAAATAAAGTTAAATTTGTCAAATTGAAAGAATGATATTAATAAATTGCGGATTAATGTTTTTAGTGTATATTTATTATAGGCTTTTTAATTATTTATTTATTTATGAATTTGATTCAAATTAATTTGATTGAAATAATCATAAAGAGATAATTTATTATGTGTATATAAAAATATGTATTTAATATACAACGTGTCCCAACGTGTCGGAATTCTCTGTTTTTTGAGAAACGATGTGTCAGCGTGTCGTGTCGTGTCGTGTCGCGTGTCGCGTATCAGTGTCGGTGCTACTTATCGTTTGGTTGCATTCCATCAATTCTATACAAATTTCTATGTGAGGAGTCGCTAGCCTATTTAGGTCAACTAGAAACCTAATGTATACGAGAGAATGTCTCATTTCATGCACAACCAGATATCTTGAAACAGGGACTTGATTACATTAGTCCTAAGACTAATGCCTCCTAAGACTAATGCCATTTCGGTACTTAACTTGAGTACATGCTAACCAATACCATAGTAACCTGTCGATGATTTTTTTTTTTATATATATTTTTGCTCTAACCATTGTAAAAAGAAAGTAACACTCAAGATATAAAATTGCGGAACTAAGTATAATCGCCAAAAAAAAAAAAAAAAAAAAAACACACACACACACACACACAAAAGCAACTAATATTATCTTTAACAGGAAATGACAAATAAAAAAAAATCCTATTGTAAAGTTCTAAAGGATTGCTCAATTTTGGATTTAAATTTTTAAGGATTTTTCAAGGTTTTCCGAAATTTTTATGATTTTTTCTGAAATTTTATCTATTATTCATTATCTATTATTTTATTAAGAAAAGGAAATTGGGACCTCAATTCTATTGAAATTATGAAACAAACTTGAAAGCTCTTGGGAAATAGATTCAAGAATTCAGGTGCAAAATTGTCAAGCACACTGATCAGAATCTTTAAACAACCAAATATGTATCAATTTCCCAAAAAAAAAAAAAAAAAAACGAAAATAGTGTGAAAAGAAAGCTGAGATCTTGACCTGTAACTTTCATGTTTTGGGAATTTTCAAATAAAGTCATTAAGCCAATTGAATTTTGTGAAAACACATTCAGGTATTCAAGGAGAGCCTAGGCGCGGAATGATTCAGCACTCTGATCAGGACCTTTTGATTATTTTAATGAGCTTCGAATTCTATGGAATTAATAATGTCAAAAGAAAGATTGAAATCTCATCTAAAACTTTCATGATGAACATGTTTTAAAATTTTGAACACGTGATTTTATAGAAATTAAGGAACACTCGAAGGTTAAATCAAAAAGTTCATATTCCAGAATGCCACTGCAACATTTTGACATCAATTAAAAATAATAAATGACCTTTTTATTTTCTGAAATTTTTTTATCAAGCTAGATTGAAGTGCAATGAATATTTTTCATGAAGATACCAATATTAGATCCCAGACCAACGATTTTATAAAAATTTAGGAGCACACGAATGTTTTTCTAGAACGCAGTTTTTATAGGCACAAAAAGGTACGATTGAGAGCCAATCATACTGATCAAATGAGTTTTATTTTCATGAAAATTTTACACCAGATAGATGCAGATGCGGTGAAAATTTTTCATGGGGATGTATTTCCAGATTTTGAATGTATGATTTTATAAAAATCGAATAACGCATGAAGGTCAGTCTGGAAATTAATTTTTCAGAAGCAAAAATGTCTAGTTGAAGATCAATCGTGTCTACCAAATGACTTTCAATTTTATTGAAAATTTTATATGACAAAGACCTAGATGTCACAAACAAGTTTCGTGAAGGTACCAACTCTAAAATCAGATCAGAGAAATTTTAAAAAAAAAAAATCAGGAAGACACAGATGTCATTCAGAACAGAACGCTCACAATAGAGCAAGCGTCAGTTTTCCAGATTTATGATCTGTATTATGAAGCAATTTTAGCCTAGTAAACGATGTCTGATAAGAGCTCATAATATATAAAATTGAAGCTCAACATGTATACTTTGATGGTCTAGAACACATCTTCACAAGATATCACTGTTTACAAGCTCATATCATCACTCGAAAAACGCTGATAAGCACTCGAATTTCCAGAACACGTCATATTCATAATGATCATTCAGAGTAGAATCTGTGCTGATGGAAACCAGGGGAAAGAAGTGAATCGCTTAGCTCTAATCAACAGCGTTAATCTTCAAAGATCAGCCAACGATCGAAGGAAACTAAGCTTCTTTCAATGTACTGGACTCGTTGAATATTGGAACTATTTCGGTGATTGAGGCAGCTGGAAGCTTGGTCGAGCAAGTTCTGGTCATGATGGAGATGCAGAAAATCAACTCAAAGAATTGAATCAAAAACAAAAATCAGAGAACATGAGCGAACTCAGCTTTGATTCAGAGTCACGATTTTCGAATTTTCTCGAAATCAAAGCACAGCGAGCTTGAAGTACGATGATTCAAGCTCGAGTAAACAACTAGATCTCAGATCGGCTGGATTTCACTGAAGAGAGTGTAATGATCGCTGATGGAATAAGGTCATCATTCGCTCGGCTTCGAACTTTGATTGCGGACACTCTCCTTTGATCAAAGCGGTGAAGCTTGAGAGAGAGTGGAGAGATTATCTTCTTCCTTCTCCATAATGAGTCAAAATCAACCGCTTCTCAATATCTTCAAACACTTATCAAATTTGCGATCGCCGCAGCACTTGTGTTAAGTGTTGGCGCGCGTTGGTTTGCCTGAACAAGTGTGGATCAAAAAATCAACTTTCATGGACCATAACATGAGGTGTCTGTGGCTTTCCATTGTATGCGACTACAGCCATACATGATATCAAGGTCACACGCTGCACAGAAAGCGCTTTGGAACTTGACTTCAGGACATTAAGAGTTCTCTTCCCAGCGGGATCCAGTAATTCTGCCTGCGGATCCTTGACATCATGATAAAAGGGCGAGGCAGTGTGGAAAACCCCTTGGCCGGGCTTCCTTCACTCCTCCTATCTCCGGTTCTCTCCATAGCCGAAGTTCTGCATCTCCGTCCTCCTCTTTCTCCAAGCCCTCTGCAATTTCTTTGCTTCCATGGCCGACGACTTCCCAAAAACCCCCCAAAAAAGAATATTGTGAGCGCGCGTGAGAGAAAAGGGAATTAGGCCTGAGCTTGTTTAAAAGTTCTGCTGGGCTCTTTTAAGAAAGTAAGAAGCAAGAAAAACAAATGGGCTCAACTGGAAGTAAAAAAGCTGGGCGCATGGGCTCATCTGACCCAAAAATCTATTATTTTAAAAAAAAATGGACCGGGGCCCCTACCCGAATTTGTTGTTTGTTATTATTATTTTTATTTTCATATTTTCATTCATTTTTTTTTATAATTTTCGTTCATTTTTTTTTTTTTCTTTTAATCTTTCCATATATATTTTTTATATTTTTGTAAAATGAATGGATATTTAAAAGGTCGACAAAAATTTGAGTGTCGGCAAAGGGCCATCTATTTTTAGTAGTGTCCTTCTGAGATTCTAAGTGATGTAGGAAGTAATAGAAAAACATGGATTCATTGATCTACAAGCAAGCACTAAGAACACTCCCTCTCATGTGCGCAATAATAGAGAGCAATCACTTTTTTTTTTTCATTATGTGAAACATGACAAAAAGCAACTTGATACATAGAATTGATCAAATAAGTACCTTGTTAAACCTAAGCGACACTAGAAAACCCAAAAGTTACATTAAGTAGTAAAGCATTCATAAAATAAGTAAAAGCATACTATAATGCAAAAAAGGGCTTAAAAACATAAAAGTGCTCCGAAACACCCCTAAACAATGAAATTCAAGGTCCAAAACTTATTGTGTTTGACTAAAGAGTTGCTTCATTATGTGAGAACAACGAAATAAAAGAAGAATTGTGACAAATTTCGTCTCTACTTTATTTTTAAAACAAATCTAGGCCAATTTGAATATAACTACCACTTGTTAGTTGGATTGCGGCCATTGCTTTTGCAACCACTGCATTGCGAAATGGCTCAAGGTGAGGATTATTATCCAATTTGCCAAATGGTGGCAACAGCACTAGCAATATGAATGAGAGAGACCTCAAACATCAAAGGATTTCGCATATGATAAATTTCAAATTTGTGATGAGATCAATCGACCTTTTTTCTTGCTTACACAATCTAATTTGTAATTGATGATGTTCCTATTTCTCATCTCATCGTATTCATCGCGAATCCGACGCTTGTCAAGTTTATAGTCTTTGACATCATGATCATCTCTCTTTTAAAAAGTAGTACTGCATTTTCCATGGAGAACTTCCATTTTGAATCATTGTGGCCTTCGAGTTTGAACATCAAACTTCATTAATGAGAAATGCAGGACACTTCCATATGGCTCCCAAGTCACGAGCTCGAACACTACAGTAGTTGCCGACAATGCTGAGTATAAGAGAGTTGCCAGAAATTTACAACACTATTCTACTTTGCATCCTCTGATTTTAAGACGCGTGATTCACGTTGCAAATAATCAAAATCCTACACGTCCCAAAGAGAAGCTGCAGTTGCTCAAGCGTAATGATCCATCTCCAAAACCAGTCTTGCAATTTTCGCTACTCTATTACCAAGTGAAGCAACGATGAACTATGAAGAAATTCTAAAACCAGAATCCTGAATTGGAGATGCAACATTTGCCAAACAAATACTAGTAATGATTATTATAACAATGCTAAGAAGAAGAAGAATTGAGACTACAACACAGAACTAAGACAACACGATACATGCTACCCTCACGCAATACATCAATTATATTGTATATATGCTGGTCTGCCTTCTACTGGATCTGCAAAAAGACATCACATCCACAAACCACAATTAGCAATTGGATATGGGATCTATAGGGACAGTGATTATCTGCAACTCCAAGCAGTTAACTTCGATTAGATACAAAGAACACAGTTCCTCATTCAGAACTAAAATATTGTACATTGCATTCACACATTATATGAATCTGATTATACAAGTTTGCCATTTTGTAATGCCAGGTCTCATTTCTGGCAAGTAAAGAAAAAGAACTCTTGAATATCATGACAGGCAAGTTTTGATTATCATGCACTTGTACATCCAAGAACAAATTTCTGTTGGAAGAATTATCACCTTCCTGGCTAAAAACAAGACAGCAACAACTGTGCCCTTGGCATATATTGATCTACCACAAACATTGTGCTGAAACTAAAAAGAGACTCTATAAAGGAGATGAATATTTTGTGATGCTCATCTCAAGAAAATCATATGAAATAAGGTGGAGATATCAAAAAATAATCCATAATTATGTTTCATCAGGTGATGACAGATGATACAAATGGAAAGCATGATCAGACATACTCTTCTGGAACTCCCACCATCTCCATTTGTGTTGTTCAGGATCACGGATGCACAGATAAATGCGAGATATTTTTAATTGTGGAAATACTAATAATAATCTTTAATAATAGAACCAACAATTACAAAGATTGTTGTTACAGTTTATTAGACTGTGCCATTCACTCGTGCATAATTTAGAAGATATACAAGATCTGAGTATAGAATGAAGGTTTTTCCCCGGAGAAAGTAGGGCCAATGGTATAAGATTTCAACCCAAAGACTTTTTCGCTTGCTGGAAGTACATAAAAACAAAGCTTCATCAAGATTTAAGGAACAAAGTAAAAAACAAAAATCATGTGTTTGGCCAAGAACTAATCTACAGCCTGCTTAGGTTGTGCATGATAAAATTTCTAAAACAGAAATTGATTTCTCAATTTTTATTTCAGAAATTGAGAAGTTAAAAATTTTAGTTTCTGATTTTTTCTTCAAATCTATTTCTAGAATAGAAATCTGTTCTAGAAATAGAAAAATCAAATTGCG
The DNA here is from genome assembly GCA_014182565.1 of Eucalyptus marginata. Taxonomy (NCBI): domain Eukaryota; kingdom Viridiplantae; phylum Streptophyta; class Magnoliopsida; order Myrtales; family Myrtaceae; genus Eucalyptus; species Eucalyptus marginata. Next base: position 5,052,886 of record CM024585.1, read on the forward strand.
TTACCAAACGGATTTCTGCTCCAAACCTGTTCTGGGGAACAGAGAAACAGAGAAATAGAAAAGTAGAAATTTTATCATATGCGCCCTTACTAACAATTCAATCTATAAAAACACAGATAAATGATCTGCACTCACAACAAATATGTACATGTTCCTCGACGTGCCTTTTAAAGGATAAAAAAGAAGAAGAAGAATTAACAAGAATTTCCCAACGAATAGAGTCAAAGTCACAAACATAATTTCACAACACACCTGATCCATGTCAAAAGACACTCCCAACTTCTTGAAGCAAGAAATTACGGCCTTAGCTGTTCCAGATGTGTCAAATTTGCTTGATTGATGGGACTCCGTCACCTAAACTTTAAACAAATTCACCAGTGCCTCCATCACCACATCCAAATGTGAACTGAAAACAGTAACAACTTACTAAACTATGTCTACAATATCAATTCGGCATCATTAGGTCAAGAGTAAAACAGTAGAGTGTTGCAATATTATAAATTAACCCAAATTCATTGCTCACGAGTAAATCTTCATCAATTAAAGCAAACCACCAGACCAAACCACAGCAACAATGAATACCAATTCTCAATCTATTCTGAAGAAAGCAGCATAGCACCCGGTCTTCCACTACAACTCAGTGCACTCGAATAGACATCAACAATGCACCTATTCAAATTGGCAAAGAAAAAGTGAGGAGAAGTAGGGAAGGGGTAAAACCACACTATGGCTTTTTAAGGATGGAAAATGTCCCCAATCGCTCATAAAGATAAGAGTTTAACAAAAGGGAAACTACAGAAAAGCCAGAGGGACTCAAGTTGCCACAAGTTCCAGCTCTCGTACTTCCTGAGATACTGATATAAAAAGCCTATTTCTAACCTAACAAAAAATCTTTTTTCTCCCTCTTATTTGTTCCCTCAAACTTCAGTGAAGAAAGTGGTTTAGTGAATGAGCACCCGAACTCCTATCTCATTCCCCATTCTAGTTAAAGGGCTGCTTCACAACAACTAGCAGAGTACTCAACCATCATTTAACTTGATAACCAACCAAATGAAACATGACGAGTTAAATGATAACGGGTAAATTACAACAAATCTAATTGAGTAGAGGAACTAAAAAAAGACAAGCTTTCAGGATAGAATCAGACCTATATCAGTAAGATTAATAGTACCTAATCCACCATGGGTCCCAGATCGGCTTAGCACAACAAAAATGAGTCACGTATAACCTCACTTGGCTGCAGTCTTTTTTTTTTGCTTTGCGATTTAGGTAATGTGTTGTTTGTATTATTGTGTTTACATTTTATCTTTGTGTTGATATAATGCAGAATATAAAGAGATCAACAATACCTATTTGACAAATTATAGGACAAAACTCACAGAACTTCCACTCTTACTTCCTTTTTTTTTTCCATGCACAGTTGATCTTACAACCAATAGCTCTCTCAAAAGTGTCTAATCAAACATTGGTGAGAATTCTAATTTTAACATCAGCTACATGTGCACTTAAACGTCCATAAAATCATTAATCCAGACCCAGTCAAAGGGATGAACAATACAAGACAGAGAGCAAAGTGAGGAGCAGAATAGAAGAAAGCAGATGCAGAAGAGTAAGGACAGAACACCTTTAGAGAATACCCAGAGAAGGCTTCTGGAAATTGCTCTGCCATAATTTCCATCGCTACAAGAAATGCCACAACCTACCAAAAACTAGAGAATAATTAGGACAAAATAAGAAAGTGTAGAGATAGCTAAAACCAAACAAGGATCCTGGCCCATTTGTGGGAAAATTACTGCATATAAATTCGAATCATCAACTGTTTTGTAAAGCCGATCCCTGTCCCCTCTAGTAGTTCCCATTACAAATGGAACTCCAACATTGTAAAACTACTCGGCATTACCTTCATAATAGAAAGATATGTTCAGTAACAAGCACTTAATTGAACTTACCAAGTGAACAATGACATATTGGCTCGTGCATTATCTTGTTAAGGTTTGTAGATTTCACAGAATTACCGGAGTTTCAAATAATCAGTCAATCGTCCCACCCCTATTTTAATGGAACTATAAAAAACCAGACCTCTCTTTTGGCAAATGAATTTCTATCACTACTATCTCTTCAAATGTGCTACTTACTGTTCACCGCATCAGAAATAGTGTAGTTGACCACGATCATATTTGGGTGTTCATGAAAGACCGAGGCCTGAACGCTTCCTCTCTCTGAAGATCCGTGCACCTTAATCTCTTTTCCACACACCTCTACGATTTGCAGCCTCTTGAGCATAGCCAAGCGACAGGGGGTTTAAGATCGAGTCCTACAGAATCCACCACTTTTAAAACAACCTTCCCCATTTTGCCCGAACAACTGTTCACTTGCAACAACAGGAAACATGAAATGCATCCATCGACTAAGCCAAAAAAAAAAAAAGGCTGGGAAAATATAAAAAATTGTATTGAGATTCTTCAGTACCTTAAGATTTAAATTATTTATAATAGAGAAACAAACGCACGTACAAAGAGAGGCAGAGAAGAGGAACATGTTAATAGCTTCCGAAGTCAATCAATAATCAAAATGATTTTGCCAAAAAAAAAAATCTATACAAAAGGATCTCCACCTAATTATTATATTTTTGTTTTACTCTATGGAATGTAACCAAAAAAAAAAATTACTAAAGGAATGCATTTTAAAAACAACAGGAGGGAAAAAGGCATTAAGGAAATAATTGAAATGCAAATAGAATTAAATCAATGGCAACAAAAAGAAAATTTAAAAACGGAATTCAAGTGCCCTAAAAATAGATAATGACTAGATTGGGCTACCACTAAATTAGTCAATAAGTTTATAGCTAATTAGGGAAATGAATAGAATATAGCATATTTGAACTTACCCAATTAGCCTTGATGAAGAAAAATGAAAGCATGACGATATGCTATGAGGTTTATTGCTGGATATGGGTGTTGGTCTGAGTGAGCAAGTTGTTCCCAAAGTAGAACCTATCTAAAATGGGCAAAAGAGAGTATATGGTAAAATATCTTGTATTTCCCATTAATAGGTCAATGTGTATGATTTCTTGCATCCATATATTGACCTATTAATGGGAAATACGAGATATTTACCATATACACTCTTTTGCATGATTTCTTGCATCCATATACTTTTCTTTTCTTCAACAATATTATTATTGTGGGATATCCTTCCACCAAAATTTATAAGGATAAATAATCATCTTCATATGAACCGTCGACAATCATTTAATTTCGCAAAGTTTTTCTTATTCTTTGGCTAAATGAATTAGAGTTGCATTTTTAATTAGTAAGCTACATCTCATCATAATTGAATTACAATTTTTTTGTATTATAAAAATGCAAAAGTCTCATACTAATAAAAAATATATGAGATTTTTAACGTACAAATCTCATACTAGATTCCGGACCTTAATACCATTTACATTAGATATGGAAATTGTTTACATTTACAAAGAATGATATTGAAAGTTCTTGCACCCTTTCGGTAGATTACTTTGAGAATCTATGAAAAAATGAAGATTAACTAAGATCAAACCATTTTCAATATGGTGAAAGAGGGAGAATAGTAGACTAAGAAAATAATTAATTCAGGAAAACAAGACTAACTCAAGAATGAAATACAAATAAATAAATAAATAAACTGTATGATGACAATTAGAATTAGGATTTATCAACAACTAAATAGAGCTGTCATATTGAGAAGCTCTCCAATATGGTAAGTTGGAATTTACTCAATCAGGCATGAGGAAGGACAATATAAATAGAGACAAGTTCTGCACTGCCGAAATGTCTTCTTAAAGTTTGTCTTCATTTTGTATCATCTAATCTCTATCTTATTCTACGCAAATTACTTCAAAATTCTCTTGAGCTCTCATATCAGTCTAGATCTTCCAGGTTATTTGTCATGTACTCTCTTACTCTTTTTTCCCCTTTTTTTTTATCCCTTCTTTCTCCTTAGTATATGCTATGATATAGGTAGTCTTTCAACTTGTGCGCTATGTTTTTTTTTTCTTTTTTTTTTTTAAATGTTAAGAAGAATTAGAAGAGTATGTATTCTACATCCATTGTTCATATCTCATATGTGTTTGATAGATGAAGCATATTTCTTCAAGTGATTTTTTTATTAATATTTTCTAATCTACATTTTCATTAGGGTATCGATGTTTGCAACAATTTTTATGCATTCTCATTTCCATGCCAAAGTCTTTTTTGTCGCATTTTACAAATTTTGCTTACAATGATAGAAAGATTATGAGAAGTGTTGATTTCAAGGGTAAATAATAGCATTCTGAAGCCTAACACGATCTAATAGATCATTGTATCCCAGAGGGTGTGGGATATTTTACTAGCAGCCATATTATTTCGATGTTATAAAGCCGTTTCTTATATTGGATTGTTGAGATAGTCATACGTGTAGGTTCAAATTCTATAATTTAATTCACGTGATCAATTCAATGATCAATCGATGACCTTAGTTTGGTTTTAGTCTCAATCAACGTAATGATGAAGATGTATTTTAGATAATATGAGATATATCTTCTATTATGTTCTTTACCAAATCTATGATTATTTGCTCACCGCGTGTATTCATAATTTCTTTTCATGAATGGCCATTTTTTGCAGGCTAATTTTGACCAAGTTTTACTTTTGGCCAGTGCTTCTCCGATCAAGTATGTATATTCTCAATTTTTTTGTACATTCCATATGGCATTGAATTTGTTTAAAAGCCATAATAAATGGTCATGGGTTGTCTTTGCTTCTATGCTTGTAAAGTTATTCTAGCCATTTCGGTTGATTATTATTAAGGTTCATTCTAGCCATTTCGCCTAGGGTGGGCCACCTTAAGCAAGGCCCAATGACCTTCGCTCAAATCTAGGGCGAGGGTCACGCCTTCCCTAAGATTTGAGGCGGCAGGCCCTCGTTGAGGGTCACCAAGGCCTTGCCTAAGGCCAATGAGGTTCATTGAGCCTCAAGAAGGCCCCAGCAACCTCAGCCTGCCCTTCTCGATGGTTGTAGCGGTAGCCATTGGCGAGGGTCTAGCCAAGTCGTGGGTGAGTTTGTGTTTTTTTTTTTTTGGTTTTTTTAAATTTTTAGCTTTTGTTTTTTAATATAATTATGTTTGTATTTATAATTTTTCTAATTTTTTTCTAACGTGGCATTTAGCGGGTGCCACATCATCACCAAGTGTCATAAGAAAATAATAAAAAGAGACACATCAATATTTTCCGTTAGCTAAATTGGACAAAATTAACGGAAGGATTCCATTGAACCAATTTAACAAGTTTTAGGATTTGATTGCTCTTTTAAAAATTTTTATTATTCAATTACACTTTCATGATAAATTTTAAGACTTCTAATGAACTTGTCCTTGATATTTATTCTAAAATTTCACCAAAACCTCAACCCTTTTACTGCTTACGAGTCATATCAAAATTTTCCATAGTGAACATTTAGAAAATTATTGTATTATCGTGATATAAGCTCAACTGCAATGATATTTTTGCGTACTAAAATAAATATGATAATCAGGTTGGTTTCAAAATTTTTAGATCCCGTCTCCAAAATTTCAATTTCAATCTCGTTGTGTAAATTGCTTGTCTTACTCATTCTCCAGTGATAAATCAATTGAAAGAATGTGTAGGCATTGAAATAAAATTTATAGCATTTGAAATCTTTTTCTTGTTTGATATCTACTACGAGAGCAATTACATTCCGACTTAGCCCCTCCAATACTTCAAGTAGGAATTTGTCCCTTTACAAATCAGACTTTTTCAATGTATACACCAATAATTTGGATCGAATATGTACACCCCCTCTTGTATATTGATTTAAGTTTCATAAATAGAATTAATACAAATGCTAAATGGTCATTACATAGTAGATCATACATGGTTTAGCTTCTTTTTTTTTTTTTATATATGTAAAATCCCCGAAAGAAGGAATTTTGCGCACTTAGTGGATTGATTCACCATTTGATGACGAATTTTATGCTTCGGTATCCATAACATCATTAGTATAAGCCTAGAGAAATAATTTGAAATCCATTCATTCACTAGAAAAAAAAAATTAATATTTTTTGCTGAGGTAATCTTATCCTTTTTCTTATGTTTAGTATATGATTTGTTAATATTTCCTCAGCAAACATATTGAGTTCATATCTCTAGAGCTATTCCAGCATAATGAACAACGTATACCCACACACACATATATATAGATATTTTTATTGTTAATACTCTGACAAAAAAAATTGCATTTACAAGTTTCTACAATGGAAAATCAAGCTAATAACACAACTGAATATATTGAAAATGAATTTGTTGAACAGAACACTTTTCCAAGGAGTGCTATGCATTCTGTGGGACATATTACAACGGGGAACCCAACAAGGATACGTGGCCACAAATCTTTGACTTCAACAAACGAATTCACTTCTACAACATCTAGAATGCTGAGATGGGTGAGTAGAGGTGTGTGGCGAGCTAGAGCTCATCCTGAGATATCTTTTCCATCACCGTGGGCCACTATTCAAGTGAGAATGTATGAGGTATGTTTAAAAAAATGTAATATTATTATATCTTTATGTATTCATGTTTCATCTTGGGAACGGCATGGTCTTATTTATAGTTCTAGACTTGAACCTCAACAATTTTTTGCATAATTCTCAATTTGGTTCCTTAATTAATTATGATAATCTTGTTGGACATTTTGTTGATATATTTCTAGAAAAGAGTTTTTGAGATTGAGAGCTTTGAATTGAGACCAATTTTTACCACCAATTATGTGATGCATTTCCATATACGTCATACTCTTGATTCCAAAAGACAATTGCATCATGTTAAACTCATGATCCTCATTTCTATATAGGATATGAACTTTAATTTACAAATCATATCATGAAAATATGTAATTCAATATACCTTTTCAAAATTTCGTGTTGGGTAGAAAAAGGTAATGTCTTATGGACCTTTGATGGGAGTTTTTATTTTGAGCAATGATTAGCCACAACCTAGTAATGCCATAATTGTCATTACCTCTTATTTTGTCTCCTGGTGATTCATACTTGCTTGCGTGTTTATTAAATTTCTATCTAGATGATGTTGAATTTTGAGGTGATTTGCTTCAACCCTTATTACTATTGAAATTATAAATAAATAAAAATGTAATGAAAGCAACTCTTTTTTTCTTTGGGGCATTTTTTGTTGGCTTTTACTTAGTTTATGCATAATCTCTTTTATATTACCATGAACTATAAAATTTTTAACTAAATAGAAATTTCTGCTTGTGTATGACTTCAAACATTTCATGTAGTGGCATCGTGAGTTTTGTAGTGGACATAGATCTTTTAAAATAATAATATTTGTCACCCTTGATTTTTATTTTTGTTGTGAAATACTTAGTTTTTCCTCATATGCTTTCTAATTAAGAATTGGTGCACCTCGACAAACAGGGTGGAGATGTTTCTATAGGGTTAAGCAAGGAAGCCATCTCTACACATCTCAGGTTGCAGCAATATCAACCCCAAACCTCTACTTCGGAAGAATACAATGTCGAAGCCAAATCTTGCTGTATTTGTTTAGTAAGAACCACTTCATTTACTCAAGAAAATATTAAGATAGAATTGAGGAACAATATTGTTGTCCATAAGTAATTGTCTTAGCTAAATTTAAACTATGAGTATGCATTTATATTACTAAATCATACCTTTTATTTTGCTAGACAAATTGCAGGATGACTACATTGTTGAAGAAAAGCTTGGGAGTTGGATTGTGGGCATTAATTTTCACTATGGCTGTATTGAGAAATGGCTCATGAGGAGGAACTTTTGTCCACTTTGCAAAAGGAAAGCTATGAAATTATGAATGAGGGATATTTCATCTTTTAAGTAGTTCTTGCAATGGTTTCTGAGGAGATTAATTGAGTTTCACTGATTTTAACATATTTGTCATTGTTGAATATATAATTTCTTGATGTCTAACTTTAGGGGCACACATGATAACTATTTTGTTTCTCTATTTCTCTGTTATCTGTTCCTCAAAATAGGTTTAGAACAAAAATCTGTTTGATAACGCAATTTCATTTTTCTATTTCTAGAACAAACTATTTTAGAAATAGATTTGGACCATAAATCAAAAATTAAAATTTTTAACTTTTCTATATCTAGAAGAAAAGTGAGAATTGAAAACTTTTTTTTATCGTTTATTCTCGTTGGCCACTCGCCACCCGTAGGATGCTAGACGCCCGCCGCCACCCACTACCCGCCCACCATCAGTCGCCAGATGCCGGTTGCCCACTTGACTCCGGTCGCTGGTCGCCAATCTTTGGACGCTAGCCTCCCGCCCGCTGGCGACTACCAATCACCAAATTCCGCTTGCCCACCTCCCACCGTCGATCGTCAATTGTCAAACGCCAAACACCAGCCGCCCATCGCCGATCACCTACTAACCACTAGATGTTGGAAGTCTCCCACTACCACTCGGGAGGGAAAAATTTTGTGTCGTTATCAAATGAATTTCTATTTTAAGAATAGAAATTTTTATAAGGTCACTAAATGTATATTTTTCTTAGAAACTTATCCAGTGAATAGAAATAGAAAAATCAATTTCTATGCAAAAATTGATGTCTAAAACAAAATAGTTATCATGCGCGCCCTAAGGAACTAAATAGAAAACAACAAGATAGCGTCATAGGCTAGTGGGTCGATAACATAGGGTCAACTTTCCTTCTCTAGTTGTTACCAAGAATAGTAAGATGAATAACATCCTCATATTGGATTGTATCATACTCAGCTTAGCTTGGGCGTCTAATCCATCGTATAAAAAACAAAACATTTTAGGCACAACAACTAGTTTCTGGATAGCGACATCATTTCCCGACTAATGTGTACATGGGGGCCAACCCCACTTTTAGAGCTCTATATAGATATAATATTTTTATCCTAGTACTCTTAGCACCAACCATCCTAAAATCACTCTCATGAATAAGTTGTGTTCATCCTCTCTACATCACTCATTCTTCACTCAATAACTCCAGGCTCCACTCATAAGGGTATGCTAGTATGGAAGAATCACAAGCCGTGACAATAGCATGCACCAACAATAATAACGTAATATTAATGTCAATAATAATTAACTAAATAAACAAATAAGTTGGTATTGAAGAAATCTATAAAACCTAAGTAGTGAAATACTCCCCTATCTATTTTGACAATGAGAAGATATAAATTTTGATGATCATTAACGACAATATGATTTAACTAGATAAGCTAACCAATTTTCGAGTTATTTGAATATTGAATGCAACTAAAACCTTATATATGTGGTGGGAGATTTAATTTATAGAAGGGAAATGAAAATTAGACTATATAGGAGATCTTGATAATAAAATGGGGATATATGGTGATTAGATTGGGCAAAGATGATATTTGTTATATCGGGACAGTAGATACTCTCTCTCGCTACAAATACACAAAATTTCTTATTCTTCGAGAATTCTTTTTCTTTGTCGAAGTTCTTATGTTTACATTCATAACATCAAATTATTTTTTTCGTCCTTACAAAGGGTGTCCTGACCTAACCCTTTTGACAGGGAAGGGAAATTAGATTTAGGGATATTGCCAAATTTGCCTTCAGTTGACTCGGGTCCTCCCAAACCCGTAGCTCACATGACGATAGACGTTTGGTTTTCATTTCATCAATTTTATACAAATTTCTATGTGAGGAGTTGCCACTAGCCTATTTAGGTCAACCAGAAACCTAATGTATACGGGAGAATATCTCATGAAAGCGCAACTAGATATCTTGAAACAGGGACCTAATTACATTAGTCCTAAGACTAATGCCCTTTTGGTACTTAACTCGATTACATGCTAACCAATACTATGGCAACCTATCGAAGATTTTTTTAGATTTTTTCCCTAACCATTCTAAAAAGAAAGTAACACTCAAGATATTAAAATGCGCAACTAAGCATAATTGAAAAAACACACACACACACACACACACACACACAAAAGCAACCTAATATTATCTTTAAAAGGAAATGACAATCTAAAAAAAAATCCTATTGTAAAGTCCTAAAGGCTTGTTTAATTTTGGATTTTAATTTTTAAGGATTTTCCAAATTTCTGATTTTTCAAGGTTTTCAGTACTTTTTTATGATTTTTTCTGAAATTTTATCTATTATTTTCATTTATTATTTTATTAAGAAAAGAGAATTCAGACCTCAACTCTATTGAAATTATGAAACAAGCTTGAAAGCTCTTGGGAAATAGATTCCAGAATTCAGGTGCGAAATTGTCAAGCACGCTGATCAGGTTCTTTAAAAAACCAAACATGTATGAATTTCAAAAAAAAAAAAAAAAAAAAAAATTGTGTGAAAAGAAAACTGAGATCGTGACCTTCAACTTTCATGTTTTGAGAATTTTCAAATAAAGTCGTTAGGCCCATTGAATTTTGTGAAAACGCATTCAGGTATTCAAGGAGAACTTGGGTGCGGAATGATTCAGCACTCTGATCAGGTCCTTTTGATTATTTTAATGAGCTTCAAATTCTATGGAATTAAAGTAAAAAGAAAAATTGAAATCTCATTTAAACTTTCATGATGAACGTGTTTTTAAATTTTGAACACATGATTTTATAGAAATTAAGGAACACTCGAAGGTTAAATCAAAAGGTTCATATTCCAGAATGTCACTGCAACATTTCGACATCAACTAAAAATAATAAGTGACCTTCTTATTTTCTGAATTTATTTTAGAGCTAGATTGAAGTGTGATGAACACTTTTCATGAAGACACTGATATTAGGTCCCGAACCAACGATTTTATAAAAATTTAGGAGCACACAAAGGTTATTCTGGAACGCAGTTTTTATAGGCACAAAAAGGTACAATTGAGAGCCAATCATACCGATCAAATGAGTTCTATTTTTCATGAATATTTTACACCAGATAGATGCAGATGTGGTGAACATTTTTCATGGGGATGTATTTCCAGATTTTGAACGCATAATTTTATAAGAATCGAATAACGCAAGAAGGTCAGTCTGGAAATTGATTTTTCAGAAGCAAAAATGTCTAGGTGAAGATCAATCGTGTCTACCAAATGACTTTCAATTTTATTGAAAATTTTATATGACATATACCTAGATGTCACAAACAAGTTTCATGAAGGTACCAACTCTAAAATCAGATCACAGAAATTTACAAAAATCAGGAAGACACAGATGTCATTCAGAACAGAACACAGAATAGAGCAGGCATCAATTTTCCAGATTTATGATCCGTATTGCAATTTTAGCCTAGTAAACGATGTCCGATAAGAGCTCATAATATATTAAATGGAAGCTCAACATGTATACTTCGAAAGTCTGGAACACATCTTCATGAGATATCACCGTTTACAAGCTCATATCATTACTTGAAAAACGCTGATAAGATGAGCACTCGAATTTCCAGAACAAGTCATATTCATAATGATCATTCAGAGTAGAATCTGTGCTGATGGAAACAGGGGAAAGAAGTGAATCGTTTAGCTCTAAATTCTAATCAACAGCCTTAATCTTCAAAGATCAGCCAACGATCGAAGGAAACTAAGCTTCTTCCAATGTACTGGACTCGTTGAATAGATGAACTATTTCGGTGATTGATGCAGCTGGAAGCTTGGTCGAGCAAGTTCTGGTCATGATAGAGACGCAGAAAATCAACGCAAAGAATTGAATCAAAAACAAAATCAGAGAACATGAGCGAACTTAGCTTTGATTCAGAGTCACGATTTTCGAATTTTCTAGAAATCAAAGAACAGCGAGCTTGAAGTACGATGATTTAAGCTCGAGTGAACAATTAGATCTCGGATCGGCTGGACTTCGCTGAAGAGAGAGTCCTGATCGGTGATGGAACAAGAATTTTCAGTGTTCGCTCGGCTTCAAACTTTGATTGCGGACACTCTCCTTTGATCGAGCGGTGAAGCTTGAGGGAGAGTTAGTGGAGAGATTATCTTCTTCCTTCTCCATAAGAAGTCAAAATCAATCGCTTCTCAATATCTTCAAACATTTATCATATTTGCTATCGCCGCAGCACTTGTGTTAAATGTTGGCACGCGTTGGTTTGCCCTGCACAAGTCTGGACCAGAAAATCAACTTTCATCCACCACGACATCAGGCGTCCGCGGTTTTCCACTGTATGCGACTGCAGCCATAGATGATGTCAAGACCACAAGCTGCACAGAAGGTGCTTTGGAGTAAGTGATTCTGCCTGCGGATCCTTGACATCGTGATAAAAGGGCGAGGCAGCGTGAAAAACGCCTGCACAACCCTCAGTAATAGGATCAAATGAACCCTCTTCCAGCAGCTTTGCTTTGAACGGTTGAAGTCCATCTTTCGCTCCATTAAGTCCAAGCAGATGTTCAGTCTTTTTCGGATCATTCGGACCCCGGACCGAGGCCTTGACTGTGTAGCCGTGCTGCAGGAGGAGCTTGACAAGCCAACAAGGCGATGTACCAGGCGCTCCGGTCATGCACACAACCTTCCTGGCACCCACCGCTGCGCTCATTCTCGTCTTCTCTGATTCGCCTCCTTCGTCCTTCTTCGTTTCGAAAAGGTGGCTCTCGCTCTGCTCAGAGAGAGAGATCTCTCATTTTTCAAGGAACAAAGCAGCAAGAAAAAGAAAATGGGCTTAAGAGGAAACAAAAAGTTGGGCTATGGGAATTACAAAAAAAGAGCTGGGGGCATGGGCTCAACTGACCCAAAAACCTATTATTTAAAAAGAAGAGGCGAAGCCCCCTACCCGAATTTGTTGTTCTTATTACGTTATTATTATTATTATTTTTCATTCATTTTCGTTCATTTCATTTTTTTTTATTTCTATTTTTTTATATATTTTTATATTTTTATAAAATGAACGGATATTTAAAAGGTTGATAAAAATTTGGGTGTCAAAAGGCCATCTATTTTGAGCAACTCCTTTCGGGGGATTCTAAGTGATGCATAAAGCAATAGGTAAACATGGATTCATTGATCCGCAAAGAAGCACTAACCACTAAGACAACTCTCTCTCATATGCGCAATAATAGAGAGTGACAAAAAGCTACCTGATACATAGAAATTGATCACATAAGTACCTTGTTAACTCTAAGCAATACTGGAAAACTCAAAAGTTACATTAAGCAATAAAGCATTCAGCAAAATAAATAAAAGCCTATTATAACTCGAGAAAGGGCATAAAAATAGAAAAGTTCTTTGAAACAACCCTAAACAATGGAATTCAAGGTCCAAAACATATTGTATTTGACTAATAAGAGTCGCTTTATTATGTGAGAACGACGAAATAAAAGAAGAATGGCAAAAAATTTCGTATCTACATAATTTTTAAGACAAATCTAGGTTAATTTGAATATAATTACCACTCATTATACTCTCGTTTTTGCAAATACCATTGCAGGATGCCTATCTTGATCAAGACTAGCTTGGTAAGTTGTATTGCGGCCATTGCTTTTGCAACCAGTGCATTGCGAAATGGCTCAAGGTGAATATTATTATCCAATTTGCAAAGTGGCAGTAGTAGCACTAACAATATGAATGAGATCGATCTCAAACTTCAAAGGATTTCACACGTGATAAATTTCGAATTTGTGACAAGATCAATCAACCTTTTTTCTTGCTTAGGCAAAATAATTTGTGATTGAGCAGTTCTTGTTTCCCCTCTCATCTAATTTGTTGTGAATCCGACACTTCTCAAGTTTATAGTCTTTGACATCACGATCATCTCCCGTTTAACAAGTAGTAGTGCATTTTCCATAGAGAACTACCATTTTGAACCATTGCAAGCCTCCAAGTTTGAACATCAAACTTCATTAATGAGAAAAGCAGGACACTTCCTATGGCTCCCAAGTCACGAGCTCGAACAGTGCAGTACTTGCCAAAGTCGCAGGAAAATTAAAAAACTATTCTAATTTGCATCCTCCGATTTTTTTATTTTTTTATTTTTGGTCAAATATCCTCCGATTTTAACATGCGTGCTTCGCATCGCAAATAATCAAATCTATCGGGACAGTGACGATCTGCAACACCAAACAGTTAGCTTCGATTAGATACAAAGAACACATTTCCTCATTCAGAGCTAAAATATTGTACATTGCATTCAGACATTATATGAATCTGAATATATAAGTTTGCCATTTTGTAATGCCATGTCTCATTTCTGGCAAGTAAAGAAAAAGAACCCTTGAATATCATAACGGGCAAGTTTTGATTAGTGTGCACAAATTTCTGTTGGAAGAATTATCACCTTCTTGGCTAAAAAACAAGACAGCAACAACCGTGCCCTCGGCATATATTGATTTACCACAAACATTGTGCTGCAACTCAAAAGAGACTCTGTAAAGGAGATGAATATTTTGTGATGCTCATCTCTACAAACTCATATGAAATAAGAAGGTGGAGATATCAAAAAATAATCCATAATTATGTTTCATCAGGTGATGATAGATGATACAAATGGAAAGCATGATCCCACCATCTCCATTTGTGTTGTTCAGGATCACGGATCATCCGGATCAGATGCTATTCCAAAGCAAAAGCATAGATAAATGTGAGATATTTTTTATCGTGGAAATACTAATAATAATCTTAATAATAGAACCAGCATTTACAAACGTTATTTTTACAATTTATCGTCTACTGTGCCATTCACTCATACATAATTTAGAAGATATACAAGATGTGAGTGCAGAACGAAGGTTTTCCCCCATAGGCAAGTAGGCCAATGGTATAAGAATTGAACCCAAAGACCTTTTAGCTCTTGCCGGAATTACATAAAAACAAAGCTTCATCAAGATTTAAGGAACAAACTAAAAAAAAAAAAAAAAAAAAAAAAAAAAAAAAATCATGTGTTTGGCCAAGAACTAATCTACAGCCTACTTACTAACAATTCAATTCATATAAACACAGAAATGTTATGGACTCGCAACAAATATGTATATGTTCCTCAATGTGCCTTTTTCAGGATAAATAAAAAAGAATCAACAAGAATTTCTCAATAAATCGAGTCAAAGTCACAAACATAATTTCACAACACACTTGATCCATGTCAAAAGACACTCCAAACATCTTGAAGCAAGAAATTACCGCTTGAGCTGTTCCAGATTGTCCAATTTGCTTGATTGATGGAATTCCATCACCCATACTTTAAAAAAAAATCAGCACTGCCTCCATCAGCACATCCAAATGTGAACTGAAAACAACAATTACCTACCATACCATGTCTACAATACAAATTTGGCATCATTAGGTCAAGAGTAAAAGAGTAGAGTGTTATAATATTATACATTAACCCAAATTCATTGCACACGAGTAAATGTTCATCAATCAATGCAAACCCCCAGACCAAACCATAGCAACAACGAATCCCAATTCTCAAGCTATTCTAAAGAAAGCAGCATAACACACAGTGTTCCACTACAACTCAGTGCACCAGAATAGACATCAACGATGCACTTGTTCAAACTGGCAAAGAAAAAGTGAGGAGAAGTAGGAAGGGGGTGAAACCACACTATGGCATTTTAAGGACAGAAGATGTCCCCCAATGAAAAATATAAGAGTTTAACAAAAGGGTAACTACAGAAAACCCAAAGGGACTCAAATTGCAATAGGTTCCACCTCTCGTGCTTCCCGAGATAGCAATATAAAAAGCTTATTTCTCACCTAAAAAAAATCTTTTTTTTTCCTCTTATTTATTCCCTCGAACTTCAGCAAAGATAGTGGTTCAGTGTATAAGCACCCGAACTCCTATCTCATTCCCCATTCTGGTTAAAGGGTCGCTTCACAACAAATGGCAGAGTACTAAACCATCATTCAACTTGATAACCAAGCAAATGAACATGACGAGTTAAATGATAACAGGTAAAATAAAACAAATCTAACTAAGGATAGAAACTATATTAAGATAAGCGTACAGGATAGAATCAGACCTATATCAGTAAGATTAACAGCACCTAATCTGCCTTGAGTCCCACATCGGCTTAGCACACCAACGATGAGTCACCTATAAGTGCACTCACCACCGTCTTTTTTCTGCTTTGTGATTTAGGTTGTCTTTTTTTTTTTCGGTAAAATAGGTTGTGTCTTGTTTGTATCATTGTGTTTCCATTTCATCTTTGTGTTGATATAATGTAGAAAATAAAGAGTTCAACAGTACTTGATTGACAAATTGTAGGACAAAACTCTCAGAACTTCCACTCTTAGTATCTTACTTTATTTTTTTCATGCGTAGTTGATCTTACAACCAATGGCTCTCTCCAAAGTATCTAATCCAACAGTGGTGAGAATTCTAATTTTAACATCAGCTACATGTGCACTTAAAAATCCATAAAATCATTAATCGAGACCCAGTCAAAAGGATGAACCATACAAGACAGAGAGCAAAGTGAGGAGGAGAGGGGAAAGCAGATGCAAAGAATGAGGACTGAACACCTTTAGAGGATACTAGAGAAGGCTCCTGGAAATTGCTTTGCCATAATCACCATCGCTGCAAGAAATGCCACAACCTACAAAAAACTAGAGAATAATTAGGACAAAATAAGAAAGTGCAGAGACAGCTAAAACTGAACATGGATCGTGGGTTCTGTTAGCTATTTCCCCATTTGTTGGGAAATTACTACATATAAATTTGAATCTTCGACTGTTTAGTAAAGCCAATCCCTGTTTCCTCCAATATTTCCCATTACAAATGGAACGCCAACATTGCAATACAGCTTAGCATTACCTTCATAATAAAAAGAATTTAATTGAACTTATCAAGTGAACAATGACATATTGCCTCGTGCAGTATCCTATTAAGGTTTGCAGATTTCAAAAAATTACTGGATTTCCAAACAATCAGATGATCCTCCCACCCATATTTTAATGGAACTTTGAAAAACGAGACCTCTCTTTTGGTAAATGAATTTCTATCGATACTTTCTCTAAAGATGTGTTACTGTTCACTGCATCAGGCATATTTGGGTGTTCACAAAAGACCAACACCACAACGCTTTCTCTATCTGAAGATGCGTGCACCTTAATCTCTTTGCCACACACTTCTATGGTTTGTCCAGCCTCTTTGGCACAGTCAAACGACGTTGGGATAAGATCGAGTCCTGCATAATCTGCTGCATTTATAACAGCCTTCCCCATTTTGATTGAACACCTGTTCACCTTCAGCAACAACAAACGCGCAATGCATTTATTGACTAAGCCAAAAAAAATGGCCAGGAAAATATCGAAAAATTTATTGAGATGTTTCAGTAACTTATGATTTAAATTATTTATAATAGAGAAACAAACGCGCGTACAAAGAGAGATAGAGGTGAGGAGCATACCTTCCAAAGTCAATCACTAATCAAAGGATTTTGCCAAAAAAAAAAAAAATGAATCTATACATGAGGATGTCTACGTAATTAATATATTGTTGTTTTTCTCTTTGGAATGCGAAAAAAAAAAGAAAATTACTAGAGGAATGAGTTTTAAAAACAACGGGAAGGAAAAAGGCATTAAGGAAAGAATTCAAATGCGAATAGAATTAATTAAATGGCAACAAAAGGCATTAAGGAAAGAATTCAAATGCAAATAGAATTAATTAAATGGCAACAAAAAGAAAATTCAAGTGCCCTAAAAATAGATAATGATTAGATTGTGCTGCCACAAAATTAGTCAAATAATTAATTTATAATCATATAAGTTTATGCCAATTAGGGAAATGAATAGAACACAGCAAACCTGAATTGACCCAATTAGCCTTGATGAAGAAAGATGAACACACAAAGATATGTTATGAGGTTTATTGTTGGATATGTGTGTCAGGGCATGTGTGAGCAAGTTGTCCCAAAGTAGACCTATCTAAAATTGGCAAAAGAGAGTATATGGTAAAATATCTTGTATTTCCCACTAAAAGGCCAATGTGTATAATTTCTTGCATCCATATACTTTTCTTTTCTTCAACAATTTTATTATTGTGGGATTTCCTTCCACCAAAATTCATGAGGATAAATAATTATCTCAATATGAACCATTGACAACCATTTTATTTCTAGAAGTTTTTCCTATTCTTTGGCTAAATGAGGTAGGGTTGCATTGTTAATTAGTAAGCTATATCTCGTCAATAATTGAATTGCATATTTTTCTGTCTAAGTTGAAATTTGGAATGATCACTAAAAAATGACATCTTATGTCGCTAATGTAACAATATTGGCTTCATATACTTAAAAATAACGGACAAATTCAAATTGAGAAAATATAAAATAATTGTTAACGGTTGCCAACGAGAAAAATATATAAATAAGTAGATGAAAATTAAGTAATTCTAACGGTATGTACGGTCAGTTAGCAACTAAGTTAAAAGATTCATCAATTGACTGTTTTAAGAAATCAAATTAACGAACTTAGATATATCACTTACCAATAAGATAACAAGTACATATTTAACTTGCAAATCTCATAGCAGATTCCGGACCTTAATACCATCTACATCGGATAAGAAAATTGTTACCGTTTACAAGGAATGATATTAAAAGGTCTCGCTCTCTTTTGGTGGATTACTTTGAGGATCTATGAAAAAATTAAGATTAACCAAGATCAAACCATTATAAATATTGTGGGAGAGGGAGAATAGTAGACCAAGAAAAGAATTAATTCAATAAAATGAGACTATTTCAAGAATGAAATACAAATAAAAATGTAAGATGACAATTCGAATTAGGATTTCTTAGCAACTAAAAAGAGATGTCATATTGAGAAAGCTCTCCAATATGGTAAGTTGGAATTTACTCAATCAGGCATGAGGAAGGATAATATAAATAGAGATAAGTTCTGCACTACCAACTTGTCTTCTTAAAGTTTGTCTTCATTTTGGTATCATCTCATCTTTTTGTCTTAGTCTATGCAAATTACATCAATATTCTCTTGAACTCTCACATCGGTCTAGATCTTCCAGGTTATTTTTCATGTGCTTCCCGAATCTTTTTTTCCCTTTCATATCCTTTCTTCTTAGCATATGGTATGATATAGGTAGTTTTCAACTCGTGCACTATGGTTTTTTTTTTCCTCTTTATTTCAAATGTGAAAAAGAATTTGAAAAGTATGTATACTACATCCATTGTTCAGATCTCGGATGTTTTTGATAGATGAAGCATATTTCTTCAAGTGATTTTTTTTTAATCTATATTTTCATTAGGGTATATGCTTTCTCTTTTTTTGTGTCAAAGTCTTTCTTGTCGCATTTTACAATTTTTTCTTATAATGATAGAGAGATTGTACGAGAAGTATCAATTTCAGGGTAAATAATTGCATTCTTAAGACTAACAACACAGTCTAATAGATTGTCGTATCTTGGATGGTGTAGGATATTTTACTAGCAATCAAATTATTTGGATGTCATAAATCCATTCATTATATTTGATTGTTGAGACAGTCATACGCGTAGATTCAAATTCTAAAATTTATTTCACATGATCAATTCAATGATCAATCGGTGACCTTAGTTTGTTCTCTAGGGAATCTATGATGATTTGCTCACCTTTTATCTAAATAAATAATTTTTTACATGTACTTATCATTTTTTTCATGAATGGTCATTTCTTGCAGGCTAATTTCCATCAAGGTTTACTTTTGGCTGGTGCTTCTCAAATCAAGTACGTATATTCTCTTCTTCATCTTTTTTTATTTTTTTTCCATTCCATATGGTATTGAATTTGTTTAAAAGGCTTAATAAATGGTTAGGGCTATCTGTGCTTCTATGCTTGTAAAGTTCATTCTACCAATTTTGTTTGATTATTATTAAGGTTCATTCTAGCAATTTTGCTTTGGGTGGGCAACCTTGGGTGAGGCTAGATGACTCTTGCTCAGATCTGGGGTGAGGGTCGCGCCCTCCCCCAAATTTGGGCTAGTAGGCCCTTGTCGGGAGCCACCGAGGCATCACTTGGGGCCGGTGAGGGTGACCTTCGCTGGCCCTTCCCGATGATTTTAGCGGTAGCCAACTGGCAAGGGCTTGGCCAAGCAGTGGGTGAATTTGTGTTTATTTTTATTTTTATTTTTTAAAATCTAATTTTGTATGTATTTATAATTTTTTTAATGATTTTTCTGACGTGGCACTTAGTAGGCGCCACGTCATTGCCACATGTCTTAAGAAAGGAATAAAATAAGGCATGTAAGCATTTTCCGTTAGTTAAAGTGGATGGAATTAATAAAATGACTTGTTTAAACCAATTTGACAAGTTTTAAGATTTTATTTCACTTTTTACAACTTTTAAGATTCAATTGCACTTTCATGACTAGTTTTAAAATTTTTAACAAACTTGTCCCTAATATTTATTCTACAATTTCATCAAAACCTCAATGGTTTTATTGTCTATGAGTCTTATCAAAATTGTCCTTAGTGACCAATTAGAAAATTATCGCTTTATTATGATATAATGTCAACTACAATAATTTTTTTGCAGGGTATTATAAATATGATAATTAGGTTGGTTTGAAAATTTTTAAATCCCGTTTCCAAAATTTTTGATTTATTCTCCTATGATAAATCAACTAAAAGAATGTGCAGGCATTGAAAGAAAATTTATATCATTTGAAATCCTTTTCTCGTTTTATGTCTACTGCGAGGGCAATTGCATTCCGACTTAGCCCCTCCAATACTTCGAGTAGGAATACCTCCCTCGACAGAAACAGACTTTTTTGATGTATATACAACTAATTTGGATAGAATACATACACCCCCTCTAGTAAATTGATTTATGTTCATATATAGTTTTAATACAAATGCTAAATGGTCATTACACGGTCGATCATACATAGTTTAGCATTTTTTTGTCTATGTAAAATTTTCCAAAAGAAGGAATTCTACGCACTTAGTGGATTGATTCACCATTTGACAACAAATGTATGCTTTTGTATTGATAACATCATTAATGTAAGCATAAAGAAATAATATGAAATCCGTTCATTTGCTAGAAAATATTTTATATTTTTCCCTGAGGTAATCTCATCCTTTTTTCTCATGATTTAGTACATAACATGTTAATATTTCGTCAAGAAAACATATTAGGTTCATATTTTTAGAGCTATTTTGGCATAATGAACAGCATATACCCACACACATATATATACGAATATTTTTATTATAATTCTCTGACAAAAGAATTTTACATTTACAGGCCTCTACAATGGAAAACGAAAATAACAACACAATTGAGCAAACAAATGAACTGTTTGAACCGAATGCTTTTCCAGGAGGTGACGTACTTCCCAATGGCCATGTTACAGCGGAGAACTCACCGAGGCTACATGCCCATGGACTCTTATCTATAAACGGTCAATTTACTTCTGCGACATCTAGATTGCCAGGATGGGCAAGTAGAGGGGTGAGGCGCGCTAGACCTCATCCCGAGAGATCATCTCCATCACCGTGGGCTGCCATCCAATTGAGAACGCACGAGGTACGTTCCAAAAAATGTAATATTATTATATTTGTGTATTCATGTTTCATTCTAGGAATGGCGACATCTTATTTATAGTACTAGATTTGAAAACTCAACAAATTTTCGCATAATTCTTAATTTGGTTCCAAAATTAAGTATGATAATCCCATTGGAAATTTCGTCAATATAATTCCTTGAAAAGAGTATTTGAGATTGAGAGTTTTAAATTGAGACCGATTTTTACTACCAATTATGTGATGCATTTCCAAATATATCATGCTCTTGATGCCAAAAGACAATCGCATTGTATTAAACTTGTGATTCTCATTTCTATATTAGACATGAACTTTTAATTTACATGCCATATCAAGATAATATGTAACTAAGTATACCTTTTTAAATATTGTTTAAAATATATGACACTCCGTGTCATGTAGAAAAAGGAATGTCTTCTGTAGTGTTGATGGATTTTTTTTTTTTTGGCAATGATTAACCACAACCTAGTAATGTCATAATTGTCATTACCTCCTATTTTGTCTCCTCGGAGATTTGTACTGGCTTGCATGTATTTTAAATTTCCACCTAAATGATAGTCTAGATACTTTCATGAACGATGAAAATATTTTTCATTCATTTATCTTTATAAGTAATACATGCAATTGTTTTGAAGAAAATGTTTCCTAAATTATAACTTTCTGCAAAACAAACGGAGCATCGGTATATACAATATCTCTTTTAGTACTATGAACTATAAAAAGTTCAACTAAATAGAGATTGCTACTTGTGTATGACTTCAAACATTTGCATTTGCGTCATGAGTTTTGTAGTGGACATAGAAGTTTTCAAGTAATAATATTTGTTACCCTAAATCTTGAATTTTGTTGTGGATGTGATTTTCGAGTTTGATCTCTCATACTAACGTCGAAATGTCTCAATTAGTGAAATTGTTGTGATTCATTTTCGTGGGTATATATATGCTCAAGCCCCTTCACTACATTTATGTGTGTTATTATGTATTTCGCATTCAAACAACTAAAATCCAATCTAGACGTGCATTGATGTCGAATTGATGTAGAGGGACATCTATTTTTGACTTTGGTTAGCCCTCGAGTAAGCAATATTTTCGATACTTGAGAAATAATTTACTTAAGAAGAGGTGACTATGAAATACTTAGGTTTTCTTCATATGCTTCTGATTAAGAATTGGTCCACCTCAACAAACAGGGTGGAGATGCTTCCATAGGATTGAGTGAGGAAGCCATCTCTATACATCTCAAGTCGCAGCAATATCAACCCCAAACCTCTACTTCGGAAGAATACAATGTCGAAGCTGAATCCTGTTGTATTTGTCTAGTAAGAACCACTTCATTTACTCAAGAAAATATTAAGATAGAATTGAGGAACAATATTGTTGTCCATAAGTAATTGTCTTAGCTAAATTTAAACAATGAGTACGCATATATGTTACTAAATCGTACCTTTTATTTTGTTGGCCTATTTGCAGGATGACTTCATTGTTGAAGATAAGCTTGGACAGTTGGACTGTGGGCATCGCTTTCACTATGGCTGCATTGAGAAATGGCTCATGAGGAGGAACTTATGTCCACTTTGTAAAAGGAAAGCAATAAAATTATGAATAAGGCATATTTCATCTTTGAAGTGGTTCATGTAATGGTTTATGCAGAGATTGATTGAATATGTAATTTCTTTGCGTCTAATTTTAAGGAACTAAATAGAAGGCAACATGATAGCATGCGCCAATAATAGTGACGTAATATTAGTGCCATTAATAATTAACTATAATAACAAATAAATTGGTATTGAAGAAAACTATGAAACCTAAGTAGTGAAATACTCCCATGTTTGTTTTGACAATGAGAAGATATAAACTTCGTTGATAATTAATGACGATATGATGTTAACTAGAATAAAAGCCAACCGATTTCTGAGTTACGAACACCATCCGTCAAGATATTTCAGATATGAACATGATTAAAACCTTTTATATGTGGTGGGAGATTTAATTATATAAGCAAAATGAAAATTAGAATATGCAAGAGATCTTGATAATGAAATGGGGATATATATGGTGATTAGATTGGGCAAAGATGTATTAGTTATATGGGCAATAGATACTCTCTCTCACTTAAACACACAAACACACAAATTACATTTATAACATTGAATTATTTTTTTGATCGCTACAAAGGGCCATCAATTTTAAGCAGCACCTTTTTGGGGATCCTAAGTGATACAGTTAACTATAGGTAAACAGAGATTCATCGATCCGCCAACACGCACTAAGACAACACCGCTCACTTGCACACTAACAAAGAGAAATCACTTTTCTTTTTCATTATGTGAAATATGACAAAAAGCTACCTCATACATAGAATAGATCAAATAAGTACACTGTTAACCCTAAGTGACATTGGAAAACTCAAAAAGTTACATTAACCAGTAAAGTATTTAGAAAAATAAATAAAAGCCTAATATAACGCCAAAAAGGGCATAAAACTAGAAAAGTGCTCGCAAGCACGCCTAATCAATGGAATTCAAGGCCCAAAACATATTGTATCTGACTTTTAAGAATCACTTCATTATGTAAGAACATCGAGGTAAAAGAAGAATGGCAAAAAATTTCGGTCAATAGATAACTTTTAAGACAAATCTAGGCTAAATGGAATATATCGACCACTCATTATACTCGTTTTTGCTAACATCGTTGCAGGATGCCCATCCTGGTCAACCTTGAAAGTTGGATTGCGGCCATTGCTTTTGCTACCGCTGCATTGCAAAATGGCTCAAGGTGAAGATTATTGTCCAATTTGCGTTGCGGCAGCAGCAGCACTAGCAATATGAATGAGAGAGATCTCAGGAGTTCACATGGAGTTCACATACGATAAATTTCAAATTTATGATGAGATTAATCGAACTTTTTATTTATTTATTTATTTATTTGCTTAGATAATCTAATTTGTAATTAACCACGTTCTTGTTTTCCCTCTCATCTTATTCATTGAGATTCAAACACTTTTCAAGTTCATAGGTCTTTGACATCCACACACGATCATCTCTCTCAGTGAAAGTGGGAATGCATTTTCCATGGAGAACTTCATTTTGAACCATTGGGGGCCTTTCAAGTTTGAACATCAAACTTCATTAATGAGAAAAGCAGGACACTTCCATATGGCTTCCTAGCCGCGGGCTCGAACAGCACAGTAGTTGCTGACGATGCTGAGTATGAGAGAGTCGCTGGAAAATTACAAAACTATTCTACTCTACTTTGCATTATCTGATTTGAAGACGTGCTTCGCATTGCAAATGATCAAAATCTTAACATCTCAAAGAGAAGCTGCAGCTGCTCAAGCTTAATGATCCATCTTCAAAACAAGTCTTGCAATTTCTCTACTCCCATTGCCATATAAAGCAACGATAAGTATAAAGAATTCTAAAAACCAGAGTCCTGAGTTGGATGGAGATACGACATCTGCCAAACAATTACTAATAATAATTATTATAACAATGGTAAAGATTATTCAAGACCACAACACAGAACTAAGACAATACAGCTGACCTGAAAGATAAACGCCACACAAGAAACCTCAGCATGAAACTAGTATTAACGCATGCTAACCTCACGCAATACATCAATCATATTGTGTATACGCTGGTCTGCCTTCTGCTGGATCTGCAAAAAGACAACACATTGACAATCCAAAATCAGCGAGTACATTGGCTATGGGATCCATAGGGACAATAACTATCTGCAACTCCAAACAGTTGAATTCGATTAGATACAAAGAACACATTTCCTCATTCAGAACTAAGACATTGTACATCGCATTCAGACATTGTGTGAATCTGATTATACAAGTATATATAGGATGGGTGAGCTGGTGTCACTTCAAAGCTTGCCATTTTGTAATGCCTTCATTTTACTTTTGGCAAGGAAAATAACTCTTGAATATCATTACGGGCAAGTTTGGATCAGTGTGCACTTGTACATCCAGGAAAAAAATCAATTCCAAACTAAAGTGGGTTCAGTTGGAAGAATTATCAACTTCTTTGCTAAAAACAAGACAGCACCAACTGTACCCTCAGCATATATTGATCTACCACAAACATTGTGCTGAAACTCGAAAGAAACTCTGTAAAAAGTAGATGAATATTTCGTGATACTCATCTCTAGAAAATCATATGAAATAAGGTGGACATATCAAAAAATAAAAACATAATTACGTTTCATCGGGCAATGACAGATGATACAAATGGAAAGCATGACCAGACAAATACCCTTCTGGAACTCCCACCATCTCCATTTGTTGTTTAGGATCACAGATCATCTGGATCTGATGGTATTCCAAAGCAAAAGCACAGATAAGTGTGAGATATTTTCAATGTGGAAATACTAATAATAATAATAATAATCTTAATTATAGAACCAACAATGACAAAGATTATTGTTACGGTTTATCGTCTACTGTGCCATTCACTCATGCATAATCTAGAAGATATTCAACATGCAAGTATAAAACGAAGGTTTTGCCCCATAGGCAAGTAGGCCAATGGTATAAGAACTAAACCTAAAGACCTCTTAGCTATTGCCGGAAGTGCATAAAAACAAAGCTTCATCAAGATTAAAGGAACAAACTAAAAAACAAAAATCATGTGTTTGGCCAATAACTAATCTACAGCCTGCTTGCTACCAATTCAATTCATATAAACTCAGATAAATGATCTGGACTAGCAACAAATATGTACATGTTCCTCAATGTGCCTTTTTCAGGATAAACAAGAGAAGAATCAACAAGAATTTCCAAATAAATCGAGTCAAAGGTCAAAAGCATAATTTCACAACCCACCTGATCCATGTCAAAAAACACTCCCAACTTCTCAAAGCAAGAAATTACTGCCTTAGCTATTCCAGATGTGTCCAATTTGCTTGATTGATGGGACTCCATCAGCTGTTCTTTAAACAGATTCACCAGTGCCACCATCAGCACATCCAAATGTGAACTGAAAACAGCAATAACTTACTAAACCATGTCTACAATATAAATTTGGCATCATTAGGTCAAGAGTAAAATAGTAGAGTGTTTCAATATTATAAATTAACCCAAATTCATTGCACATGAGTAAATGTTTATCAATCAATGCAAATCACCAGACCAGACCCCAGCAACAACGAATACCAATTCTCAAAATATTCTTAAGAAAGCAGCATAATACCTGGTCTTCCACTACAACTCAGTGAACCAAAATAGACATCAACGATGCACCTGTTCAAACTGGCAAAGAAAAAGTGGGGAGAAGTATGAAGGGGGTAAAACCACACTATGGCATTTTAAGGACAGAAGATGCCCCCTAATTGCTCAAAAAGATAAGAGTGTAACAAAAGGGTAACCACGGAAAACCCAGAGGGATTTAAATTACCACAGATTCCAGCTCTCGCGCTTCCCAAGATAGCAACAGAAAAAGCCTATTTCTCACCTAACAAAAAATCTTTTTTCTCCCTCTTATTTGTTCCCTCGTACTTTAGTGAAGATAGTGGTTCAGTGTATGAGTACCCAAACTCCTATCTCATTTCCCATTCTGGTAAAAGGGTCACTTCACAACAACTGGCACAGTGCTCAACCATTATTCAACTTGAAAACCAAGCAAAGGAAACATTACAAGTTAAATGATAACAGGTAAAACACAACAAATCTAACCGAGGATAGGAACTAAATAATGATAAGCTTACGGGATAGAATCAGACCTATATCAGTAAGATTCACAGCACCTAATCTGTTGTGAGTCCCACGTTGGCTTAGCACACAAACAATGAGTCACCTATAACCTCACTTGGCCACTGTCTTTTTTCTGCTCTGTGATTTAGGTAGTGTCTTGTTTGTATCATTGTGTTTACATTTCATCTTTGTGTTGATATGATGCAGAAAACAAAGAGATCAACAGTACCTAATTGACATATTGTAGGACAAAACTCATAGAACTTCCATTCTTACTACCCCTTTTTTCTTTGTTCATGCACAGTTGATCTTACAACCTATATCTCTCTCAAAAGTATCTAATGAAACATTGGTGGGAATTCTAATTTTAACATCAGCTACATGTGCACTTAAACATCCATAAAATCATTAATCGAGACCTAGTCAAAAGGATGAACCATACAAGAAAGAGAACGGAAGTGAGGAGCAGAGGGGAAAGCAGATGCAGAAGAGTAAGGACTGAACACCTTTAAAGAATACCTAGAGAAGGCTCCTGGAAACTGCTCTGCCATAATTTCCATCGCTGCAAGAAATGCCACGACCTACCAAAAACTAGAGAATAATTAGGACAAAATAAGAAAGTGCAGAGATGGCTAAAACTGAACAAGGATCCTGGGTTTTGTCACCTGTTTCCCCATTTGCGGGGAAATTACTGCATATACATTTGAATCCTTGACTGTTTTGTAAAGCCGATCCCTATCCCCTCCAGTAGTTCCCATGACAAATGGAACTCCAACATTGCAATACAGCTCATCATTACCTTCATGATGTTAGAAAGATATGCTCAGTAACAAGAATTCAATTGAACTTATCAAGCGACCATTGACATATTGGCTCATGCAGTATCCTATTAAGGTTTGCAGATTTCACAAAATTACCGAAGTTCCATATAATCAGACAATCCCCCCACCCCTATTTCAATGGAACCATAAAAAACCATACCTCTCTTTCAGCAAATGCATTTCTATCAACACTATCTCTTAATATGTATCCCTCACTGTTCACTGCATCAGGCACAGTGTAGTCGACCACGATCATATTCGGGTGTTCAAGAAAGACTAAGGTCCGTGCATCGTAATCTCTTTCCCACACACCTCTACGGTTTTTCCAGCCTCTTCAGCACAGCCAAACGACATGGGTATAAGATAGAGCCCTGCAGAATCCGCTGCTTTTATAACGGACTTCCCCATTTTGCCCAAACAACTGTTCACCTGCAGCCACAGCAAACACGCAATGGCGGGGAAAAGACCAAAAATTGTGTTGAGAAGTTTCAGTAACTTAAGAAGAAAGCACACATTACCCAAACCCACATAAATTCCCATCCTAAAAATAAGCAATCGCAACTTCTCAGTGCCCAAATGCAGTACCCACCAAGCAGAAACAGGCAAAAGAAAGCATTTTTTGCGCACTCCAAACAAGACGACTCCCCACCACATTCGCCCCACACCGTCATCGGACACCACGCGAGCGGAAGCGCCGTTACCATGATGGGTATGTTCAGTTTCTTCGAAGCTCGGGCTTGGAGGTGGGCCCGAGGGGCGGGCGACGCCGACATAGTCACCGCGGCGGATCGGCTGCGGAAAGGAAGAAGAAGACGGCGGCGGCCGCGCCTCGTACGTTCTCTCGGCGAGAGGGAAGCAAGCGGAGTCGCGTCTGCTCTGCACGTGCTGTTCTTGGCGGGAGTGTGTGTGACTCGTGCTGACGCCATCGGGGACGGCGACGGAAGATGGAAGAAGTCGAGAGCCGAATAGAATTACTAAATTGAGGAAACTCTTATTTTTCCCTCCTTTATAGTTCGAAACCAGCCTCACCTTTTTTTTTGTATAAATAAGACGAGACCTAGACTATTATAGTTTGTGTTTCTCTTCACATCATTTTTCTTCAATGTGCACCTAAAAAAGAAAATGAACTGCTATAGATGCCAACATCTCTAAATTTCAATTTAAATTATTGATAATGGAGAAATAGACGAGTGTACAAAGAGAGTTAGGGATGACAAACACATTAATAGCTTCCAAAGTCAATTACTAATCAAAAGGATTTTGCCCCCAAAAAAAAAAAAATCTATACAAAAGGATTTCTACCTAATAATTATATTTACTGTTTTTTTTTTTTTTGGTAAGGAATTATATTTCCTGTTTTACTCTTTGCAATGTGAAAAAATTAACTACTAAAGGAATGCATTTTAAAGACAACGGGAGGGGAAAAGGCATTAAGGAAAGAATCCGAATGCAAATAGAATTAAATAAATGGCAACAAAAAAAGAAAATTCAAAAATGGAATTCAAGTGCCCTAAAAATAGATAATGACTGGATTGGGCTACCATAAAAGGAATCAAATAATTAATGTATAATCATATAAGTTTATAGTTTATAAGGGAAATGAATAGAATACAACAAGTTTGAACTTACCCAATTAGCCTTGATGAAGAAAAATGAACGCACGAAGATATGTTATGAGGTTTATTTCTAGATACGTGTGTCAGTGCGAGTGAGCAAGTTGTTCCAAAAATAGACCTATCGTAAATAGACAAAAGAGAGTATATGGTAAAGTAATTTTTGTATTTCCCACTAAAAGGTCAATGGGTATATTTTCCTGCATCAATATACTTTTCTTCAACAATTTTATTAGTGTGGGATTTCCTTCCTCCAAAATTCATGAGGACAAGTAATCATCTTCATATGGACCATTGGCAATCATTTGTGTTTCAAAGATTTTTTTCTTATTCTTTGGCTAAATGAAGTAGAGTTGAATTTTTAATTAGTAAGCTATATCTCATCATAATTGAATTGCAATTTTTTTTTTTTCTGTTTCTAAGTTGCAATTTGGAATAATCGCTAGAAAATGACATCCTATGTCGATGATGTAACAATATCGGCTTCATATACTTAACACTAAAGAACAAATTAAAATTGAGAAAATCTAAAATAACCGTTGACGGTTGCCAACAAGAAAAATATATAAATAAGTAGATGAAAATTAAGTAATCTTAATGGTACATACGGTCAATTAGTAACTAATTTAGAATATCCATCAATCGATCATTTTAAGAAGCCAAATTAATGAACTTAGACATATCGCTTACCAATTTGATAACAAGTACATACTTAACTTACAAATCTCATACTAGATTCCGGACCTTAATACCGTCTACATCGGATAAGAAAATTATTATAGTTTACAAGGAATGATATTAAAAGGTCTTGCACTCTTTTGGTGGATTACTTTGAGAATCTACGAAAAAATTAAGATTAAATAAGATCAAGCCATTTTAAATATTGTGGGAGAGGGAGAATAGTAGATCAAGAAAAGAATTAATTCAATAAAACGAGACTAGTTCAAGAATAAAATACATATACAAATGTAAGATGACAATTCGAATTACGATTTTTCAGCAACTGAAAAGAGATGTCAAATTGAGAAAGCTCTCCAATATGGTAAGTTGGAATTGACTCAATCAAGCATGAGGAAGTATAATATAAATAGAGACAAGTCTTGCACTGCCGACTTGTCTTCCTGAAGTTTGTCTTCATTTTGTATCATCTCATCTCTTTGTCATACTCTATGCAAATTACATCAAAATTCTCTTGAACTCTCACATCGGTCTAGATCTTCCAGGTTATTTTTCATGTGCTCTTCTACTATTTTGTCCCCCTTCATATCCCTTTTTTCTCCTTAGAATATGGTATGATATAGGTAGTTTTTCAACTCGTGCACTATGTTTTTTTTTTTCTCTTTATTTCAAATGTGAAAAAGAATTTGAAGAGTATGTAAACTACATCCATTGTTCAAATCTTGGATTTTTTTTTTTTTTTTTTTTTATTATAGATGAAGCATATTTCTTCAAGTGTATTATTATTATTATTATTATTATTATTATTATTATTATTATTATTATTTAATCTATATTTTCATTAGGGTATCTATGTTTGTAACAACCTATATGCTTTCTTTTTTTTTTTCGTGCAAAAGTCTTTTTGTCACATTTTACAAATTGTGCTTATAATGATAAAGAGATTGTATGAGAAGTATCAATTTCAAGGGTAACTAATTGCATTCCGAAGCCTAACTACACAATCTAATAGATCGTCGTATCCCGGAGGGTGTGGGATATTTTACTAGCAACTATATTATTTGGATCTTATAAAACCATTTTTTATATTTGATTGTCAAGACAGTCATATGCATAGGTTCACATTCTAAAATTTATTTCACATAATCAATTCAATGATCAATTAGTGACCTTAGTTCATTCTCTACCAAATCTATGATTATTTGCTCACCTTTTATCTATATAAATAATTTTTTTTTTATATTTATTTATCATTTTTTTCATGAATGGCCATTTTTTGCAGGCTAATATCGATCAAGGTTTAATTCTGGCCAATGCTTGTCAAATCAAGTACGTATATTATTTTCTTTTCTTTTTTTTTCCCATTCCATATGGTATTGAATTTGTTTAAAAGCCTTAATTAATGGTCATGGGTTGTCTTTGCTTATATGCTTGTAAAGTTCATTCTAGCCATTTCATTTGATTATTGTTAAGATTCATTCTAGCCATTCTACTTGGGGTGGGTGACCTTGGGCAAGGCCCAATGACCCTCGCTCAGATATGGGGCGAAGGACACCATCGCACCCTCCCCTAGATTCGGGCCATCCCTCGTCGAGAGCCACTAAGGCCTCACCCAAGGCTAGCGAGGGCAACCTCCGCTAGTCCTTCCCGACAGTTATGGCGACGGCCATCGGCGAGGGCTTAGCCAAGCCGTGGGTGGGTTTGTGTTTGTGTTTTTTTTTTTTTTTTTTTTAATTTATAATTTTTAATCTAATTTTGTTTGTATTTATAACTTTATATTGCTTTTTTTTTTCTGATGTGGCGCTTGGTAGGCGCCACGTCATTGCCACGCATCTTAAGAAATTAATGAAATAAGACATATCAACATTTTTCCATTAGCTTAAGTGGATGAAGTTAACGGAATGACTCGACCGAATCAATTTGACAAGTTTTAAGATTTTACTGCACTTTTTATAACTTTCGGGACTCAATTGCACTTTCCCGATCAATTTTAAAACTTTTAGTTAACGTGTCCCTAATATTTATTCTAAAATTTCATCAAAACCTCGATGTTGTTGTTGCCTATGAGTCTTATCAAAATTGTCCTTAGTGACCAATTAGAAAATTATCGTCTTATTGCAATCTAAGGTCAACTGCAATAATTTTTTGGGAGCTATTATAAATATGATAATTAGATTGGTTTGAAAATTTTTAGATCCCATTTCCAAAATTTTCGATTTCAATCTCACTAATTGTAAGTCAATTACTTGTCTTACTCATTCTCTAGTGATAAATCAGCTAAAAAAATGTGTAGGCATTGAAAAAAAAAATTTGCATCTGAAATCCTTTTCTTGTTTTATATCTACTACCAGAGCAGTTACATTCCAACTTAGCCCCTCCAATGCTTTGAGTAGGAATTCATCCCTCGATAGAAACAAACTTTTCCGATATATACAGACACACCACTAATTTGGATAGAATTCGTACATCCCCTCTAGTATATTGATTTAAGTTTCCGATATAGTTTTAATACAAATGCTAAATGGTTAGTACATAGTCAATCATACAGGTTTAGCGTTTTTGTTTATATGTAAAATCACCGAAAGAATGAATTTTGTGCTCCTAGTGGGTTGATTCACCGTTTGACAACAAATGTATGCCTTGGTATTCGTAACAGGTTTAATATAAGCATAGAAATATAATTTGAAATCCGTTCATTAACTAGATAAAAATATATATATTTTTTCCCGAGGCAATCTTATCCTTTTTCTTACGATTTTTTTTTTTGGTCGAATTTTTTTTTTCTTATGATTTAGTCAATGATTTGTTAATATTTCGTCAGGAAACATATTGGGTTCATATCTTTAGAGCTACTCCGGCATATTGAACAATGCATACCCCCACACACTTATATATATATGGATATTTTATTGTTAATTCTCTGACAAAGGAATTTACATTCACAGGTCTTTACAATGGAAAATAAAGATAATAACACAATTGACCATACTTCAAATGAACTAATTGAACAGAATGCTTTTCCTGGACGTGCTGTGATTTCCGATGGCCATAGTAGAACCGAAAACTCAGCGGGACTACAGAGCCGTGAATTATTAACTTGAACTACTCGACTTACTTCAGCAACATATGGAATGCTGAGATGGGCGAATAGAGGGATGAGGCGAGCTAGAGCTCATCCCCGTATACCATCTCCATCACCATGGGCCGCTATTCAAATCAGAATATATGAGGCATGTTTCGAAAAATGTAATATTATTATATCTATGTGTATTCATGTTTTATACTAGGAACAATGAGGTCGTATTTATAGTGCTAGACTTGAAAACTCGATGGATTTTTTGCAGAATTCTCAATTTGGTTCCTTAATTAACTATGGTAATCTCGTTGGAAATTTCGTTAATATATCTCCTTGAAAAGAGTATTCAAGATTGAGAGCTTTAACTTGAGACCAATTTTTACTACCAATTGTGTGATGCATTTCCATATACTTCATGCTCTTGATGCCAAAAGATAATCACACCATATTAAACTTGTGATTCTCATTTCTATATTTGATATGAGATTTTAATTACAAGCCATATCATGATAATATGTAATTAAATATACCTTTTTAAGAATTTCATAAAATATATGAATTTCCGTTTCCAGTAGAAAAAGGTAGCGTGTTATGGACCTTTAATGGGAAATTTTTTTTTTTTTGGGGGGGGGAATGATTACCCACAATCTAGTAATGTCATAATTGTCATAACCTCTTACTATGTCACCCCGGGATTTGTACTTGCTTGCATATATTTTCAATTTCTACCTAAATGATAGTCTAAATATTTTTGTGGACAATGAAAATATTTTTTATTCATTTATCTTTGTAAGCAATACAAGCAATTGTTTTGAAGAAAATATTTGCTAAATTATTTATTTTCTGCAAAAAATAAAAAGAGCATTAGTGTATACATAATATCTATTATTGTAGGGAAAATGTCACGAATGTTCCCTATATTTTTACTTAATGTGTAATATTGTCCCTGAATTATTGATAAATGTCCGATCTAGTCCTAAACTTTCGATTTCTTCGATTTGGGCCCCCGAACTATTGATAAATGTCCAATTTAGTCATTCGATTCTTGTTTTTTTTATTCTCTTCCCTCTGCCGGCCCAAAAGAATATGGTGAGCGTGCGTGAGAGCGAAGGGAGTAAGGCCTCAGCTTGTTTAAATTCTGGTGGGCTTCTTTAAGAAAACAAGAAGCAAGAAAAAAATGGGCTCAAGAGGAAGTAAAAAGATGGGCTTCTGGAGTTAGGAAAAAAAAAAAACAAAAGGAACTGGGCGCATGGGCTTATCTGACCCAAAAACCTATTATTTAAAGAGAAAAATGGGCCAGGCCCCCTACCCGAATTTGTTGTTATTATTATATTTTTTTTCATTTTCATTCATTTTTTTTTATCATTTTGGTTCCTTTCATTTTTTTTTTTCATTTTTTTTATTTTCATCTTTTTATAAATTTTCTTATATTTTTGTAAAGAACGGATATTTAAAAAGTCGATAAAAATACGACTGTCAACAAATGGCCATTTATTTTTAATAGTGCCTTTCTGGGACTCTAAGGGACGCAGAAAGCAATAGGTAAACACGGATTCATCAATCCGCAAACAAGCACTAAGACAACTCCCTCTCATATGCACAATAATAGAGAGAAATCACTTTTTTTTTTTTAATTACGTGAAACATGACAAAAAGCTACGTGATACATAGAATTGATCAAATAAGTACCTTGTTAACTTTAAGCGATATTGGAAAACTCAAAAGTTACATCAAGCAGTAAAGCATTCATAAAATAAATAAAAGCCTACTATAACGAGAAAAATGGCATAAAAACAGAAAAGTGCTTCGAAACACCCCTAAACAATGGAATTCAAGGTCCAAAACATATTGTGTTTGACTAAAGAGTCGCTTCATTACGTGAGAACAACGGGATAAAAGAAGAATTGTGACAAATTTCGTCTCTACTTAATTTTTAAGACAAATCTAGGCTAATTTGAATATAACTATCACTTGTTATACTCTTGTTTTTGCTAACACTCTTGCCGGATGCCCATCTTGATCAAGATTGGCTCAATAAGTTGGATTGCGGCCATTGCTTTTGCGATTGCTGCATTGCGAAATTGCTCAAGGTGAAGATTATTATCCAATTTGCAAAGTGGCAGCAGCAACGCTAGCAATATGAACGAGAGAGATATCAAACTTCAAAGGATTTCGCATATGAAAAATTTCGAATTTGTGAGGAGATCAATCGACCCTTTTTCTTTGCTTAGACAATCTAATTTGTAATTGACAACGTTGCTATTTCCCCTCTCATCTTATTCGTTGTGAATCCAATGCTTGTCAAGTTTATAGTCTTTGACATCATGATCATCTCTCTTTTAACAAGTGGTTATGCATTTTCCATGGAGAACTTCCATTTTCAACCATTGTGGGCCTGCACGTTTAAACATCAAACTTCATTAATGAGAAAAGCAGGACACTTCCATAAGGCTCTCAAATCACAAGCTCGAACAGTACACTAAGTACACTAGTTGCTGACGATGCTGAGTATTCTCAAGTATGGAGGTATAAGAGGGTCGCCAGAAAATTACAAAACTATTTTACTTTGCATCCTCTGATTTCAAGACGCGTGCTTCGCATTGCAAATAATCAAAATCCTACACGTCCCAGAGAGAAGCTGCAGCTGCTCAAGCTTAATGATCCATTTCCAGAACAAGTTTTGCAATTTTCACTACTCTATTACCATGTGAAGCAACGATGAATATGAAGAAATTCTAAAAGCCAGAGACATGAATTGGAGAAGCAACATCTGCCGAACAAATACTAATAATGATTATTATAACAATGCTAAGAAGAAGAAGAAGAAGAATTGAGACTACAACACAGAACCAAGACAATACAACTGACCTGAAATATAAACGCCGCACAAGAAACCTCAGCATGAAACTAGTATCAACGCATGCTACCCTCCCGAAATACATCAATTATATTGTATATACGCTGGTCTGCCTTCTGCTGGATCTGCGAAAAAGACACATCACATCCACAAACCGCCATCAGCAATTGGATATGGGATCTATAGGGACAGTGATTAACTGCAACTCCAAATAATTAACTTTGATAAAGATACAAAGAACACATTGCCTCATTCAAAACTAAAGTATTGTACATTGCATTCAAACATTATATGAATCTGATTATATAAGTTTGCCATTTTGTAATGCCATGTCTCATTTCTGGCAAGTAATGAAAAAGAACTCTTGAATATCATAACGGGCAAGTTTTGATTACTGTTCATTTGAACATCCAGGAACAAATTTCTGTTGGAAGAATTATCACCTTCTTGGCTAAAAACAAGACAGCACAGTTACATATTGATCTACCACAAACATTGTGCTGAAACTCAAAAGAGACTCTGTAAAGGAGATGAATATTCTGTGATGCTCATCTCTAGAAAATCATATGAAACAAGAAGGTGGAGATATGAAAAAATAATCCATAATTATGCTTCATTAGGTGATGACAAATGATACAAATGGAAAGCATGATCAGACAAATACTCTTCTGGAACTCCCACCATCTCCGTTTGTGTTGTTTAGGATCAACGATCATCCGGATCAGATGCTATTCCAAAGCAAAAGCATAGATAAATGTGAGATATTTTCGATTGTGGAAATACTAATAACGATCTTATAATAGAACCAGCAATTACAAAAGTTAGTGTTAAGGTTTATCGTCTACTGTGCCATTCACTCATGCATGATTTAGAAGATAATAAAAGATGTGAGTGTAGAACGAAGGTTTTTCCCCATAGGCAAATGGGCCAATGGTATAAGGATTGAACCCAAAGACCTTTTAGCTCTTGCCGAAATTACATAAAAACAACGCTTCATCAAGATTTAAGGAACAAACTAAAAAAACAAAAATCATGTGTTTGGCCAAGAACTAATCTACAGCCTGCTTACTAACAATTCAATTCATATAAACACAGATAGATGATTTGGACTCACAACAATTATGTACATGTTCCTCAACATGCCTTTTTTAGGATAAATTAAAGAAGAATCAACAAGAATTTCCCAATAAATCGAGTCAAGGTCACAAACATAATTTCACAACACACCCGATCCATGTCAAAAGACACTCCCAACTTCTTGAAGCAAGAAATTACCACCTTAGCTATTCCAGATTGTCCAATTTGCTTGATTGATGGGATTCCATCACCTATACTTTAAACAAATTCACCACTGGCTCCATCAGCACATCTCAAATGTGAACTGAAAACAGCGGTAACTTACCATACCATGTCTACAATATAAATTTGGCATCATTAGGTCAAGAGTAAAACAGTAGGGTTTTACAATATTATTAATTAACCCAAATTCATTGCACGCGAGTAAACGTTCATCAATCAATGCAAACCACTAGACCAAACCACAACAACAACGAATGCTGATTCTCAAGCTATTCTGAAGAAAGCAGCATAACATCCAAGCTTCCACTACAACTCAGTGCACCAGAATAGACATCAACAATGCACCTTTTCAAACTGGCAAAGAAAAAATGAGGAGAAGTAGGAGGGGGTAAAACCACATTATGGCATTTTAAGGATGGAAGATGCCCCATAATCGCTCAAAAAGTTTAGCAAAAAGATAACTACAGAAAACCCAGAGGGACTCAAATTGCCACAGGTTCCAACTCTTGTGCTTCCCGAGATAGCGATATAAAAAGCCTATTTCTCACCTAACAAAAAATCTTTTTTCTCCCTCTTATTTGTTCCCTCGAACTTCAGTGAAGATAGTGGTCTAGTGTATGAGCATCCAAACTCCTATCTCATTTCCCATTCTGGTTAAAGGGTTGCTTCACAACAAATGGTGGCGTACTCAGCCATGATTCAACTTGATAACCAAGCAAATGAAACATGACGAGTTAAATGATAACAGGTAAAATACAACCAATCTGAGGATAAGAACTATATAAAGATAAACTTACAGGATAGAATCAGACCTATATCAGTTAGATTAACGGCACCTAATCTGCTTTAAGTCCCACATCGGCTTAGCAGACCAACAATGAGTCACCTATAACCTCACTTGGCCACTGCCTTTTTTCTGCTTTGTGATTTAGGTAGTGTCTTGTTTGTATCATTGTGTTTATGTTTTATCTTTTTGTTGATATAATGTGGAAAATTAAGAGATCAACAGTACCTAATTGACAAATTGTAGGATATAACTCACAGAACTTCCATTCTTACTACCTTACTTTTCTTTTTTCATGCATAGTTGATCTTACAACCAGTAGCTCTCTCAAAAGTATCTAATCAAACAGTGGTGAGAATTCTAATTTTAATATCAGCTACATGTGCACTTAACCATCCATAAAATCATTAATCGAGACCCAGTCAAAGGGATGAACCATACAAGACACAGAGCAAAGGGGAAAGCAGACGCAGAAGAGTGAGGACTGAACACCTTTAGAGAATACCCAGAGAAGGCTCCTGGAAATTGCTCTGCCATAATTCCCATCACTGCAAGAAATGCCACAAATTACCAAAAACTAAAGAATAACTAGGACAAAATAAGAAAGTGCAGAGATGGCTAAAATTGAACAAGGATCGTGGATTCTGTCAGCTGTTTTTGCACTTGTTGGGAAATCACTGCATGTAAATTTGAATCTTCGACTGTTTAGTAAAGTCAATCCATGTCTCCTCCAGTATTTCCCATTAGAAATGGAACTCCAACATTGTAATACAGCTCAGCGTTACCTTCATAATAGAAAGAATTTAATTGAACTTATCAAGCGAATAGTGACATATTGCCTCGTACAGTATCCTGTTAAGGTTTGCAGATTTCACAAAATTACTGGATTTCCAAACAATTAGATGATCCTCCCACCCCTATTTTAGTGGAACTTTAAAAAACGAGACCTCTCTTTCGGAAAATGAATTTCTATCAATACTTTCTCTAAAGGATGTGTTACTATTCACTGCATTCGGCACGGTGTAGTCGACCACGATTATATTCGAGTGTTCACAAAAGACCAACGCCACAACGCTTTCTCTATCGGAAGGTCTATGCACCTTAATCTCCTTGCCACATGCCTCTACGGTTTTTTATGCAAGCCAAGGTTAGGCTTTCTTAAATAGTAGGATCAGGAGAGTGACTCGCACACGGGAAACAGGACGAACAGAAATTTCAGCACTGCGCAGGCTTAGGAGAACAGTCGTATCTTTGTCGATACAGATCGGTTCGACCTGATTCTAAAGCCAAATGAACAAAGACTTCTGGATCTACAATTTCTTTGTTTTGGGTTTTCTGAAATAAGCACTATAGGATGGTCGAATTTGGGTTGGAAGTGGGTAAATATAATGAACAAAACAGGAAAAGATAGAAACTTCGTTGGTTGCTCTTCTAGGCCTCCAAGGAAGTTGAGAGGGCACCGATTCTTCTAGATCGATGACTACAACTCTTCAAGGATGCAAATTTTGAAAAGCTCCGACTCTTCAAGGACAGAGTGAAATTCTTCTAGGTTTTCAAGGGTATGAACTCTACAAGGTTCACGATACTTGCTTGAAAGCAAAGTTTTCATTCATTAAAAGTCGTCTATCTCATACAAGGAATTGGATGGCTTATATCGTCAAAGTATTTAAGACAGAGCATTGAAACTTGAAAGCATTAAAGAACTTTGAAACTAGAAAAATAGTAAAGAGCATATAAACTAGAAACTAATAAAAGCATAACGTCTTCATGGCTCCCAAGGTGTTTCTTTCAAGCTTCCGGGATGGACTCAAGATATCGATACGGCTTCTCGGTTGAATTGACAACTTCATCGAACTTCATCAACAATCGACAACTTCATCGATAAGAGGTTTCGTCGAGCTTGAATGCGGGCCGATCTTCTTGGTCGAGAGAGCTGGTCTTCAATGCGGGCTGCATCAGTTTTTCCAGCCTCTTTGGCATAGCCAAACGGCATGGGGATAAGATCGAGTCCTACAGAATACACTGCATCTATAACAGCCTTCCTCATTTTGCTTGAACAACTATTCACCTGCAGCAACAGCAAACATGCAATGCATCCATCGACTAAGCCAAAAAAAAAAAAAAGGGCTGGAAAATATTGAAAATTTTATTGACATGTTTCAATAACTTAATATTTAAATTATTTATAATAAAGAAACAAACGCACGTACAAAAGGAGGTAGAGATGAGGAACATAGCGGAACATAGCTTCCAAAGTCAATAACTAATCATAGGATTTTGCCAAAAAAAAAAAAAAAAATGAATCTATACATAAGGATGTCTACGTAATTATTATATTGTTGTTTTACTCTTTGGAATGTGAAAAAAAAAAAAAATTACTGAAGCAATGAATTTTGAAAACAACAGGATGGAAAAAGGCATTAAGGAAAGAATTCAAATGCAATAGAATTAAATAAATGGCAACAAAAAGAAAATTCAAGTGCCCTAAAAATAGATAATGACTAGATTTTGCTGCCACTAAATTAGTCAGATAATTAATGTATATTCATATAAGTTTATAGCTAATTAGGGAAATTAATATAATACAGCAAAACTGAATTGACCCAATTAACCTTGATGAAGAAAAATGAACACACGAAAATATGTTGTGATGTTTATTGTTGATATGTGTGTTGGTGCGTGTGTGAGCAAGTTGTGTCAAAGTTGACCTATCTAAAATGGGCAAAAGAGAGTATATGGTAAAATATCTTGTCTTTCCCACAAAATGGTCAATGTGTATAATTTCTTGCATCCATATACTTTTATTTTCTTCAACAATTTTATTATTGTGGGATTTCCTTCCACCAATATTCATGAGGATAAATAATCATCTTCATTTGAACCATTGACAACCATTTTATTTCCATAAGTTTTTCCTATTCTTTTGCTAAATGAAGTAGAGTTGCATTTTTAATTAGTAAGCTATATCTTGTTAATAATTGAATTGCAATTTTTTTGCGTCTAAGTTGAAATTTGGAATGATCACTAAAAAAATGACATCTTATGTCGCTGATGTAACAATATCGACTTCATATACTTAACAATAATGAACAAATTCAAATTGAGAAAATAAAAAAATAAAAAACCGTTAACATTCGCCAACAAGAAAATATGTAAAAAAGTAGATGAAAATTAGGTAATTCTAACGGTATGTACGGTCAATTAGTACCTAAGTTAAAAGATCCATCAATTGACCATTTTAAGAAATCAAATTAACGAACTCAGATATATCGCTTACCAATATGATTGCAAGTACATATTTAACTTACAAATCTCATACTAGATTCCGGAACTTAGTACCGTCTACATTGGATAAGAAAATTGTTACCATTTACAAGGAATGATATTAAAAGGTCTTGTGCTCTTTTGGTGGATTACTTGGAGAATCTATGAAAAAATTAAGATTAACTAAGATCAAACCATTTTAAATATTGTGGGAGAGGGAGAATAGTAGACAAAGAAAAATTCAATAAAACGAGACTAGTTCGAGAATGAAATACAAATACAAATGTAAGATGACAATTCGAATTAGGATTCCTCTGCAACTAAAAAGATATGTCAAATTGAGAAAGCTCTCCAATATGGTAAGTCGGAATTTACTCAATCAAGCATGAGGAAGGATAATATAAATAGAGGTAAGTTCTACACTATCAACTTGTCTTCTTAAAGTTTGTCTTCATTTTGGTATCATCTCATCTTTGTCTTAGTCTATGCAAATTACATCAAAATTCCCTTGAACTCTCACATCGGTCTAGATCTTCCAGGTTATTTTTCATTGGCTCTCTTGATCTTTTTTTCCCTTTCATATCCCTTTTTTCTCCTTAGCATATGGTGTGATATAGGTAGTTTTTCAACTTACGCACTATGGTTTTTTTTCTCTTTATTTCAAATGTGAAAAAGAATTTGAAGAATTTGTATACTACATCCATTGTTCAGATCTTGGATATTTTTGATAGGCAAAGCATAATTCTTTAAGTGATTTTTATTATTTTATAATCTATATTTTCATTAGGGTATCGATGTCTATATGCTTTCTCTTTTTTCGTGCCAAAGTCTTTTTTGTCGCATTTTACAAATTTTGCTTATAATGATGGAGAGATTGTATGAGAAGTATCAATTTCAAGGGTAAATAATTGCATTTTGAAGACTAACAACATCATCTAATAAATCGTTGTATCTTGAAGGGTGTAGGATATTTTCTAGCAACCAAATTATTTGGATGTTATAAACTCATTTATTATATATGATTGTCGAGACAATCATACGAGTAGGTTCAAATTCTAAAATTGATTTCACATGATCAATTCAATGATCAATCGGTGACCTTAGTTCATTCTCTAGGGAATCAATGATTATTTGTTCACCTTTTATTTATAAAAATATTTTTTTACATGTATTTATCATTTTTTTTTCATGAATGGCCATTTCTTGCAGGCTAATTTCCATC
Source organism: Eucalyptus marginata (assembly GCA_014182565.1). Classification (NCBI taxonomy): domain Eukaryota; kingdom Viridiplantae; phylum Streptophyta; class Magnoliopsida; order Myrtales; family Myrtaceae; genus Eucalyptus; species Eucalyptus marginata. The sequence goes on from CM024585.1 coordinate 5,095,700, forward strand.
AAGGTTTACTTTTGGCTAGTGCTTCTCAAATCAAGTACGTATACTCTCTTCTTCTTCTTTTTTCCATTCCATATCGTATTGAATCTGTTTAAAAGCCTTAATAAATGGTCGAGGATGTCTGTGCTTCCATGCTTGTAAAGTTCATTCTAGCCACTTCGTTTGATTATTATTAAGGTTCATTCTAGCTGTTTTCCTTGGTATGGGTGACCGACCTTAGGTGAGGCCCGATGACCCTCGCTTAGATGCGGGGGCGAGGGTCGCGCCCTCCCCTAGATTTGGGCCAGCAAGCCCTTGTCATGAGCCACCAAGGCATCACCTAGGGCCGGCGAGGGTGACCTTCGCTAGCCCTTCCCAACGATTTTGGTGGCGGCCACCGGCAAGGGCTTGGCCAAGCCATGGGTGAGTTGGTGTTTTTTTTTTTTTAATCTAATTTTGTTTGTATTTATAATTTTTTAATGGTTTTTTTTCTAATGTGGCGCTTGGTAGGCACCACGTCATTGCCACATGTCTCAAGAAAGTAATAAAATAAGGCAAGTTAGCTTTTTCGTTAGTTAAAGTGAAAGAAATCAACGAAAGGACTTAATTAGACCGATTTGACAAATTTTAAGATTTTATTACTCTTTTTACAACTTTCAAGACTTAATTGCACTTTTATGACTAGTTCTAAAACTTTTAACAAATTTATCCCTAATATTTATTCTACAATCTCATCAAAACCTCGATGATTTTATTGCTCATGAGTCTTATCAAAATTGTCCTTAGTGACCAATTAGAAAATTATCTCTTTATTACGATATAATGTCAACTATAATAAATTTTTTTTGCGGGCCATTATAAATATGATGATTAGGTTGGTTTGAAAATTTTTAAATCCCATTTCCAAGATTTTCGATTTCAATCTCACTATGTTTAAGTCAATTACTTGTCTTACTCATTCTCCTATAATAAATCAACTAAAAGAATGTGTAGGCATTGAAAGAAAATTTATAGCATTTGAAATCTTTTTCTTGTTTTATGTCTACTATGAGAGCAATTACATTACGACTTAGCCCCTCCAATACTTCGAGTAGGAATTCATCCCTTGACGAAAACAGACCTTTTCGATGTATATACTACTAATTTGGATAGAATACATACAACCCCTCTAGTAAATTGACTTATGATCATATATAGTTTTAATACAAATGCTAAATGGTCATTACACAGTCGATCATACACGGTTTAACATTTTTTTTCCTATGTAAAATCACCAAAAGAAGGAATTCTATGCACTTAGTGGATTTTCACCATTTGACAACAAATGTATGCTTTTGTATCCATAACATCATTAATATAAGCATAAAGAAGTAATATAAATCCGTCCATTTGCTAGAAAATATTTTATATTTTTTCCGTGAGGTAATCTGATCCTTTTTTCTCATGATTTAGTACATAATATGTTAATATTTAGTCAAGAAACATATTAGGTTCATATCTTTAGAGCTATTTCGGCATAATGAATAGCGTATACCCACACAAATATATATACGAATATTGTTATTATAATACTCTGACAAAAGAATTTTACATTTGCAGGCCTCTACAATGGAAAATCGCAATAACAACACAATTGACCAGGCCACAGATGAACCATTTGAGGCAAACATTTTTCCAGGAAGTGGCGCACTTTCCAATGGCCAGGTCATAACGGAGAACTCAGTGGGGCAACATGGCCAGGCACGATTTGATATAACCAGTCAATTTACTTCTGCGGCATCTAGATTGCCAGGATGGGCGAGTAGAGGGGTGAGGCGAGCTAGACCTCATCCCGAGATATCATCTCCATCACCGTGGGCTGCCATCCAACTGAGAATGCACGAGGTATGTTCCAAAAAATGTAATATTATTATATCTTTGTGTATTCGTGTTTTATTCTAGGAACGGCGAGGTCTTATTTATAGTACTAGATTTGAAAACTCAACAAATTTTTGCATAATTCTCAATTTGGTTCCTAAATTAAGTACGATAATCCCATTGGAAATTTCGTCAATATAATTCCCTGAAAAGAGTATTTGAGATTGAAAGCTTTAAATTGAGACCGATTTTTACTACCAATTAGATGATGCATTTCCATATAGCTCATGCGCTTGAGGCCAAAAGACAATCTCATTGTATTAAACTTGTGATTCTCATTTCTTTATTGGATATGAATTTTTAATTTACAAGCCATATCATGATAATATGTAATTAATTTTAAAAAATTATAAAATATATGAAACACCGTGTCACGTAGAAAAAGGAATGTCTTATCTACTATTGATGGACTTTTTTTTTATTTTTTTTGGTAATGATTAACCACAATCTAGTAATGTCATAATTGTCATTACCTCTTATTGTGTCTTCCAGAAGATTTGCACTTGCTTGCATGTATTTTAAATTTCCACCTAAATGATAGTCTAAATATTTTCGTGGATGATGAAAATATTTTTCATTCATTTATCTTTGTAAACAGTACATGCAATTGTTTTGAAGAAAATGTTTCCTAAATTTTAACTTTTTGCGAAAAAAGTGGAGCATTAGTATATACATAATCTCTTTTTATAGTACTAGGAACTGTAAAAAGTTCAACTAAACAGAGATTGATGTTTGTGTATGACTTCAAACATTAGCGGTGGTGTCATGAGTTTTGTAGTGGACATGATTTTCGAGTAATAATATTTGTCACCCTAAATCTTGAGTTTTGTTTTGGACATGATTTTCAAGTTTTATCTCTCATGCTAATGTCGAAATGTTTGAATTTGTGAAATTGCTGTAATTCACCTCTGTGGATATATATATGCTCAAGCCCATTCACTACATTCATGTGTGTTATTGTGTATTTTGCAGTCAAACAACTAAAAACCAATCCAAACGTGCATTCATGTAGAATTGATGTAGAGGGACATCTAGTTGCGACTTTAGTTAGCTCTCGAGCAAGCAATATTTTCGATACTTAAGAAATAATTTACTCAATGAGAGGTGACTTGAAATACTTAGGTTTTCCTCACATGCTTTTGATTAAGTATTGGTCCACCTCGACAAACAGGGTGGAGATGCTTCCATAGGATTGAGTGAGGAAGCCATTTCTACACATCTCAAGTCGCAGCAATATCAACCCCAACCCTCTACTTCGGAAGAATCCGATGTCAAAGCCAAATCTTGTTGTATCTGTCTGGTAAGAACCATTTCATTTACTCAAGAACATATTAAGATAAAATTGAGGAACAATATTGTTGTCCATAAGTAATTGTCTCATCTAAATTTAAACTATAAGTATGCATATATGTTACTGAATAGTCCCTTTTATTTTGCTGGAGTATTTGCAGGATGACTACATTGCTGAAGATAAGCTTGGACAGTTGGATTGTGGGCATCACTTTCACTATGGCTGTATTGAGAAATGGCTCATGAGGAGGAACTTTTGTCCACTTTGTAAAAGGAAAGCAATAAAAATATGAATGAGGCATATTTCGTCTTTGAAGTGGTTCATATAATGGTTTCTGATTGATTGAGTTTCAACTAAATTTGATATATTTAACATTGTTGAATATCTAATTTCTTTGTGTCTAAGTTTAAGGAACTAAATAGAAAGCCACATGATTGCATGCGCTAATAATAATGACGTAATATTAGCGCCAGTAATAATTAACTAAAATAATAAATAAATTGGTATTGAAGAAAACTATTAAAACTAAGGAGTGAAATACTCCCATGTCTATTTTGACAATGAGAAGATATAAACTTCGTTGATAATTAATGGCAATATGATGTCAACTAGAATAAAAGCCAACCGATTTCTGAGTTACAAACACCATCTGTCAAGATATTTTAGATAATGAACACGATTAAAACCTTTTTATATATGGTGGGAGATTTAATTTATATAAGCGAAATTAAAATTAGACTATGTAGGAGATCTTGATAATGAAATGGGGATATATATGGTGATTAGATTGGACAAAGATATATTAGTTATACCGGCAATAGATACTCTCTCTCACTTAAACACACAAATTATGGGAAAAGTGTCAAAAAAGTCCTATACATTTTTGTATTTATGCCAATTTAGTTCTAAACCTTTTGATTTGGTACACCAATGGTATAAGAACTAAACCTAAAGACCTCTTAGCTCTTGCCGGAAGTACATAAAAACAAAGCTTCATCAAGATTTAAGGAACAAACTAAAAAACAAAAATCATGTGTTTGGCCAAGAACTAATCTACAGCCTGCTTACTAACAATTCAATTCATATAAACACAGATAAATGATCTGGACTCGCAACAAATATGCATATGTTCCTCAGCATGCCATTTCGGGATAAATAAAATAAGAATTAACAAGAATTTCCCAATAAATTGAGTCAAAGTTACAAACATAATTTCACAACCCAATTGATCCATCTCAAAAGACACTCCCAACTTCTCGAAGCAAGAAATTACCGCCTTAGCTGTTCCAGATGTGTCCAATTTGCTTGATTGATGGGACTCCATCACCTGTACTTTGAACAAATTCACCAGTGCCACCATCAGCACATCCAAATGTGAACTGAAAACAGCAACAACTTACTATACCATGTCTACAATATAAATGTGGCATCATTAGGTCAAAAGTAAAGCAGTAGTGTTGCAACATTATAAATTAACCCAAATTTATTTCACACGAGTAAATGTTCATCAATCAATGCAAACAACCTGACCAGACCACAGCAACAACAAATACCAATTCTCAAGATATTCTTAAGAAAGCGGCATAACACCCGGTCTTCCACTACAACTCAGTGCACCAGAATAGACATCAACGATGCAACTGTTCAAACTGGCAAAGAAAAAGTGAGGAGAAGTAGGAAGGGGGCAAAACCACACTATGGCATTTTAAGCATGAGAGCTGAAACCTATGGCAATTTGAGTCCCTCTGGGTTTTCAGTAGTTACCCTTTTGTTAAACTCTTGTCTTTTTGAGCCTATTTCTCACCTAACAAAAAATCTGTTTTCTCCCCCTTATTTGTTCCCTCATACTTCAGTGAAGATAGTTGTTCGGTGTATGAGAACCCAAACTCCTATCTCATTCCCAATTCTGGTAAAAGGCTTGCTTCACAACAATTGGCGCAGTACTCAACCATAATTCAACTTGATGACCAAGCAAATGAATTATTACGAGTTAAATGATAACAGGTAAAATACAATAAATCTAACTGAGGATAGGAACTAAATCAAGATAAGCTTACAGGATAGTATCAGACCTATATGAGTAAGATTAACAGCACCTAATCTGCTGTGAGTCCCACATTGGCTTATCACACAAACAATGAGTCACCTATAACCTCACTTGGCCACCGTCTTTTTTCTTTTCTGTGATTTAGGTAGTGTGTTGTTTGTACCATTGTGTTTACATATTATCTTTGTGTTGATATGATGCAGAAAATAAAGAGATCAACAGTACCTAATTGACATATTGTAGGACAAAACTCACAACCAATAGCTCTCTCAAAAGTTTCTAATCAAACATTGGTGAGAATTCTAATTTTAACGTCAGCTACATGTGCACTTAAACATCCATAAAATCATTAATCAAGACCCAGTCAAAGGGATGGACCATACAAGAAAGAGAGGGAAAGCGTGGAGCAGAGGGAAAGCAGATGCAGAAGAGTAAGGATTGAACACCTTAAAGAATACCCATAGAAGGCTCCTGGAAATTGCTTTGCCATAATTTCCATTGCTGCAAGAAATGCCACAACCTACCAAAAACTAGAGAATAATTAGGACAAAATAAGAAAGTGCAGAGATGGCTAAAACTGAACATTGATACTAGGTTCTATAACCTGTTTCCCCATTTGTGGGGAATTTACTGCATATACATTTGAATCCTTGACTATTTTGTAAAGCTGATTCCTAGCCCCTCCAGTAGTTCCCATTACAAATGGAACTCCAATATTGCAATACAGCTTGGCGTTACCTTTATAATAGAAAGATATGTTTAGTAACAAGAATACAATTGAACTTATCAAGCAAACAGTGATTATTGCCTTGTGCAGTATCCTGTTAAGGTTTGTAGATTTCACAAAATTACCGAAGTTCCAAATAATCAGACAATCCTCCCACCCCTATTTTAATGGAACTATGAAAAACCAGACCTCTCTATCGGCAAATAAATCTCTATCAATGCTGTCTCTTAAGATGTGTCGCTTCTTGTTCACCTTGCATCGGGCACGGTGTAGTCGACCACGATCATATTCGGGTGTTCACGAAAGACCAAGGCCAGAACCCTTTCTCTATTCGAAGGTCCGTGCACTTTAATCTGTTTGCCACACGCCTCTACGGTTTTTCCAGCCTCTTCGGCACAGCTAAACGACATGGGGATAAGATCAAGCCCTGCAGAATCCGCTGCTTTTATAACAGCCTTCCGCATATTGCCCAAACAACTATTCACCTGCAGCCACAGCAAACACGCAATGGCTGGGAAAAGATAAAAAATTGTATTGAGAAGTTTCAGTAACTTAAGAAGAAAGCACACATTACCCAAACCCACATAAATTTCCATCCTAAAAATAAGAAATCGCAACTTCTCAGTGCCCAAATGCAGTACCCACCAAGCAGAAACAGGCAAAAGAAAGCATTTTTCGGCACTCCAAACAAGACGACTCCCCACCACATTCGCCCCACACCGTCATCGAACACCACGCGAGCGGAAGCGCCGTTACCATGATGGGTATGTCTAGCTTCTTCGAAGCTCGGGCTTGGAGGTGGGCCCGAGGGGCGGGCGACGTCGACATAGTCACCGCGGCGGATCGGCTGCGGAGATGAAGAAGACGGCGGCGGCTGCGCCCCATACGTTCTCTCGGCGAGAAGGAAGCGAGCGGACTCGCGTCTGCTCTGCACGTGCTGTTCCTAGCGGGAGTGCGACTCGCGCGGACGCCATCGGGGGCGGCGGCGAAAGATGGAAGAAATCGAGAGCTGAATAGAATTACTAAATTGAGGAAACTCTTATTTTTCCCTCCTCCTCAATCTAAAACCAGCCTTCACCTTTTTTTGTATAAATAAGACGAGACCTAGACTATTATTGTTTGTGTTTCTCTTCACATCATTTTTCTTCATTGTGCACCTAAAAAAAGAAAATGAACTGCTATAGATGCCAACATCTCTAAATTTCAATTTCAATTATTTACAATAGAGAAACAAACACGCACAAAGAGAGGTAGAGATGATGAACACATTTATAGCTTCCAAAGTCAATTACTAATCAAAAGGATTTTGCCAAAAAAAAATCTATACAAAAGGATGTCTACCTAATTATTATATTTCCTGGTTTAGTGTTTGCAATGTGAAAAAATTAACTACTAAAGGAATGCATTTTAAAGACAACAGGAGGGGAAAAGGCATTAAGGAAAGAATTCGAATGCAAATAGAATTAAATAAATGGCAACAAAAAGAAAATTCAATAACGGAATTCAAGTGCCCTAAAAATAGATAATGACTAGATTGGGCTACCACAAAATTAATCAAATAATTAATGTATAATCATATAAGTTTATAGTTAACAAGGGAAATGAATAGAATATAGCAAGTTTGAACTTACCCAATTAGTCTTGATGAAGAAAAATGAATGCACGAAGATATGTTATGAGGTTTATTGCTAGATACGTGTGTCGGTGCGAGTGAGCAAGTTGTTCCCAAAATAGACGTATCGGAAATAGGCAAAAGAGAGTATATGGTAAAGTATCTTTTGTATTTTCCCACTAAAAGGTCAATGGGTATATTTCTTGCATCAATATACTTTCTTTTCTTCAACAATTTTATTACTGTGCGATTTCCTTTCACCAAAATACATGAGGACAAGTAATCATCTTCATATGGACCATTGGCAACCATTTGTATTTCAAAGATTTTTTTTCGTATTCTTTGGCTAAATGAAGTAGAGTTGAATTTTTAATTAATAAGCTATATCTCATTATAATTGAATTGCATTTTTTTTTTCTGTTTCTAAAGTTGCAATTTGGAATAATCGCTAGAAAATGACATCTTATGTTGATGATGTAACAATATCGGCTTCATATACTTAACAATAAAGAACAAATTTAAATTTAGAAAATCTAAAATAATTGTTAACGGTTGCCAATGAGAAAAATATATAAATAAGTAGATGAAAATTAAATAATCTTAATGGTACATCCGCTCAATTAGTAACTAATTTAGAATATCCATCAATCGATTGTTTTAAGAAGTCAAATTAAGGAACTTAGACATATCGCTTACCAATTTGATAACAAGTACATACTTAACTTACAAATCTCATACTAGATTCCGGACCTTAATACCATCTACATCGGATAAGAAAATTATTACTATTTACAAGGAATGATATTAAAAGGTCTTGCACTCTTTTGGTGGATTACTTTGAGAATCTATGAAAAAATTAAGATTAAATAAGATCAAGCCGTTTTAAATATTGTGGGAGAGGGAGAATAGTAGACCAAAAAAATATAATTCAATAAAACGAGACTAGTTCAAGAATAAAATACAAATACAAATGTAAGATGACAATTCGAATTAGGATTTTTCAGCAACTGAAAAGAGATGTCAAATTGAGAAAGCTCTTCAATATGGTAAGTTGAAATTTACTCAATCAAGCATGAGAAAGTATAATATAAATAGAGACAAGTTCTGCATTACCGACTTGTCTTCCTGAAGTTTGTCTTCAATTTGCATCATCTCATCTCTGTCATACTCTATGCAAATTACATCAAAATTCTCTTGAACTCTCACATCAATCTAGATCTTCTAGGTTATTTTTCATGTGCTCTTCTACTCTGTTTTCCCCTTTGATATCCCTTTTTTCTCCTTAGAATACGGTATGATATAGGTAGTTTTTCAACCCGTGCACTATGTTTTTTTTTCTATTTATTTCAAATGTGAAAAAGAATTTGAAGAGTATGTATACTACATCCATTGTTTAGATCTTTGATTTTTTTTTTTTAATAGATGAAGCATATTTCTTCAAGTGTATTATTATTTTTTTTAATCTATATTTTCATTAGGGTATCGATGTTTGTAACAACCTATATGCTTTTATTTTTCCATGCAAAAGTCTTTTTGTCACATTTTACAAATTCTTCTAAAGAGATTGTATGAGAAGTATCAATTTCAAGGGTAACTAATTGCATTCCGAAGCCTAACTACACAATCTAATAGATTGTTGTATCTTGGAGGGTGTGGGATATTTTACTAGCAACTATATTAATTGGATCTTATAAAAACATTTTTTATATTTGATTGTCGAGACAGTCATACGCATAGGTTCACATTCTAAAATTTATTTCACATAATCAATTCAATGATCAATCAGTGACCTTAGTTCGTTCTCTACCGAATCTATGATTATTTGCTCACCTTTTATCTATATTATGTTTCATCAGGTGATGACAAATGATACAAATGGAGAGCATGATCCAATCATCTCCATTTGTGTTGTTCAGGATCACGGAACATCCGGATCAGATGCTATTCCAAAGCAAAAGCATAGATAAAGGTGTGATATTTTTTTATTGTGGAAATACTAATAATAATCTTAACAATCGAACCAGCATTTACAAAGGTTATTTTTACAATTTATCGTCTACTGTGCCATTCACTCATACATAATTTAGAAGATATACAAGATGTGAGTGCAGAATGAAGGTTTTCCCTCATAGGCAAGTAGGCCAATGGTATAAGAATTGAACCCAAAGACCTTTTAGCTCTTGCCGGAATTACATAAAAATAAAGCTTCATCAAGATTTAAGGAACAAACTAAAAAACAAAAATCATGTGTTTGGCCAAGAACTAATCTACAGCCTACTTACTAACAATTCAATTCATATAAACACAGAAATGATCTGGACTCGCAACAAATATGTATATGTTCCTCAATGTGCCTTTTTCAAGATAAATAAAAAAGAATCAACAAGAATTTCTCAATAAATCGAGTCAAAGTCACAAACATAATTTCACAACACACCTGATCCATGTCAAAAGACACTCCCAACATCTTGAAGCAAGAAATTACCGCTTGAGCTATTCCAGATTGTCCAATTTGCTTGATTGATGGAATTCCATCACCCATACTTCAAACAAATTTAGCACTGCCTCCATCAACACATCCATATGTGAACTAAAAACAACAATTACTTACCATACCATGTCTACAATATAAATTTGGCATCATTAGGTCAAGAGTAAAACAGTAGAGTGTTATAATATTATAAATTAACCAAAATTCATTGCACACGAGTAAATGTTCATCAATCAATGCAAACCCCCAGACCAAACCACAGCAACAACGAATCCTTATTCTCAAGCTATTCTAAAGAAAGCAGCATAACACACGGTGTTCCACCACAACTCAGTGCACCAAAATAGACATCAACGATGCACTTGTTCAAACTGGCAAAGAGAAAGTGAGGAGAAGTAGGAAGGGGGTGAAACCACACTATGGCATTTTAAGGACGGAAGATGTCCCCTAATAAAAAATATAAGAGTTTAACAAAAGGGTAACTATAGAAAACCCAGAGGGACTCAAATTGCCACAGGTTCCAGCTCTCGTACTTGCCGAGATGGCAATATAAAAAGCTTATTTCTCACCTAACAAAAAAAAAAATTTTCCTCTTATTTGTTCCCTCGAACTTCAGCAAAGATAGTGGTTCAGTGTATAAGCACCCGAACTCCTATTTCATTCCCCATTCTGGTTAAAGGGTCACTTCACAACAAATGGCGAAGTACCCAACCATCATTCAACTTGATAACCAAGCAAATGAACATGACGAGTTAAATGATAACAGGTAAAATACAACAAATCTAACTGAGGATAGAAACTATATAAAGATAAGCTTACAAGATAGAATCAGACCTATATCAGTAAGATTAACAGCACCTAATCTGCCTTGAGTCCCACATCGGCTTAGCACACCAACAATGAGTCACCTATAACCGCACTCGCCACCGTCTTTTTCTGCTTTGTGATTTAGGTTGTCTTGTTTGTTTTTTTTTTTTTTTTTATACTCAAGAACTGCCGTACAGCCGGCAGCCGGCGATGTAAACCTGGAGCGGTGCTAGCGTAGAACCCACCACCACGATGCCGCACTTAAGTCCACTAATGAATGCGCAGTATGCGAACTTGGAGGTTCGAACTCTCGCCCTACCGTGAAGAGGGTCTGAGCGCATACCAACGCAGCCACCAAATGGGGTGGTTAGGTTGTGTCTTGTTTGTATCATTGTGTTTCCATTTTATCTTTGTGTTGATATAATGCAGAAAATAAAGAGATCAACAGTACCTGATTGACAAATTGTAGGACAAAACTCACAGAACTTCCATTCTTAGTATCCTACTTTATTTTTTTCATGCGTAGTTGATCTTACAACCAATGGCTCTCCCAAAAGTATCTAATCCAACAGCGGTGAGAATTCTAATTTTAACATCAGCTACATGTGCACTTAAACATCCATAAAATCATTAATCGAGACCCAGTCAAAAGGATGAACCATACAAGACAAAGAGCAAAGTGAGGGGCAGAGGGGAAAGCAGATGCAGAAGAATGAGGACTGAACACCTTAAGAGGATACCCAGAGAAGGCTCCTGGAAATTGCTCTGCCATAATCTCCATCGCTGCAACAAATGTCACAACCTACCAAAAACTAGAGAATAATTAGGACAAAATAAGAAAGTGCAGAGACGGCTAAAACTAAACATGGATCATGGGTTCTGTCAGCTGTTTCCCCATTTGTTAGCAAATTACTGCATATAAATTTGAATCTTCGACTGTTTAGTAAAGCCGATCCCTATATCCTACAGTAGTTCCCATTACAAATGGAACGCCAACATTGCAATACAGCTCAGCGTTACCTTCATAATAGAAAGAATTTAATTGAACTTATCAAGCGAACGGTGACATATTGCCTCGTGCGGTATCTGTTAAGGTTTGCAGATTTCAAAAATTACTGGATTTCCAAACAATTAGATGATCCTCCCACCCATATTTTAATGGAACTTTGAAAAACGAGACCTCTCTTTCGGCAAATGAATTTCTATCGATACTTTCTCTAAATGTCACGCCCCGATCCTCGGGCACGCGCCCATCCCTTACCTTGGTCGATTTTAAAGTGCGATATCCCAGGACAATGTATCGCTGACCCTTTCAATTTATTATGCGCATGCGGAAGTAGTTATAAATCCCCAGACAATAAAACAATGGGATAGAAAAGCAGGCCATATTTTTCATATTGAAATTCGCAACCACACTTTTATTTACAGCATAAAAGTCTCACACCTATCTACACCAAGACAGGGTTCACAAAAGGAATGGGATCTCAATCCACATTCGGGTTGTACTCAAGATTCCTCTCTGGATCATCTTCTTCTTCAAAAATCTTTCTCCTCCTCAGGATTCACGTCAGTGCTTTCCTTCTCAAGTTCCTTCTCTTCAGCTCTTACTTAGGGTCCTGAAATGGTTATTCAATAACCAATGAGACCATGTCTCAGCGAGTTCTACTCCCTAAGACTCGATTAGTAAGCCAGTACACTATGGGCTGCCTAAACACGCACAGGTCAGAGGACTTACCTTGGCCTCAGATTCCACCTGCAAATCAGTACAAATCATAATAGGCACCCAACTACTCTTAACAAATCGAACTACTCGATTACATGTCATAGAGCACACGTGCATTCTCTAAGGCACTAGTTCACCAAAGTGATGCATCAAATCACCGAGCCCACGTGTCTCTCCCAAGATGCCTTACTTAAGATTCAGTGGCTTTATGGTCCCACCCGACCTTCTCAAGATCTAGTGGCTTTACGGTCCCACCCGACCCTCTCAAGATTTAGTGGCTTTACGGTCCCACCCGACCCTCTCAAGATTTAGTGGCTTTACGGTCCCACCCGACCCTCTCAACTATGGCCAACAATATTGCACCTCATAATTTATTTCAGCACTAAGTAAAGCTCAAACAAATAAAGGGACTGCACCACAATCATCAGCACGAAATTCCGGTCACCGGCCATCCCAGGTTGAATTTCCGGAAAAATAATTAATTAAATAATTAATTTCGAAAATTAAATAAATAATTATTAAAAATCCAATTTAGGCCCGTATTGCCTGATTGGAAGCCAAGACGAGCCCGGAAGATTACCGAGACTCGTTCGATAAATAACATGGCATGTCTACTTGCTAGTGTCTATTTCTAACCACCTAACAAGTATAATTAAGTCTCTAATTTAATTTATCTAAATTAATCTAACCACCTAATTGCAATTAATTAAATCTAACCAACCCTAAGTATAATTGGTAAACTAAGAAAGTTAGTGAGAAAAACTCACTGACAAAAGCAGAGAGACCGAATCATCGCAACGGCGACGCGACGGCGGCCGAAATTGGACTTTCGGCGACACCGGCGGGCTTGGGCCAGGCCTTAGACTTAGCAAGCCCGCAGAAACTTTGGGCTTGGGTCTGCTGAAGTTCTTGGGCCTGAGTTGATCTGGGCTTCAAGACTAAAATAGAACTGAATTGGGCTTGAACTTGGGCCAAACTGATGCTGTGAAAATGGGCTGAGCTGGACTAGCTTCTTGGGCTGGCTTGACCTCTTTGTTGGGCCGTGAACTTCCGCCAGATCCGTGGGCTTCGCTGGCTTTTTGTTGAAGAAGCTGGGCCGAAGAAGACGCACGGAATGGGCTGCTTCAATGGACGAACTGGGAGAGATGCACGTTGGGCAGCTGCTTCGTCGATTGGTGGGACACGCGGACGAAGGAGCTGCTGCAGGCGAGATGGAGCTAGATCTTTGGTCTTCGTGCGGGCTGGAGACGCTGGGCTTCACGAGCTGCACAAGCTGAAAACGCTGGACTCGTGGCACAAGAAGAAATCTCGGTGGAGGGCTTCGGTGGAGTCTTCACTGCTGGAGAAGATTCGGACGCACGTGGAGGGAGAAATCAACTTCGGTGCTGGCGATGGGTAAAAGATGGGAAGAAACGTGGCAAGGCAAGGGAAACTCACGGTCAAAATTTCATCTAAGTTGACCGGTGAAGAAGAGTTTCGAACATGTGGTAGCGGGATGGATCTCTGTTGGATGTGGGCTGAGTTTTTGGTTGAGGAAATGGCCGAAGATGGAGCAGCCACGTGAGATGAGCGTTGGAGTTCGAATGGTGGAGGAGAAGGGCAACAAGAGAGAGAAGCTGCGGCGTCCGTGGAGAACAGCTGGTCTTGCACGCTCAAATGGATTGAATCAAAGCTTAAAGTCCACAATTGTTATCCATTGCATTAATAGCTTTGTCCCCTAATACTTTCTAGAGATATATTCCATAATTAATTTAATTGAAGCCAAAATTGCAACCCTCTTAGCCAAGGTTCCGAATTTCACTCAATACTCTCCAAGTTCTTCACCGACTCTCCAAATCGGGGTCCGATTTCGCTAAAGGAAAATCCCGTACAATTTTCTGTAAGTCCCCGACACCCAAAGGCTCGGCCTGAAAGTCCAATTTCCCATTAATTTGGCCTATCCGAGTTTCTGTTGATTTTCCGCGGCGTCCGCAACGATTTTCCGTAAAAATCTCAGAATCTCCGAAAAATCTTCTGAGACTGAGTCAACACTCCTAAAATTAATTGTGACATGGCCGAAACTTCAATTTCTGAAATTGGACTCGAATTGGCGGTTAATTTCAATTCGACGCGTTTTTAGCGTGACCTAGGCTACCGGGTAACTTTCAGATATTTTTAAGTGCAATTGACTCGTGGTCGATTTTCTTCAAGCCACTATGAACCCACTCGACTCATTGGCGACTCTCGGTTGTCATGAAAATCCCGAGGATCCAAATACGAACACAGGGTACCAAAACAATAAGAAAATTAGTCTAGTGCCGGTCGACATGAATTTTCTAATTTAGTGGTGTCACCCACGATTAGCCACACATCACTGTCGATCCAGTCTATCTCTGATTTCAAATTGATTTTTAACTGTGCCGCAATGGCCTCTAAAGATGGATACGGTCGAGAAGCCGATTCCTGGTCGAATTCTCAAGTCTATTGCCTTAAAATTCCTAATAATTTCCCCAGATAGTCTAGTTATCTCAAGAATGATCAGTTCTGAGAATAGCCCTATAAACACGTCAATGAAACGCCCGATTCAATCAGAAGAAAACAGAACCGAAAATTATTTTGCCACACACCAAAGATGTGTTACTATTCACTGCATCAGGCATATTCAGGTGTTCACAAAAGACCAACACCGCAACGCTTTCTCTATCTGAAGATGCGTGCACCTTAATTATTTTGCCACACACCTCTATGGTTTTTTCCAACCTCTTTGGCACAGCCAAACGACATTGGGATAACCACTGGGGTTTACCCTAGTAGCCACCCTTCCAACCTGGAAGGGGGAGGTGGGGGGTTCGAATCCCCACATTCTCGGGGTTAGGGTGGGGACAATTAATTTCGGGAGTGGGTTTCGACTCCCACGCCCTACAAGGAGGCAAGACAAAAGTCTAAGAGTAAGCGTTAAAATAGGCGTAAAGTAGAACCGACCAAAAAAAAAAACGACATTGGGATAAGATCCAGTCCTGCAGAATTTGCTGCATTTATAACAGCCTTCCCCATTTTGCTTGAACAACAGTTCACCTGCAGCAACAGCAAATGCGCAATGCATTTATCAACTAAGCCAAAAAAAAAAAAAAAAAGGCCAGGAAAATATCAAAAAATTTATTGAGATGTTTCAGTAACTTATGATTTAAATTATTTATAATAGAGAAACAAATGCGCATACCAAGCGAGGTAGAGATGAGGAGCATAGCTTCCAAAGTCAATCACTAATCAAAGGATTTTGCCAAAAAAATGAATCTATTCACGAGGATGTCTACATAATTAATATAGTGTAGTTTTTCTCTTTGGAATGTGGAAAAAAAAAAGTACTAGAGGAATGAGTTTTAAAAACAACAGGAAGGAAAAAAGGCATTAAGGAAAGAATTCAAATGCAAATAGAATTAAATAAATGGCTTCAAAAAGAAAAGTCAAGTGCCCTAAAAATAGATAATGATTATATTGTGCTGCCACAAAATTAGTCAAATAATTAATGTATAATCATATACGTTTATGCTAACTAGGGAAATGAATAGAATATGGCACACCTGAATTGACCCAATTAGCCTTGATGAAGAAAGATGAATGCACAAAGATATGCTATGAGGTTTATTGTTGGATATGTGTATTAGTGCATGTGGGAGCAAGTTGTCCCAAAGTAGACCTATCTAAAATCGGCAAAAGAGAGTATATGGTAAAATATCTTGTATTTCCCAGTAAAAGGCCAATGTGTATAATTTCTTGCATCCATATACTTTTATTTTCTTCAACAATTTTATTATTGTGGGATTTCCTTCCACCAAAATTCTTGAGGATAAATAATTATCTCAATATGAACCATTGACAACCATTTTATTTCAGAAGTTTTTCCTATTCTTTGGCTAAATGAGGTAGGGTTGCATTGTTAATTAGTAAGCTATATCTCGTCAATAATTGAATTGCATCTTTTTGAGTCTAAGTTGAAATTTGGAATGATCACTAAAAAATGACATCTTATGTCGTTGATGTAACAATATTGGCTTCATATACTTAAAAATAACGGACAAATTCAAATCGAGAAAATATAAAATAACTGTTAACGGCTGCCAACGAGAAAAATATATAAATAAGTAGATGAAAATTAAGTAATTCTAACGGTATGTACGGTCAGTTAGTAACTAAGTTAAAAGATTCATCAATTGACCGTTTTAAGAAATCAAATTAACGAACTTAGATATATCACTTACCAATATGATAACAAGTACATATTTAACTTGCAAATCTCATAGTAGATTCTAGACCTTAATACCATCTACATCGGATAAGAAAATTGTTACCGTTTACAAGGAATGATATTAAAAGGTCTCGCTCTCTTTTGGTGGATTACTTTGAGAATCTATGAAAAAATTAAGATTAACCAAGATCAAACCATTTTAAATATTGTGGGAGAGGGAGAATAGTAGACCAAGAAAAGAATTAATTCAATAAAACAAGACTAGTTTGAGAATGAAATACAAATACAAATGTAAGATGATAATTCGAATTAGGATTCCTCGGCAACTAAAAAGAGAAGTCAAATTGAGAAAGCTCTCCAATATGGTAAGTTGGAATTTACTCAATCAGGCATGAGGAAGGACAATATAAATAGAGGTAAGTTCTGCACTACCAAGTTGTCTTCTTAAAGTTTGTCTTCATTTTGGTATTGTCTCATCTCTGTCTTAGTCTATGCAAATTACATCAAAATTCCCTTGAACTCTCACATCGGTCTAGATCTTCCAGGTTATTTTTCATTGGCTCTCTTGATCTTTTTCCTTTCATATCCCTTTTTTCTCCTTAGCATATGGTGTGATATAGGTAGTTTTTTAACTTATGCACTACGGTTTTTTTTCTCCTTATTTCAAATGTGAAAAAGAATTTGAAGAGTTTGTATGCTACATCCATTGTTTAGATCTTGGATATTTTTTATAGGTGAAGCATAGTTCTTTAAGTGATTTTTTATTATTTTAATATCTATATTTTCATTAGGGTATCGATGTCTATATGCTTTCTCTTTTTTCGTGCCAAAGTCTTTTTTGTCGCATTTTACAAATTTTGCTTATAATGATGGAGAGATTGTATGAGAATTATCAATTTCAAGGGTAATAAAATTGCATTTTGAAGACTAACAACATCATCTAATAGATCGTTGTATCTTGGAGGGTGTAGGATATTTTACTAGCAACCAAATTATTCGGATGTTATAAACCTATTTATTATATTTGATTGTCAAGACAATCATATGCATAGATTCAAGTTCTAAAATTTATTTCACATGATCAATTCAATGATCAATTGGTGACCTTAGTTCGTTCTCTAGAGAATCAATGATTATTTACTCACCTTTTATTTATAAAATAATTTTTTACATGTATTTATCATTTTTTTTTTTCATGAATGGCCATTTCTTGCAGGGTAATTTCCATCAAGGTTTACTTTTGGCTGGTGCTTCTCAAATCAAGTACGTATATTCTCTTCTTTTTTTTCTTTTTCTTTTTTTCCATTCCATATGCTATCGAATTTGTTTGAAAGCCTTAATAAATGGTCGGGATGTTTGTGCTTCTATGCTTGTAAAGTTCATTCTAGCCATTTCATTTTATTATTATTAAGGTTCATTCTAGTCATCTTTCTTGGGGTGGGCGACCTTAGGTGAGGCCCAATGACCCTCGCTCAGATCTGGGGCGAAGGTTGTGCCCTCCCCTAGATTTGGGCTAGCAGGCCCTTGCCGAGAGCCACCAAGGCATCACCTGGGGCCAACAAGGGTGACCTTCACTGGCCCTTCCTAGCGGTTTTGGCGGCGGCCACTAGCAAGGGCTTGCCCAAGCCGTGGCTGTGGGTGTGTTTTTTTTTTTTAATTACATTTTTTTTTATCTAATTTTGTCTGTATTTGTAATTTTTGAATGCTTTTTTGTGACATGGCGCTTGGTAGGCACCACGTCATTGCCATGTGTCTCGAGAAAGTAATAAAATAAGGCAAGTCGGCATTTTCGTTAGTCGAAGTGAAAGAAATCAAGAAATGACTTTATTAGACCAATTTGACAAGTTTTAAGATTTTATTACTCTTTTTATAACTTTCAAAACTTAATTGCACTTTCATGACTAATTCTAAAACTTTTAGCGAACTTATCTCTAATATTTATTCTACAATTTCATCAAAACCTTGATGATTTTATTGCTTATGAGTCTTATCAAAATTGTCCTTAGCGACCAATTAGAAAATTATAGCTTTATTGCGATATAAGGTCAACCACAATAAATTTTTTGTGGGCTATTATAAATATGACAATTAGGTTGGTTTGAAAATTTTTAAATCCCATTTCCAAGATTTTCGATTTCAATCTCCCTATGGGCAAGTCAGTTACTTGTCTTCCTTACTCATTCTCCTATGATAAATCAACTAAAAGAATGTGTAGGCATTGAAAGAAAATTTATAGCATTTGAATTCTTTTTCTTGTTTTATGTCTACTACGAGAGCAATTACATTACGACTTAGGCCTTCCAATACTTTGAATAGGAATTCGTCCCTCAACGAAAAAAGACTTTTTTGATGCATATACTACTAATTTGGATAGAATACATACAACCCCTCTAGTAAATTGATTTATGTTCATATATAGTTTTAAAACAAATACTAATTGGTCATTACACATCAATCATACATGGTTTCACATTTTTTTTTTCTAAGTAAAATCACCAAAAGAAGGGATTATATGCACTTAGTGGATTGATTCACCATTTGACAACAAATGCATGCTTTCGTATCCATAACCTCATTAATATAAGCATAGAGAAATAATATGAAATCCGTTCATTTGCTAGAAAATATTTTAAATTTTTCTGTGAGGTAATCTCATCCTTTTTTTCTCATGATTTAGTTCATAATATTTCATCAAGAAACATATTAGGTTCATATCTTTAGAACTATTCCGGTATAATGAACAGCGTGTACCGACACACACATATAAATACAAATATTTTTATTATAATACTCTAATGAAATAATTTTACATTTACAGGCCTCTACAATGGAACATCGAAATAACAACACTATTGACCAAAACATAGATGAACTACTTGAGCTGAATGTTTCTCCAGGAAGTGGCGCACTTTCCAATGGCCAGGTTACAACGGAGAACTCGGCCGGGCTACATGGCCATATACAAATCAGTATATCCAATCAATTTACTTCTGCGGCATCTAGATTGCCAGGATGGGCGAGTAGAGGGGTGAGGCGAGCTAGAGCTCATCCCGATATGTCATCTCCATCACTGTGGGCTGCCATCCAATTGAGACTACACGAGGTATGTTCCAAAAAATGTAATATTATTATCTCTGCGTATTCATGTTTCATTCTAGGACCGGTGAGGTCTTATTTATAGTACTAGATTTAAAAACTCAATAATTTTCGCATAATTCTCAATTTGGTTCTTGAATTAAGTATGATAATCCCATTGGAAATCTCATCAATATAATTCCATGAAAAGATTATTTAAGATTGAGAGCTTTGAATTGAAATTGATTTTTACTACCAATTATGTGAGGCATTTCCATATACTTCATGATCTTGATGCCAAAAGACACTCACATTGTATTAAACTTGTGATTCTCATTTCTATGTTGGAAGCCATATCATGATAATATGTATTTAAGTATACCTTTTTAAGAATTTTATAAAATATATGAAGCCCCGTGTCATGTAGAAAAAGGAATGTCTTATGTACTATTGATGGATTTTATTTTTTTTTTTTGCAATGATTGACCACAATCTAGTAATGTCATAATTGTCATTACCTTTTATTGTGTCTCCACAAAGATTTATACTTACTTGCATGTATTTTAAATTTCCACCTAACTGATAGTCTAAATATTTTCATGGACAATGAAAATATTTTTCATTCATTTATCTTTGTAAACAAGACATGCAATCATTTTGAAGAAAATGTTTCCTAAATTATAGCTTTTTGCGAAACAAATGGAGCATTAGTATATACATAATCTCTTTTATAGTACTATGAACTAGAAAAAGTTCAACTAAATAGAGATTGCTGCTTGTGTATGGCTTCAAACATTAGCAGTGGCGTCATGAGTTTTGTAGTGGACACAGAAGTTTTTGAGTAATAATATTTGTCACCCTAAATCTTGAGTTTTGTTATGGACATGATTTTCAAGTTTTATCTCTCATGCTAATGTCGAACTATCTGAATCTGTGAAATTGCTGTAATTCAACTCCGTGGGTATATATATGCTCAAGCTCCTTCACTACATTTATGTGTGTTATTATTATTTTGCATTCAAACAACTAAAAACCAATCCAAATGTGCATTGATGCAGAATTGATGTAGAGGGACATCTAGTTGTGACTTTAGTTAGCCCTCAAGCGAGCAATATTTTTTATACTTGAGAAATAATTTACTCAAGGAGAGGTGACTATGAAATACTTAGGTTTTCCTCATATGCTTCTGATTAAGAATTGGTCCACCTCGACAAACAGGGTAGAGATGTTTCCACAGGATTGAGTGAGGAAGCCATCTCTGTACATCTCAAGTCGCAGCAATATCAACCCCAACCCTCTACTTCAGAAGAATCCAATGTCAAAGCCGAATCTTGTTGTATTTGTCTAGTAAGAACCGCTTCATTTACTCAAGAACATATTAAGATAGAAATGAAGAACAATATTGTTGTCCATAAGTAATTGTCTTAGCTAAATTTAAACTATGAGTATGCATACTAAATCGTACCTTTTATTTTGGTGGAGTATTTGCAAGATGACTACAATGTTGAAGATAAGCTTGGACAGTTGGACTGTGGGCATCGCTTTCACTATGGTTGTATTGAAAATGGCTCATGAGGAGGAACTTTTGTCCACTTTGTAAAAGGAAGGCAATAAAATTATGAATGAGGCATATTTCATCTTTGAAGTGGTTCATGTAATGGTTTTTTAGGAGATTGATTGAGTTTCAACTAAATTTGATATATTTGACATTGTTGAATATCCAATTTCTTTGTATCTAACTTCAAGGAACTAAATAGAAAGCAACATGATTGCATATGCCAATAATAATGACATAATATTAGCGCCAATAATAATTAACTGAAATAACAAATAAATTGGTATTGAAGAAAACTATGAAAACTAAGAAGATATGAACTTTGTGATAATTAATGACAATATGACATTAACTAGAATAAAAGCCAATCGATTTCCGAGTTACAAACACCATCCATCAAGATATTTCAGATAATGAATGCGATTAAAACCTTTTATATGTGGTGGGAGATTTAAATTATATAAGTGAAATTAAAATTAGACTATGTAAGAGACCTTGATAATGAAATGGGGATATATATGTGGTGATCAAATTGGGCAAAGATATATTAGTTAAATCGGTGATAAATACTTTCTCTCACTTAAACAAACAAATTACAGGAAAAGTATCAAAAAAAGGTATAAACCTTTTGTATTTTGGTCAATTTAATTCTAAACATTTTATTAGTGCAAATTTAGTCCTAAACCTTTTGATTTAATATCAATTTAGTCCTTCTGACTAATTTTAGCCATATTTTACTGATCGGGTGCTAGTTGGCCAATATGGCACGGCCAATGCTAACTTGGACAACTTTTAATAATATTTTATTTTTATTTTTTGAATTTTTATTTTTTTATTTTTTTTTTTTTTTTTTCCTTTTCATTTTCATTTTTTTTTTTTTTTCCTTCTCCTCCTCCTTCTCCCAACCCAGTCATCGAACCTCGGCGATTAGCTAGAGGCGATAGTTGACGAGGTCGAGGTCAACTTCATGAGCCTCTAGCAAGCCTCACTGGCCGCTGGCGAGGCTTGAGGTCACACCTATGAGGGCTTAAGCCCTCGCAAGTGGCTGAGCGAGGCTCGACCTCACCGGATCTAGCAAGGTTGGGCCTCACCCATCATTGGTGAGGGCAAGCCTTGCCAGCCTAGCGTTAAACCGCCTTTACGGCCTAAATAACCTTGAGCTAGCCTCACCAAAGGCTGGACAAGGCTTGACCTCATCAAATCTAGCGAGGTCAAACCTTGCCCATAGTCGGCAAGGCTTTACCCTTGCCAACCCAACACGAGGCTACCCTCGTGGCTTGGGCAGCCTTGAGCTAGCCTTACTAAAGGCTAGGCAAGGCTTGAACTTGCGGAATCTGGCAAGGTTAAGCCTTGCCCATGGCCAACAAGGGTGAAGCCTTGCTAGCCTAGTGCAAGGCCACCCTTGTGGCCTCAAGCTAGCTCTCACTAGAGGCTGGGCAAGGCTTGACCTTACAAAATCTAGCGAGATCAAGCCTTGCCCATGGGCTAGCAAGGGTCGAGCCTCGGTAGCCTAATGCGAGGCCGCCCTTGCGACCTCAAACTAGCCTCACTAGAGGCTGGGCAAGGCTTGACCTTGCCGAATCTAGTGAGGTCGAGCCTCGTCCATGGCCGGCAAGGGTCAAGCCTTGCCAACCCAGTGCAAGGCCACCCTTGCAGCCTAAGCGGCCTCAAACTGCCTCATCAAAGGTTGGGCGAGGCTTAACTTTGCCGAATCTCGCAAGGTCAAGCCTCACCCATGGCCAGCGAAGCTTGACCGTCGCCGCCTAGTGCGAGCAGCCCTTGCAACCTCTGGCAAGGGCATGGGCCTTATTAGGCATCGCCTTAGCCAATCATTGAGGTCTGACAACCGATTGGAGAAATGGGAAGAGAAGAAAAAAGAAAAAGAAAAGGAAATGAAAAAAAATAAAAAAAATCGAAAAAATGCTAAAATATTACTAAAAATTGTCCACGTCAATAGCGATTGTGCCACATCAACTGACTGATGCTTAGTCAGCAAAATGAGTTCAAAATTAGCTGGAAATGACTATTTGGCACCAAGTGAAAATGTTTAAAACTAAATTCGTACCCAGTGAAAAGATTTATGACTAAATTGGCACAAATAAAATGTTTATGATTAAATTGGCAAAAATGCAAAAGGCTTAGAACTTTTTTTAACATTTTTCCCCACAAATCACATTAATAACATCAAATTCTTTTTTATGGTTGTTACAAAGGGCCATCTCTTTTAAACAAAGCCTTTTTGGGGATCCTAAGTAATTCGGTTGACTATAGGTGTTGACACCTAAATTTTGGCGATTGTTTAGTAATTTATTGCTTTAAAAAATCAAGGATTAATTTTAACCCCTACAAAAATTAATTAATTAATTAATTAATTGCATAGGATATAATTTAGATGCATTTATTTATTATTATTGCATTTGCATTAGGCTAGTGACGAATGTGTTCGAATTGGTGGTTCCGAGCTTTAAATTGACAGACCGGACTAAGCCCGTGAATCGAGCAAATTGGCCCAAGCATGTTTTTTAATGAACCAAAATTATCTCGTGAATAATAGAGATTTGAAATTTTTCCGGGATATGTTGGATTTTTTTAATATCTTCAGATAGGGCAAGTGTGACAAAAAATATTGTGAGCTCAACTTTGTAGGATTTGAAATTTGAGAAAAAATCCTTTTGCAATCCTGAATCGTATTAAAAACAAATATTGTGTTCGGAAAAGAAATCTTCGTGGATATTGATTTGAAAAAATTAAACCCCTAATCTGTGGCCTATATAAAGGTTAAACACGTAGGGTTTTGGGGGCTTTTCTCGAGTTTTAGGTAAAAAGTTCAACACAAAGGAAAAAAATTCTTTTCTGATTTTCTTTTTGGGGAAGGGGTTGAAGTCGGCCGCTCCTTTTGCTGAAAAATAGGGACAACAGAGAGAAAAGAGAGAGGGGATATGAGAGTGACGAGGGAGAGAGAGAAAAACCAAAAGGGAAAAAGCTAGAACAAAAGCAGAGAGAAGAACAGATCTTCTTCTTCGCGGCTGTTCAACCTCCCACGTACATAGGTTCCTCCACCGCTGCTGTCCGTTCGCCCCGCGCCGACCACCACACTAGCACCACCGCTTGTCGCTCCGCCAGTCGTCGCCCTCAACTTGTAGCTGTCGGGCCCCTTTCCACCGTCGTCGCGCATTCGAGCCTCGCTTGCTGTCTCCGAGTGCTGACCGCATGCCTACTCTGCCGTGACTCCTCTGCCCGAGCGCCTACCTCTCTACTCGAGCTGTGAAGCCATTGCATCCCGTGCCGGTGCCACCCCTCACTCGCGACTAGTTGCAACAACCCACGATGCCGAGAATCTGTCGTCGGGCTTTCCTCGCTGCACCACCATCGTCCTGCAGCGTCTGCCATTGAACCAGTCCGCGCACCTCCGCCTCTACTCCGACGCTCAGCAGCCCTTGCCAGTCACTGCTGATCCACCCACGACACCGCTGCAGCCCCTATTCTGTTCACGAGTAGTCTGTTGGGATATAATATGCGAAAACGAAAAGATCTTGCAATTTACGTCAACATGAAATCGCTAGAGAAATAAACGAGAAATAAACAAGAAATAATAAGGACACTAGAAATTTACGTGGTTCAGTCCGAGTATCGGTACCTACGTCCACGGGGAGAGCCAGTCGCAAATAATCCACTATAATCGAAGAATCAGAGTTTACAATCACTCACACGCAAGTGTTTCCCACACCTAAATTTAACCCCAAACCCAAAGTGTTTATAAATAAACAACTCACTTCGATATAAACTCACGGCACAAAATTACCACGCGTTCAAGATCGAAACAAAATGCTCTACGTATGGCTTCACGTTCTTAATCAAAGCTTCACACGACTTCAAGGATTTGCGGCTTCAGAATCCTCACGGCTCCCTTCTACGTAAAGCTGCAGCGGCGTGGACGTGCGGGTTTTATTCTAGCTTCTACGTAGGGCTTTGGCTACTTCTGAGGAGAAGGAAAGAAGACCTGCAACAAATTTATTTATTTATACGTGTGTGCCTAGGTCAAGGGCCCACCACGTTTTTGGCTTCTTTCTTCGACGCTGAACGTGTGTGTACCCAAAGTCAAAGGTTTGACCTTGGGCCCCACCTTTCTTACGCGTGCAGAGGACTTCACCCATAGCTTTATATTGTGTTGGGCCCTACGAGGAAACCTTCTTTCGAGTTCTGCAGGTTCTGCAAAATAGAAGAAGAAACTTTGCTTAGCTTTTCTTTTTTTTTTTTTTTTTTTTTTTAATTAATATTTCCTATTTTGTGCAACTTCAAGAGTCCAGCGAGTTGTGTTTTGTAAACGCTCAAATTCGAGACATAATTTAACATAGCCCTTCTCCCTACTATAGCCCCTGCAAATCCTGTGCTTGCGCGCTATTGGTTCGTCGGCTGCCGCCCCTCGCCGGAGCTCCGAACGGTGACCCATCACCCCCCTCCTCCAGTGATCAACCATCATAGCCTCCCTTTTGGGCCACGTCGAGCCACCGTTGGTTAACCGGATTTAGGAAAAATCCCAATTAGGTAGTTTTTTATATTTATTTTTTATTTTTTATTTTTATTTCTTTACTTGAAATAATCCTTGATGTAAGATTGAGTTTCCCAACATGAAGTAGCCTCTTAAATTAGGGATTGACAATCCGATTTTCGCGCCCTAAATCCAACTCGCAATCACTTAGAAAATCGCCAATCCGATCTCATGCTTGAGATTCGATTCACGGTTTATTTAAAATTGACCAACCTGATCTCATGCGTGAGATATGGTTGTCAATTTTTCGATATCAATCTTATCTTGCTCTGATATGTTGTCGTGTGATTTGAATCGATTTTGTTTTTCGTAAAAAGGAAGAAAATCCAAAAATATATTCGAATAAGGATTAGGTTCGTTTTAGAATATTCCTCGTCTTAGGATTATCTTGCATATTTAGAATAGGAATTTTATTTCGAATTTTTTTAAACAAAATCCCAAAAAAAAAAAAAAAAAAACATTAACTTAGGATGCTAGGTTTTTTTTTTTTATTATTTAGGTTGCAGTTTTAATTTCGAAATTTTATAAAACAAAAACAAAAATCATCATGCACATGTCATGTAGAATTAGGGCATTTTTTATACGTCGTTGCATATTAGGATAAGATCGTATGTTTAATTTCAAATTTAGATAGATTTTTTAGATAGATTGTATCTTAGGTTAGAGATTACCATGCTAAGATAATATCCTAGTTTGAATTAAGATTTGGCCTAACCCAATTCTTAATATAAGTTGGATAGAATCTTAATCTAGCTAGATAATTTTTGCATTTTTCTTAATTTCGAATTTCATGAAAAATACCAAAAATATTTGTTTAGAGTAAATTCATTTCATTCTCTAAATTGCATGCTTTTAAGAGAATAAAAATATCATGTGCACGTCATATAGAATTAGATTCATGAAATGCGTGTCATTTAGTGATTGTTGCTAGCTCCATTTAGTTCAAAATTGCCCGTCATTAGAATTAGGTCATTTGGTTATATTGCATTGCATTGCATATAAATTAGATTTCATTAAATAAGAGAAAATTTTTAAAAAGGATTGAGTGATTGCG
Source organism: Eucalyptus marginata (assembly GCA_014182565.1). Classification (NCBI taxonomy): domain Eukaryota; kingdom Viridiplantae; phylum Streptophyta; class Magnoliopsida; order Myrtales; family Myrtaceae; genus Eucalyptus; species Eucalyptus marginata. The sequence goes on from CM024585.1 coordinate 5,122,749, forward strand.
TGTTAATTAGAAATCATATCTAAGGTTGTCGATGTGAATTCTGATCTAACATTACAGATGCTTTCGTTGCCATGAGGTAAATCTTTCAATTTATTCACTGCTTTATCTTGGTGTTAAATTGGTAGTTTGCGCACCCGCATGATCACCTTACATGTTAGGGAAGTGAATTAAAATTAATTCAAACTGCCTGCAAAACATTTTTCCGAAATAAAAAGAGAATGGTACCGAAAGGGCATTAAAGAAGTCTAGTGTAACCAAGTCCTCGTACCTAAAGTCTTTGATTCGTAAAAGTAAAATAATACCCTCATTATTTTGTTTAGGTATCTAATCGACCTACCATAAACTGATGAGTGGCGACTCCCTTTTGCATTCTAAATATTTGAACCTAAGTTGCGAATTGGTATGGGTTTGGGAGAACCTGAGCTAAGTTAGACTTAGTAATCTATTAGCCTAATCCTAGGTGGTGCACCCAAAAATTTTGGTCGCGACAATAGGTAAACACAAATTCATCGATCTACCAACACGCACTAAGACAACACCGCTCACTTGCGCAATAACAAAGAGAAATCACTTTTCTTTTTCATCGCGTGAAATATGGCAAAAAGCTACCTCATACATAGAATAGATCAAATAAGTACCCTGTTAACCCTAAGTGACACTGGAAAACCCAAAAAGTTACATTAATGAGTAAAGCATTTCGACAAATAAATGAAAGCCTAATATAACACCGAAAAGGGCATAAAACTAGAAAAGTGCTTCGAAGCACGCCTAATTAGGGGTGGGCAAAGAAATCGAGACCCACCCGAACCGCCCAAAACCGATCTGATTCCTAGTTCCAATTTATGGGAACCTGTGGGCTATGAAGCACAGACACATTGCCTGTGCTTCCGTGCCGTGTCCGACACGTGTCGAAGCGTGTCGGACACGTCGACACGGTCAGACACGCGGTCAACGCGTGTTGAATTTTCCAACACGCAGTCAACTTTTCTCGACACGCATGTCCGAAAGACTGATGGAGGGTGGAGGCGAGGGAGGGCGAGGGAGCAGAGGCCGCGAGCGACAGCGAGAGACGACTAGAGAAAGAGTCGAATAGAGAGAAAGAAGAGAGAGAAAGCAAACTCCCGCCGATGAGACGAAGCCACGAACGGACCACCGCGATGGCGAGAGACGGCTAGAGAAAGAGCTGAACAGAGAGAAAGAAGAGAGAGAAAGCAAACTCCTGCCGGCGAGACTAAGCCACGAACGGACCACCACGACGGCGAGAGACGGTCAGAGAGAGCGGCGAGGGCCACCACTTTTGCGATGGATCGGCGACAAGGAGGAGGAGGAGAAGGATCAAGAGGAAGAGGAGAGGAAGGGGGTCGTGCGGAGAGGAAGTTGGTCATGCGGTGAGGAGGAGGAGGAGAAAGATCGAGAGGAGAGGAAGGGCCGAAGGGGTCGTGCGGTGAGCGGTAGAAGGAGGAGGAAAATGAGGGTAGCTAGGGTTTTTGATAAGGGGAAAATAAGGAGGGGGGGACGATGGCGTGACTTTTGAGTTTTATGGGAGGGGAAGTGATAGGCTGACAGCCTGTCTGTCAGTGGTGGGGAGGGAAAAAAGTAAAATAAATTTGGGGTGGAGGGAAATGGACGAAGGAAAGAAGGGGTGGATTTTGGGGATTTTTTTAATCGGAAAATTAAATAAATGAAATTAAAAAATAATTTCGAAAAAAAATAAAAGTATTGAATTTTGAATAATGATAAATTTTTATCATTGTAGAAAATCATGGATTTATTTAAATAAATTGATTCTAATTTCTTATTAATTATTAGTTTCATCAATAACTTTTGTTAAAGTTAAAAACATGTTTCGCATTAACTATGAATATATCTTTCGAATTTCAAATGAATTGATTTATTAATATTATTAGTGTAAATTTATTATAGGCTCTTTTTTAATTAATTATTTATTTATGAATTTGAATCAAATTAATTAAAAATAAAAATATTCATTTAATATACAACGTGTCGCAATGTGTCGAATTCTCTATTTTTTTAGAATTGACGTGTCGACGTGTCGTGTCGTGTCGTGTCGCGTGTCCGTGTCGCATGTCAGTGCTACTTAGCCTGTGGGTACTAGTTCGATTTTCGGTTCCATGGGCAAATCTGCTTATCCAAATCGGACAAGTTATATTATAATAATATATTAATTTTTAATATTAAAAAGTTAACCTTACGAAAGAGCTTGTGCTTTCAACCTTTACAAAAATGTTAGTTTATATCTACATTATTAACCTTATCCAAATCGAACATCAGCAATTCTTATGTTCACTTCAATACAATGGTATAACCTGGAAACATGGATTGATAGTTTTGAGGCATTGAGGTTAATGTATTGGTAAGAAGAAAAGAGATGTCTATAGCCGAGTGCAATGCATTCTATTCATATTGTCACCAAATAGTGACAATTTATCAATCCGTTGTATTAATGCTTTTTGGCTCTCCTATCTTCCAAATATCAAATGCCCAACTTAAGTTGGCATAATTATCAAAAGTAATTTTCCTTTGATTGCTAGTTCTAATAACTACACTTTATTTCCAAAGGACTATTGAGCTTGTGAGACTTAGAAAATTATTGGTCATAATCTTAGACAATTTTATCGGCAACATTTTGTATAACTATTAAATAGTTTTTTGTGAGACTAGTTCCATGGATCCACTAGGATGGTCCGATTCCCGAGTGGATCTATGCAACTAACGGGTGATTCCCACTTCCAATTTTTTGAAATACTAGTGATTCCCAGTTCCAATTTTTTGGAATTAATCCTTAGCAGATGGTTCCCAGTTCTAGGTTAGCAACTGTCCACCAGGACCATGCACACCCCTATGCCTAATCAATGAAATTCAAGGTCCAAAACATCTTGTAAATAAGAATCGCTTCGTTATGTAAGAATATTGTGATAAAAGAAGAATGGCAAAAATTTTCAATCAATAACTTTTAAGACAAATCTAGGCTAATTTGAATATATCGATCACTCATTATACTCTCGTTTTTGCTAACATCATTGTAGGATGCCTATCCTAATCAAGATTGGCTCGGAAAGTTGGATTGTGGCCATTGCTTTTGCTACCGCTGCATTGCGAAATGACTCAAGGTGAAGATTATTGTCCAATTTGCATAGCAGCAGCATCAGCCCTAGCAATATGAATGAGAGAGATCTCACGAGTTCACATATGATAAATTTCAAATTTACGATGAGATTTATCGACCTTTTTTTCTTTTTTTGCTTACACAATCTAATTTGTAATTGACCACGTTCTTGTTTCCCCTCTCATCTTATTCGTTGAGAATCAAACACTTTTCAAGTTCACAGGCCTTTGACATCCACACATGACCATCTCTCTTAGCAAAAGTGGCAATGCATTTTCCATGGAGAATTTCCACTCTGAACCATTGGGGACCTTTCAAGTATGAACATCAAACTTCATGAATGAGAAAAGCAAGACACTTCCATATGGCTTCCTAGTCGCAGACTCGAACAGTACAGTAGTTGCCGACGATGCTGAGTATGAGACAGTCATGGAAAAATTACAAAACTATTCTACCATACTCTCCATCCTCTGATTTTAAGACGTGCTATAGCTAACCTGAAAGATAAACGCCGCACAACAAACCTCAGCATGAAACTAGTATCAACGCATGCTACCCCCCGCAATACATCAATCATATTGTATATACGCTGGTCTGCTCTGTTGGATCTGCAAAAAGACAACACATTGACAAACCAAAATCAGCGAGCACATTGGCTATGGGATCCATGGGGACAATAACTATCTGCAACTCCAAACAGTTAACTTCGATTAGGTATAAAGAACACATTTCCTCATTCAGAACTAAGACATTGTACATTGCATTCAGACATTATGTGAATTTGATTATACAAGTATATATAGAAGGGGTGAGCTGGTGTCACTTCGAAGCTTGCCATTTTGTAATGCCTTTGTTTCACTTTTGGCAACGAAAATAACTCTTGAATATCATTACAGGCAAGTTTGGATTAGTGTGCACTTGTACATCCAGGAGAAAATCGATTCCAAACTAAAGTGGGTTCAGTTGGAAGAATTATCACCTTCTTTGCTAAAAACAAGACAGCATCAACAGTGCCCTCAGCCTATATTGATCTACCACAAACATTCTGCTGAAACTCGAAAGAAACTCCGTAAAAAATAGATGAATATTTTGTGATGTTCATCTCTAGATAATCATATGAAATAAGGTGGAGATATCAAAAAATAAAACATAATTACGTTTCATCAGGCGGTGATAGATGATACAAATGGAAAGCGTGACCAGACACATACTCTTCTGGAACTCCCACCATCTCCATTTGTTGTTTAGGATCACGGATCATCTGGATCTGATGGAATTCCAAAGCAAAAGCATAGATAGGTGTGAGATATTTTTAATTGTGGAAATACTAATAATAATAATCTTAATTACAGAACCAGCCATTACAAAGATTATCGTTACGGTTTATTGTCTACTGTGCCATTCACTCATGCATAATCTAGAAGATATTCTTGATGCAAGTATAAAACGAAGGTTTTGCCCCCATAGGCAAGTAGGCCAATGGTATAAGAACTAAACCTAAAGACCTCTTAGCTCTTGCCGGAAGTACATAAAAACAAAGCTTCATCAAGAATTAAGGAACAAACTAAAAAACAAAAATCATGTGTTTGGCCAAGAACTAATCTACACCCTGCTTACTAACAATTCAATTCATATAAACACAGATAAATGATCTGGACTCACAACAAATACGCATATGTTTAAGTGATTTGGACTCGCAACAAATATGCATATGTTCCTCAACATGCTTTTTCAGGATAAATTAAAGAAGAATTAACAAGAATTTCCCAATAAATCGAGTCAAAGTCACGAACATAATTTCACTAACCCACCTGATCCATGTCAAAAGACACTCCCAACTTCTCGAAGCAAGAAATTACCGCCTTAGCTGTTCCAGATGTGTCCAATTTGCTTGATTGATGGGACTCCATCACTCGTACTTTAAACAAATTCACCAGTGCTGCCACCAGCACATCCAAATGTGAACTGAAAACAGCAATAACTTACCATACCATGTCTACAATATGAATTTGGCATCATTAGGTCAAGAGTAAAACAGTAGAGTGTTGCAATATTATAAATTAACCCAAATTCATTGCACACGAGTAAATGTTAAACCACCAGACCAGACTAGACCACAGCAACAACGAATACCGATTCTCAAGATATTCTTAAGAAAGCAGCATAACACCCGGTCTTCCACTACAACTCAATGCACCAGAATAGACATCAACGAAGCACCTTCACGGCACCAACCGCCGCGCTCATTCTCATCTTCTCCGTTTCGCCTTCTTCGTCCTTCTTCTTCTTCGTTTCAAAAAGGTATCTCTCGCTCTACTCGAGGGTGAGATCTCTCCTTTTCCTTGGCCAGGCTTCCTTCACTCCTACCTCCGGTTCTCTCACCTCCTGGTTCTCTCCATAGCGGAAGTTCGCAGCTTCCTCCTCTCTCTCGGAAGCTCTCTGCAATTTGTTCTCTTCCATGGCCGAAGATTTCCCAAAAAACCCACCAAAAAGAATATTGGGAGCGTGCGTGAGAGAAGTCAAGGGAATAAGGCCTCAGGTTGTTTAAGTTCTGGTGGGCTTCTTTAAGAAAATAAGAAGAAAGAAAAACAAATGGGCTCAAGAGGAAGTAAAAAGAGGGACTTCTAGAATTAGAAAAAAAAAAAAAAAAAAGGAACTGGGCGCATGGGCTCATCTGACCCAAAAACCTATTATTTAAAAAGAAAAATGGGCCTGGCCTCCTACCCGAATTTGTTGTTATTATTATATTTATTCGTTTTTTTTTTTATCATTTTCGTTCATTTCATTTTTTATTTTTTTCTTTTCATCTTTTTAGATATTTTCTTATATTTTTGTAAAGAACGGATATTTAAAAAGTCGATAAAAATTCGACTATTGACAAAGGGCCATTTATTTTTAGTAGTGTCTTTTAGGATTCTAAGAGACGCATAAGCAATAGGTAAACACGGATTCATCACTCAACAAACAAGCACTAAGACAACTCCTCTCGTATGCACAATAATAGAGAGCGATCACTTTTTCTTAATTCTGTGAAACATGACAAAAAGCTACGCGATACATAGAATTAATCAAATAAGTACCTTGTTAACCCTAAGCGATAGTGGAAAACTCAAAAGTTACATTAAGTAGCAAAGCATTCATAAAATAAATAAAAGCCTACTATAATGCGAAAAGAGCATAAAAACAGGAAAGTGCACCAAAACACCCCTAAACAATGGAATTCAAGGTCCAAAACATATTGTGTTTGACTAAAGAGTTGCTTCTTTATGTGAGAACAACGAGATAAAAGAAGAATCGTGACAAATTTCGTCTCTACTTAATTTTTAAGACAAATCTAGGCTAATTTGAATATAACTACCACTTGTTATACTCTCGTTTTTGCTAACACCGTTGCCGGATGCCTATCTTGATCAAGATTGGCTTGCTAAGTTGGATTGCGGCCATTGCTTTTGCAACTGCTGCATTGCGAAATGGCTCAAGGTGAAGATTATTATCCAATTTGCAAAGTGGCAGCAGCAGCACTAGCAATATGAACAAGAGAGATATCAAACTTCAAAAGATTTCACATATGAAAAATTTTGAATTTGTGAGGAGACCAATCGACCCTTTTTCTTTGCTTAGACAATCTAATTTGTAATTGACAACATTTCTATTTCCCCTCTCTATCTTATTCGTTGTGAAACCAACGCTTGTTAGGTTTATAGTCTTTGACATCATAACCATCTCTCTTTTAACAAGTGGTTATGCATTTTCCATGGAGAACTTCCATTTTGAACCGTTGTGGGCCTTGAAGTTTAAACATCAAACTTCATTAATGAGAAAAGCAGGACATTTCCATAAGGCTCCCATGTCACAAACTCGAACAGTACAGTAGTTGCCAACGATGCCAAGTATAAGAGTCGCCAGAAAATTACAAAACTAGTCTACTTTGCATCCTCTGATTTTAAGACGCATGCTTCGCATTGCAAATAATCAAAATCCTACACGTCCCAAAGAGAAGCTGTAGCTGCTCAAGCTTAATGATCCATTTCCAGAACCAGTTTGGCAATTTTCACTACTCTATTACCATGTGAAGCAACGATGAATATGAAGACATTCTAAAAGCCGAGTCCTGAATTGGAAATGCAACATTTGCCAAACAAATACTACTAATGATTATTATAACAATGCTAAGAAGAAGAAGAAGAAGAAGAAGAAGAAGAAGAAGAATTGAGACTACAACACAGAACTAAGACAATAAAACATCACATCCACAAACCGCAATTAACAATTGGATATGGGATCTAAGGGACAATGATTATCTGCAACTCCAATCAATTAACATCGATAAAGATACAAAGAACACATTTCCTCATTCAGAACTAAAATATTGTACATTGCATTCAGACATTATATGAATCTGATCATATAAGTTTGCCATTTCATAATGCCATGTCTCAAATCTAGTAAGTAAAGAAAAAGAACTCTTGAATATCATAACGGGCAAGTTTTGATTAGTGTGCCTTTGTACATCTAGGAACAAATTTCTATTGGAAGAATTATCACCTTCTTGGCTAAAAGCAAGACAGCACAGTTACATATTGATCTACCACAAACATTGTGCTGAAACTCAAAAGAGACTCTGTAAAGGAGATGAATATTTTGTGATGCTCATCTCCAGAAAAACATATAAAACAAGAAGGTGGAGATATCAAAATCAGACAAATACTCTTTTGGAACTCCCACCATCTCCATTTGTGTTGTTCAAGATCACCGATCATCTGGATCAGATGCTATTCCAAAGCAAAAGCATAGATAAATGTGAGATATTTTCGATTGTGGAAATACTAATAACAATCTTAATAATAGAACCAGCAATTCCAAAAGTTATTATTACGGTTTATTATCTACTGTGCCATTCACTCATGCATCATTTAGAAGATAATACAAGATGTGAGTGTAGAACGAAGGTTTTCCCCCATAGGTAAGTGGTCCAATGGCATAAGGATTGAATCCAAAGACCTTTTAGCTCTTGCGGGAATTACATAAAAACAACGCTCCATCAAGATTTAAGGTACAAACTAAAAAAACAAAAATCATGTGTTTGGCCAAGAACTAATCTACAGCCTGCTTACTAACAATTCAATTCATATAAACGCAGATAAATGATTTGGACTCGCAACAAATATGTACATGTTCCTCAACGTGCCTTTTTCAGGATAAATAAAAGAAGAATCAACAAGAATTTCCCAATAAATCGAGTCAAGGTCACAAACATAATTTCACAACACACCCGATCCATGTCAAAAGACACTCCCAACTTCTTGAAGCAAGAAAATTACCGCCTTAGCTGTTCCAGATTGTCCAATTTGCTTGATTGATGGGATTCCATCACCTATACTTCAAATAAATTCACCACTGCCTCCATCAGCACATCCAAATATGAACTGGAAACAACAATAACTTACCATACCATGTTCACAATATACATTTGGCATCATTAGGTCAAGAGTAAAACAGTAGGGTGTTGCAATATTATAAATTAATCCAAATTCATTGCACACGAGTAAATGTTCATCAATCAATGCAAACCACCAGACCAAATCACAGCAACAACAAATACTGATTCTCAAGCTATTCTTAAGAAAGCAGCATAACACTCGGTCTTCCACTACAACGCAATGCACCAGAATAGACATCAACGATGCACCTGTTCAAGCTGGCAAAGAAAAAGTGAGGAGAAGTAGGAGAGGGTAAAACCAAATTATTGTTTTTTATTTATGGAAGATGCCCCCCAATCGCTCAAAAAGTTTAGCAAAAAGGTAACTACATAAAACCCAGAGGGACTCAATTGCCACATGTTCCAGCTCTCGTGCTTCTTGAGATAGCGATATAGAAATCCTATTTCTTCCACCTAACAAAAAATCTTTTTTCTCCCTCTTATTTGTTTCCTCGAACTTCAGTGAAGATAGTGGTTCGGTGTATGGGCACCGAACTCCTATCTCATTCCTCATTCTGATTAAAGGGTCGCTTCACAACAAATGGCAACGTACTCAAGCATCATTCAACTTGATAACCAAGCAAATAAAACATGATGAGTTAAATGATAACAGGTAAAACACAACAAATCTGAGGATAAGAACTATATAAAGATAAACTTACAGGATAGAATCAGACCTATCTCAGTAAGATTAAGAGCACCTAATCTGCCTTAAGTCCCACATCGGCTTAGCACACCAACAATGAGTCACCTATAATCTCACTAGGCCACCGTCTTTTTTCTGCTTCGTGATTTAGGTAGTTTCTTCTTTGTATCATTGTGTTTACGTTTTATCTTTGTGTTGATATAATGCAGAAAAGAGATCAACAGTACCTAATTCACAAATTGTAGGACATAACTCACAGAGCTTCCATTCTTACTACCTTATTTTTCTTTTTTCATGCATGGTTTATCTTACAACCAATAGCACTTTCAAAAGTATCTAATCAAACAGTGGTGAGAATTCTAAGTTTAACATTAGCTACATGTGCACTTAAAACATCCATAAAATCATTAATCGAGACCCAGTCAAAGGGATGAACCATACAAGACAGACAGCAAAGTGAGGAGCATAGGGGAAAGCAGATGTAGAAGAGAGAGGACTGAACACCTTTAGAGAATACGCAGAGAAGGCTCCTGGAAATTGCTCTGCCATAATTTCCATCGCTGTAAGAAATGCCACAACTTACCAAAAACCAGAGAATAATTAGGACAAAATAAGAAAGTGCAGAGATGGCTAAAACTGAACAAGGATCATGGATTCTGTTAGCTATTTCCCCACTTGTCGGAAATCACTGCATATAAACTTGAATCTTCAACTGCTTAGTAAAGCCAATCCCTGTCTCCTCCAGTAGTTCCCATTACAAATGGAACTCCAACATTGCAATACAGCTCAATGTTACCTTCATAATAGAAAGAATTTAACTGAACTTATCAAGCGAACAGTGACATATTGCCTCGTGTAGTATCCTGTTAAGGTTTGCAGATTTCACAAAAATACTGGATTTCCAAACAATTAGATGATCCTCCCACCCTTGTTTTAATGGAACTTTGAAAAACGAGACCTCTCTTTCAGCAAATGAATTTCTATCAATACTTTCCCAAAGGATGTGTTACTTACTATTCGCTGCAACAGGCAAAATATAGTCGACCACGATCATATTCAGGTGTTCCTAAGAGACCAACGTCACAACGCTTTCTCTATTTGAAGGTCCGCGCACCTTAATCTCTTTGCCACATACCTCTACGGTTTTTCCAGCCTCTTTGGCATAGCCAAACGACATGGGGATAAGATCGAGTCCTATAGAATCTGCTGCATTTATAACAACCTTCCCCATTTTTCTTGAACAACTGTTCACCTGCAACAACAGCAAACATGCAATGCATAAAAAAAAAGGGCTGGAGAATATCGAAAAATTTATTCACATGTTTCAGTAACTTATGATTTAAATTATTTATAATAGAGAAACAAACGCACGTGCAAAAAGAGGTAGATGAGGAACATAGCAGAACATATCTTCCAAAGTCATCACTAATCAAAGGATTTTCCCAAAAAATGAATCTATACATAAGGATACATACGTAATTATTATATTGTTGTTTTACACCTTTGAATGTGAAAATAAAATTACTAAAGGAATGAGTTTTTAAAACAACGGGAGGGAAAAAGGCATTAAGGAAAGAATTCAAATGGAAATAGAATTAAATGAATGGCAACAAAAAGAAAATTCAAGTGCCCTAAAAATAAAGAATGACTAGATTGTGCTGCCACTAAATTAGTTAAATAATTAATGTATAATCATATAAGTTTATAGCTAATTAGGGAAATGAATAGAATACAGTGAACCTGAACTAACCCAATTAGCCTTGATGAAGAAAAATGAATGCACAAAGATATGTTATGATGTTTATTGTTGATATGTGTGTTGGTGCATGTGTGAGCAAGTTGTCCCAAAGTAGACCTATCTAAAATGGGCAAAAGAGAGTATATGGTAAAATATCTTGTCTTTCCCACAAAACTGTCAATGTGTATAATTTCTTGCATTCATATACTTTTATTTTCTTCAACAATTTTATTATTGTGGGATTTCCTTCACCAATATTCATGAGGATAAATAATCATCTTCATATGAACCATTGGCAACATTTTATTTCCAGAAGTTTTTCCTATTCTTTCGCTAAATGACGTAGAGTTGCATTTTTAATTAGTAAGCTATATCGCATCAATAATTGAATTGCAATTTTTTTGTGTCTAAGTTGAAATTTGGAATGATCACTAAAACAATGACATCTTATGTCGCTGATGAAACAATATCGGCTTCATATACTTAACAATAACAAACAAATTCAAATTGAGAAACTAAAAAATAAAAAAAAAAAAAAAAAACCGTTAACATTTGCCAACGAGAAAAATATGTAAATAAGTAGATGAAAATTAGGTATGTATGGTCAATTAGTACCTAAATCCATCAATTGACCATTTTAAGAAATCAAATTAACGAACTCAGATATATCGCTTACCAATATGATAACAAGTACATATTTAACTTACAAATCTCATACTCAATTCCAGACCTTAGTACCGTCTACATCGGATAAGAAAATTGTTACCATTTACAAGGAATGATATTAAAAGGTCTTGCGCTCTTTTGGTGGATTACTTGGAGAATCTATGAAAAAATTAAGATTAACTAAGATCAAACCATTTTAAATATTGTGGGAGAGGGAGAATAGTAGACCAAGAAAATAATTAATTCAATAAAACGAGACTAGTTCGAGAATGAAATACAAATACAAATGTAAGATGACAATTCAAATTAGGATTCCTCTGCAACTAAAAAGAGATGTCAAATTGAGAAAGCTCTCCAATATGGTAAGTTGGAATTTACTCAATCAGGCATGAGGAAGGATAATATAAATAGAGGTAAGCTCTGCACTACCAACTTGTCTTCTTAAAGTTTGTCTTCATTTTGGTATAATCTCATCTTTGTCTTAGCCTATGCAAATTACATCAAAATTCCCTTGAACTCTCACATCGGTCTAGATCTTCCAGGTTATTTTTCATTGGCTCTCTTGATCTCTTTTTTCCCTTTCATACCCCTTTTTTCTCCTTAGCATATGGTGTGATATAGGTAGTTTTTCAACTTACGCACTATGGTTTTTTCTCTTTATTTCAAATGTGAAAAAAGAATTTGAAGAGTTTGTATGCTACATCCATTGTTCAGATCTTGGATATTTTTTTTTATAGGTGAAGCATATTTCTTTAAGTCATTTTTTTATTATTTTATAATCTATATTTTCATTAGGGTATCGATGTTGTTGACACCTAAATTTTGGCGATTTAGTTCATTTATTTATTGCATAGAAAATTAGGGATTAATTTTATTAATTGCATAGCATATAGATTTAGGTTGCATTTATTTTGTTATTTGCATTATTTGCATTTTATTGGACCGGTGGCGGATGGGTTCAAATTAGATGGGCCAGGCCCACGAAGCAAGCAAGTTGGCCCAAGCCCATGTTTTTTTAATGATTGAAAGATTATCTCGTGAAAAATTAGAAATTCGAATTTTTTGTTCAAGATATGATGAATTGTTTTCGGATAGGGCAAGTGATATTGCGTTCGACAAAACGAATATTGCGGATATCGATTCGGAAAATTTAAAAAAAAAAACTAATTGATAGCCTATAAATAGGTGAGGAATGCGTAGGGTTCGGGGGCCACGCACAATAGAATACACGGTCGTTGATAGAGACACATGAGAGAGAATAGGGAGGAATCGCAAAGGGGCTTCAATCGAGACAAACCTGCGGCATGGCGAGAAGGATGGTGCCAGGGGGAACGTGAAGAAGCACGCCCACATCTCCCAAATCATACGATTTCTCAGCCTAACAAAGAACCCAGCAATCCGGCGCATTCTAGTCCATCACCAGTGTCATCTCCAATCCGTTGCAACTGCGGTTTAGCCACCGATTATTGTGCATGATTTCCTCCATCACCAAGAAACCGACTTATCCAAGTTGAGGGTTGAAGGCCACGAGTCCAGGAGTCAAAGGAAACCCACCATGTGATCTAAGATAGAGAATTGTAGAGAAAAAGACAAAAAGGAGGCTACGGATTCAACACAAAAAGTCAAGAGAAAGAAAGGCTACCAAGCCTTTCTTCGTGCCGAACCCACATCAAGTCCAAGAAAGTCTCATCGGCAATCCACGAGCTCATCACCACCGCTACAACTTGGCGAGCTTCCCCTGTTCTTGTGCCCTACTGGTGATCCAATGACGACGAGCCTCATCGTCGCAAAAGTTGCTCCCCCACGTCAATCTTATGACACAACTCAAGAATAATTCGCATGAGTCCACTTAGCTCTTAGCAGGTTTCTTTTGGGGGCAAATTTATTTGTCCTTTTGTTGTTGCACCCAGTTCAATACGGGAAGTGTTGAACATCTCCAACTTTTGGCCGTAGCCAAAGAATTTACCGAGTACCACCCACGGGCACCTCGTTGACCCACCACCGCCGCAACTCATTCTCGAGCCACGTTGGGCTTCCATAGCGATTCACAATCGTGGTTTACTAAGCTCGATTAGGAAATCGAAATTCAATTTAGGTAGATTTTCTTTATTATTATTTATTCAGTTATTGTTTTTTTTTTTTCCTTTATAGCTTGGTTTTTAGTAAATTTATTCATTGATAGATTATTGATATTCCGACATGAAAGTGCCCCTCAAATTAGGGATTGTCAATTCGATTTTCGCGTCCAAAATCCGACTCGCAATCCCTTGCAAAAATCGACAATCCGATCTCATGCGCGAGATATGATTCGCCAATTTTCGGATATCAATTTTATCTTGTTTGATTTGATGGCGTGGTATTTGAGTCAGTTTTATTTTTGTAAAAGGAAAAAATCCAAAAAAGTTTGAATTAGGATTAGGTTTGTTTTTTTTATCTTGCATGATTAGAATAGGGATTTTATTTTGAATCATGAAAAAGAAAAAGAAAAGTGCATTCATTTAGGATGTTAGCTTTTTATTATTATCTGAATTGCATGTTTAATTTTAATTTCGAATTTCATAAAAAAAAGGAAAAAAATTTAGAATTAGGGCATCTCTCGCACGTCATTGCATATTAGATAAAATTGCATGTTTGATTTTAGGTCTAGATAGATCTTTAGATGAATTGCATGATAGGTTTTTTTTTTTTTTTTTTTTAAATGCATGTTTAGAAAGCATTTAGAATAGATAGTATTTCACTTTAGTTTGATTTTCATTTTTAGTGATTTTAATTACGAATTTTCATTAAATAAAAAATAAAAAAATCATTTGCCCGTCATTAGAATTAGGTCATCTTGGTTAATTTAGATTGCATATTTAATTATTGCATGTTCATTAAAAAAAATCACAAAAACTTTTACTCATTCATATAGTTTAAGACATTTTGCCATGCCATATTATTTCATATTAGGTTAGAAGCATTGCATTGCATATGGACTATATTCTCATTAAAAAGTGAAGGCAAAAATTGAGTGATTGCTTGTTAATTAGAAATCATATCTAAGATTGCTGATGTGAAATATGATCTAACAACGCAGATGCTTTCGTTGCTTTGAGGTAAGTCTTGCATTATTTAATTGCTTATCCTGAGTGTTAAATTGGTGGTATGCGCACATGTATGATCACCTCACACATTAGGAAAGTGAATTAAAATCAATTTAAGCTGCCTGCAAAACATTTTTTCAAAATAGAAAGAGAAAGGTATCGAAAGGGCACTAGGATAATCTAGTGTAACTAAGTCCCCGTACCCAAAGTCTTTGGTTCGTAGAAGTGAAATAATTCTCCCATTACTTTACTTAGGTGTCTAATCGACCTACCACAAATTGATTAGTGGCGACTCCCTTTTGCATGCTAGATATTTGAATTTAAATCGCGAGTTGGTATGGGCTTGGGAGAGCCCGAGCTAAGTCTAGGCTTAGCAATCCATTAGCCTAATTTTAGGTGGTGCACCCGAAAATTTGGTCGCGACAAATGTCTATATGCTTTCTCTTTTTTCGCGCCAAAGTCTTTTTCATCGCATTTTACAAATTTTGCTTATAATGATGGAGAGATTGTATGAGAAGTATCAATTTCAGGGGTAAATAATTGCATTTTGAAGACTAACAACATCATCTCATAGATCATTGTATCTTGGAGGGTGTATCATATTTTACTAGCAACCAAATTATTCAGGTGTTATAAACCTATTTATTATATTTGATTGTTAAGATAGTCATACGCGTAGATTCAAATTCTAAAATTTATTTCACATGATCAATTCAATGATCAATTGGTGACCTTAGTTTGTTCTCTAGTGAATTAATGATTATCTACTCACCTTTTATCTACAAAAATAATTTTTTACATGTATTTATCATTTTTTTCATGAATGGCTATTTCTTGCAGGCTAATTTCCACCAAGGTTTACTTTTGGCTGGTGCTTCTCAAATCAAGTACGTATATTCTCTTCTTCTTTTTTTTCCATTCTATATAGTATTGAATTTGTTTGAAAGCCTTGATAAATGGTCAGGGATGCCTATGCTTCTATGCTTGTAAAGTTAATTCTAGCCAATTCGTTTGATTATTATTAAGGTTCATTCTAGCCATTTTGCTTGGGGTGGGCATCTTAGGTGAGGCCCAATGACCCTCACTCAGATTTGGGGCGAGGGTCGCGCCCTCCCCCAAATTTGGGCTGGCAGGCCATTGCCAGGAGCCACCAAGGCATCACCTAGGGCCAGCGAGGGTGACCTTCACTGGCCCTTCCCAACGGTTTTGGTGGTGGCCACTAGCAAGGGCTTGGCCAAGTCATGGGTGAGTTTGTGTTTTTATTTAAAAAAAAAAAATTACATTTTATTTTTTAATCTAATTCTGTTTGTTTTTGTAATTTTTTAATGTTTTTTTTGTGACGTGGTGCTTGGTAGGCACCATGTCATTGCCATGTGTCTCGAAAAGTAATAAAATAAGGCAAGTCAGCATTTTCATTAGTTAAAGTGAACGAAATCAACGAAAGGATTTGATTAGACCAATTTGACAAGTTTTAAGATTTTATTACTCTTTTTATAAGTTTCAAGACTTAATTGCACTTTCATAACTAATTCTAAGACTTTTAGCGAACTTATCCCTAATATTTATTCTACAATTTCATCAAAACCTTGATGATTTTATTGCTTATGAATCTTATCAAAATTGTCCTTAGCGACCAATTAGAAAATTATAGCTTTATTGCGATATA
>CM024585.1:5139253-5244448 GCA_014182565.1 Eucalyptus marginata
ATATGCCTATTCGTCTCAATCATAACCCCTTTAAAATATCTAAATGCTGCCACTATCTCCGACACCAATATAAGCAAGCATGGCATTCGCATTGAACATCTTAACTATCGAGACTCTTAAAAGAGACATCTATAAAGACAGGTGTCAACGCATAATCTGCAAGAGACACCACACGTCTTTTATCAGGCAACACGACCTTTGATCTTCCAAATGGCTAAACTAAGAGCATAAGAGAGTGGTAAAGGGTATGGACACGCTCACGGCTTAGAGCGCTATTCTTAAATGTTTTATATTAAAATAAAAATATGAATAAAACAATGCATGATAGTCGCGCATGTGGATACGCCCGGCCGCATGCCCAAACGAGGATAAAGGTGTGCTCTGATATTCAAATGGGAATTTGTGATGTTATTTGTGATGTCATGGTCGAGCGTGTGGGATACGGTCAAACGAGCATAAAAGTGAGACTGGAACATCTAGATTTCTCTTTGCGTGAACTGTTGCGTCGGCAATTAAGACGTGGACTGCCTCATCGTTTTCCCAACTATTTCACGATCACCAACCTCATCACCAACCTCGTTGGCGATGGCGCGGTAGACACCATGATTTGACCAATTGGATCGGGTCAGCCAATAAGGTGCGAGTGTTGCAGGGAAAGGCATGCAATTGGTCTCCCCTCAGACGGCTGTTTCTCCCCTTTTGGTCGCTGATTCCATCCCCACTTTTTTGGCTACCTAATAATTGGTTGTAAAAACTTACATACATACACACACGCACAGATATACATACATACATATATATATACACACACATATATATATATATATATATATATATATATATATATATTCATATGAAACATGCTAAAATTTTTAAAAGATCCCTTATAAATTAGGTAATTTGAGTTTCACTTTCAAATATGTATGGAATTGCCCAGTGCATGTAGTTAAGTGGAATGAGATGTATTTGAAAGTTATTACCATGGAAATAGCCAGCCTAATGAGATTTAATGGTGTTTGATGCGCGCAAAGTGAATGTTGATTCTTGGAAGATTTAATGGCGTGCGGATGTGCGTTAGGGGTGAGCATGTGAGACCGCCCGAACCGGAACCGCCCGGACCGAACTGGACCATCCGGTTGGGTCCAATTCTCAGAAGGATTGATTTGGTTTTCGGTTCCATAAAAATGGAACTAGCGATTGTGGGTCCACTTCCCGGTTCCAAGGGGAGAATCGGACCGGACTGGATCGATTCTTTTTATAAAAAATATATATTTTTTTAATTTCTTTAAAATAGCAATAAACCTTAACAAATAGTAAAAATTCTAGTATTTTTTAAATTTAAATTTTTTTTTTTTTGTTGAGGTGGTGGGAGCTTATCAAAGGGACTTGCTGAGTAAAAACCCCCTCCACTTTCCTTTTACCATAGCTGGTGACCTCCTTTTCTTAACTGTGGATATGGTGCAATGTGCATGACTTTTAAATGGTAGAAATATACTTTTTTTTTTCTCGTTTTTTTGAAGTAGATATCGTCTTCACGCTTCCTTGATGTAAAAAAAATTTGGAAGATAAGGGAAAAAAATAACAATAACAATTAGACAAATAGGAAAAAGTCTCAATAACAAGGTCAGATAAAAGAATTTAATTAATCGTTATATGCATACGTAAAGGGTTAATTGATAATATTTTTTTTTTTTAAATAATAATCAAAAGGATGTGGCCGTGTCAACTCAGAAGAATATTATGAACCGAATCTATATTGATATTTTAAACATTAATTATTGGAAATCATTTTTGCATTGGTTAATCATTGAAGATATTCAAAATATATGTTTGTGTACATATATTTTTGTTACCTGACCTTTTACTTTTTGTTAGCTAGCAAAGCCCTTTTTTCCTTTTCTACTTAACTGTGTTTCTTTTCTCTAAAATATTCAATTAGTTCTATAAATAGTTCCGCAAATTCCTAACAATCTTTCCTTATTATGCTATCATCGAGAGTCACTTCTTCCGATATATTAGTTTATTTATTGTAAATCTTTTCTTTATTTTGTTTTCTCCCCCTGAAGTCAAAGGTAAACGCGAGATTTATTTCGAAAAAAAGAAAATGAGGGAAAGACATGAAAATACACGCTACCCCTCCCATGCCATTTGTTAAACTGAGAATGTAATCCAGAGTTAACGGCTATAATAAAATGAAAATTCCAATAAAACAATGCATCGCAGCCACGCATGTGGATAGGCCTGCCCGGAACGTCCAGACGAGTGTGAACGTGTGCACGGTTTTGTCGGATTCTCCAAACAAGCATATAGGTGTGCCACTGTTCACCTGCGGGCTCGGTTTTGTTGCATGCGTTCAACGGGTTCGCTTCAAGTTCGCTTCAATGCTTAGTGGGAAGGCAAGAAAATCGAGCAGCGGCCATCTAAACAACTTCATTTGTTGTGAGCAGACTCGAACTCTTAGGGTGTACGACAAAATTTTTGTTTCTTTATTTCTTTATGTTTCCGCTTGAAACATATTTAGAACAAAAATCTGTTTAGTAATGCAATTTTATTTTTCTATTTCCGAACCTATCTCTATATCGGAAATAGATTTAGAGTAAAAAAATCAAAACTAAAATTTTTAGCTTTTTTATTTTTTATTTTTGAAACAAAAGTGAGAAATTAAAACTCTTTTCCGTTCACTCGTCGCCACCCGCTGCCCATCCACTGCTTGTGGGATGTTGGACACCCATTGCCAGACACCGAACGTTGGCCATCGCTGTCTCTAGAAATAGAAATTTTATTATGTTATCAAATGAACTTCTGCTCCAAAAATAGAAATTTTGAATCGTTATCAAATGCGTTTCTTTGCTTAGAAACTCGTTAAGGAAATAAAAAGTGATTTATATTCCAGAAATTTGATCATGTTTAATCAACACATAGCACCCCTCTCCACTTTTCTCATTACAGCCGACAACCTCCTTTTCTTAACTGTTAGCATCGTGCAAAGTGCATGACTTCTAAACGGTAGAGGTAATTTTCGTCTCGTTTTCTCAAAGAGAATATCGATTTTAGACTTCCTTGATCTATTAAAAAAAAATGGAAGAAAAGGGAAAAGAGAAAACAACAATTAGACAAATAGGAAAAAGTCTCAATAACAAGAAGGTCGGATAAAAAAATTTGGTTAATCATTATGCATATGTAAAGGGTTAATTGATAATATTTTTCAAATAATTGAAAGAAAATGGTGGCATCAACTCAAAGGAAAATAACAAACCGAATCTATAATGATATTTTAAATATTAATTATTGTCAATCATTTTTATTTTTTGCATTAGTTAATCATTAAATATATTAAATATATAATATATTTGTTACCTGACCTTTTAGTTTTCTGTTAGCTAGCGAAGCCTTTTTTCCTTTTCTACGTAACAATGTTTCTTTTCTCTAAAATATCCTATTAGTTCTATAAATTTAGAAACTGAGAGTTCCAGGACCCACCTAAACTTGCTTCTTGCTGAGTAAAAATTTCTTTAAATGAAAAAGGAAAGAAAATTATTTTATGGGATTGAGCTGTAGCTACAACAAATCTTTGCCCGAGATGCTATTCTTCTACATATACGCTGGTCAGTTGGTAATGGTAACAACATCAGAATCTGTGGAGATCGATGGTTACTAATGGGTATTCTCCATGGACCTAAATCTAGAGAAGAACCAGTTATGGTGGCAGATCTTATTGATCCAATCCACCACAATTGGAACCAATCTCTGCTCCAACGGTTCTTCAGAGAACAGATCACAGCAGAAGTTCTTACTATCCTAGTAAGACCTCTTTACTAAGAAGATAAAATGGTTTGGTCAGCCACGACCGATGGTATGCACACTGTAAGAAGTAACTACCATACTGTAATGCAGTCACTCAGCATTCCAAATAGCAACAGAACATCAACATCTCACCAAAACCCGAAATTATTATGGAGAAGTATCTGGGCCATGAAAACAGAACCAAAAATCAGAACTTTCCTATGGTCTGTTTGTCACAATACCCTAACTTCCAGAGCAAATCTATTTCAGTGTCATGTCATCACATATCCATTATGCCATCTATGTAAGCAGAATGCTCCTGAAACACTAGAACACATATTCGTACAATGCTCATGGACTCGTGCTATCTGGTCTAACCCGCAAATCAATCTACTGACTTCAACTATTACAATCAATCGCTTAGATTCCTGGCTAACAGAAAGGGTGAAATCACCTCAGCACTCACCTAGACTAGAACTTGTTGCCAATATCCTTTGGCAGATCTGGCGGATGCGGAATAATTACATCTTTCGCAATCAGCTACCAGATCCCTCCCTCGCAATAGAGACAGCAGTTGCACAGATCAAATCATACCGGATCTCCTTTGCTGCATCTAAACCGAGATCTGCCCTTGAATCTCCCCACCCTGCACAACTGTGGCGTCCTCCAAAAATGGGTACCCTAAAATGTAATATTGATGGAAGCTATAAGCCGGGTAGCACCGAAGGTTCGATGGCTTGTATTTGTAGAGATTACAACGGGAAACTCACGAATTTTTTCTCGAGACGATTCCCAGCGAAATCCGCCTTTGAAGCAGAGGCCCAAGTTCTTACCTTTTCCCTTCAACATCTGCTCCGGCAAGGACTCCATGAAGCTAATCTGGAGATTGAATCCGACTGCCTCAATCTCGTTGAAGTGGTGCAAGGTGCGAGATCGCCGCTGTGGGAGCTTCGATCTGTGATCAACGAGGCTGTCGTTTGGCTTTCCAGATTTTCTAACCTAAAGTTGTAGCACTGTCGGCGTGAAGCTAACCTGGTTGCCGACTGGGCTGCGAAGGCCCAAACCTCAGATTCGGTTCAAAACTGGATATTATATCCTCCGTTTGTAATGCTTGATTCAGTTTATGCGGATGCTTTATCTTTAGGTTGTAAATTTCCGTTGTTTTGAATACAAGCTGTGCTTTCGACCAAAAAAAAAAAAAGAAAAAAACAAATATTTGCCCTCCAGCTCTTAATCACCACACAATAACCCCCTCCACTTTCGTTTCGTTATAGCCGGTAACTCTTGGTCATATTTACGGTTTACAAATGAAATGTACATGGCTCGTGAGAGAGAGAGCGTGTTTTTAGGAGGTTCTGCACAAAACCCTATCAGCTTTAGCTGTAGCAAACCTTTGCCCTCGAAAAAGAGAAAATTATTTTTAGGAGATTTTTACACAAAACCCTATGAGCTTTAACCGTAGTAAAACCTTTGCCCTCGAACTCTTAATCATTACACAGTATCCCCATCCAATTTCATTTTGTCATAGCTTCTTCTTAACTGTCAACAAGTTGCAGCGTGTATGACTTTTAAAGTGTAGAAATTTATTTTCATCTCGTTTTGTCTAAGGAAATATCGTTTTTTTTTTACATTTCCTCGATGTAAAAAATGGAAGAAAAATTTAAAAAGACTAATTAAATAAATAGGAAACAAAAAATTAATATGTATGTTTTACAGGGCTAATTAATGTAAAAAAATGATTGATAATATTAAAAAGAAAGGATAATTGAAAGGAAATGACCGCATCGACTCAAAAAGAAAATGACACACCCAATCTACAATGATATTTTAAATATTAATTTTTGGCAATCTTTTTTTTTTTGGCAGTAGTTAATCATTGAATATATTCAAAATCTATTTTCCTTTTTTTTTTTTTTTTTTTTTGGTTATTTGACTATTTAAGGTGCTGTTTTGGTAACAACACGTTACGGAAAACAATTTCATTTCGAAATAGTCTTTTTCTATTTCTATTCCTTGGAATAATTTCTGAATAAAAGAACGTATTTAGTAACTATATTTAGTAACTATATAAAATTTATATTCTCGGAATTGGAAAAAACATAAATGCGTTTGATACGATACACAATTTTTTTTGTAACGTAAAATTCCTTTTAATTTTTTAATAATTTTTAAAGATTTTTTTTTCCTTTATTCTTTTCTTATTCTTCCTTGTGGCGGCGGTGAGCGGTGGCTGCGGGCGGCGATGGCAACCAGTGGGGGCATGCGGCGAGGAAGAAGAAAAGAAAAATAATTTATTTCTAGAAATTACTCTTGGAAATGAGAAATTATTTTTTACTACTTCTTATTTCTGTTCTAAATTTATTTCCCGACCACTTTCCTATTTCGGGGAATAGAAAAATAATTGATATTACCAAATGGATTCCTTTTTTTTTTTTTTTTCAATTCTTGAGAGACAAAAGAATAGAAAAACAAAGAATAAAAAACGTCAACAAACAGACCCTTAGTTTTTGTTGGCGAAGCTCTTTTCCTTTTTCTACTTGACTATGTTTTTTTCTCTAAAATGCCGAATTAGTTCTATAAATGCTTTAGGGAATTCCTAACGGACTTTACTCATTATGTTATCATTGAGGGTCACTTCTTCCGATATATTAGTTAATTTATTGTACCCACTTTTCTTTAATTTATTTATTTTTATCTTGAAGTCAAAGGCAAATGCGAGATTTATTTCGGAAAAGGAAAAAGAAGGAAAGACATGAAAATATACACCACCCCCTGACACACCAGGGGCATTGTATTTATAAACCGAGAATGTAACCCAAAGTTAACGGCCATGATAAAATGAAAGTTTCAATGAAATAATGCGTGATAGTATAGTTGCACGTGCATATTACCCACCCTAAAGTCAGGAGGAGATTTGCGTAATTCTCCCCAATTTTCAAAACATAATCTATATATTTGTGAGTACAGTCACCAGCATATTAGATTGAAAAATCTCTCCTTTTTTTCCGAGGGGAAAGGTATGCCCGGATGTCCGAACAAGCCCTTTGTCTTGACATTCAAGGAGCCAACTGCCGAGCTTCCAAAAGAAAAACGAAGGAGCCGGCTCCCGTTCCCATCCGTCCGATTCGCCAGTCACAAAACGTCAAATGCATCCTCACAGTACATTCTGCGTCATCCCTGCTCTTCCCCTGCTTTTCCCCTACTCGGGAAGAGAAAATATCGGCTGGGAGGTGCGGGGTTCCAGTATGTCAAAATCCCGCTTTATTCTTTAAAAAACCAACGCCTTCTGCGCCAGAAGCCTCCCTCACGTCGCGCCACCGTCTCTCCTCTCCCCTTCCACCACCATCACCCCACCGCCGTCTCCATCCAATCCTCGCCACCGTTTCAGTCCTCTGTCATCGAGATCGAGCTTGGTGGGCGAACTTGCGCCTTGAATCCCAAAAAAGAAAGAAAGAAAGATGGCGGTTGGGGGTTGGAGCCGAGGGTGGTTAGGTTGGGAGGGAGAGAGGAGGGGAATTGGGGGCTTAGCGGGT
The DNA here is from genome assembly GCA_014182565.1 of Eucalyptus marginata. Lineage (NCBI taxonomy): Eukaryota > Viridiplantae > Streptophyta > Magnoliopsida > Myrtales > Myrtaceae > Eucalyptus > Eucalyptus marginata. The sequence continues at coordinate 5,146,570 of CM024585.1, forward strand.
TGGACAGAGATGGAGCTAGAGGTGTTAAACGGGTGGGTTGGGTCGGGTTTGGGTCGGGTCGTTAATGGGTCGGCCCAAATGGACCCATTAACCCATTTATGGCCGTTTATGTCAATGTAAATTGTTCGACCCATACCTAACCCGACCCATACCCAACCCATACCCGACCCAACCCATATTAATAAAATATTTTCATATTTAACCAAATTTAGGAAAACTTATTCTTATGTTTTTTTAAAAGATTATATTACTAAAAAACTTCCAAACAATATAAATCCAATCAATAATTTTTCAATTTTTTACAATTTTTCAAAAAATTATATATATATTTTAAAATTAAAATAGTTTTATACAACACAAATTTAATGGAAATTTTGTATAATTTTTAAAATAATTATTTTAAAAATCGAATTTTAATTATTTTTATTTCAAAAAATAAATTTTAAATATTTTTATTTTTTAAAAAAATAAAATTTTAATTATTTGTATTTTTAAAAAATAAAATTTTAATTATTTTTATTTTTTAAATTAAGTTTTTAATTATTTTTATTTTTTAAAAAATTAATTTTTTAATTATTTTTATTTTTTAAAATTTAATTTTTGTATTATTTTATTTTTATTTTTAAAATATAATTTTCTTTTTTTTTTTTTTTTTTTTCTTTCTTCTTCCTCAGGTCGCCCAGCACGGCGGCCAGTGGCGGCGACCGACCGGGCGAGGCTCGAGCTCGCCGGCGTCGGGCGGCTCGAGCTCGCCGGATCGCGAGGGCCGCCTCGCCGACACCGAGGAGGCTCGAGCCTCGCCGATCCGGCGTGAGCTCGAGCTCGCCCGACGCCGGCGAGCTCGCGGCTCGCCGACGCCGGCGAGCTCGAGCCTCGCCGATGTTGGCGAGGCCTCCGCCTCGCCGGATCGGCGAGCCACGAGCTCACGGCGTCGGGCGAGCTCGAGCTCGCCGGATGGGCGAGCCGCGAGCTCGCCGGCGTCGGGCGAGCCGCGAGCTCGCCCGGCGTCGGGCGAGCTCGAGTCTCGCCGCCGGATCGGCGAGGCTCGAGCCTCCGGGCGTCGGCGGCGGCCCTCGCCGGTCCGGCGAGCTCGAGCTCGCCGACGCCGAGCTTCGAGCTCGCACGGCCGGCCGCCGGCCATCGCCGTGCTTGGCGACCAGGAGGAAGAAGAAAAAAAAAAAAAAAAAAAAAAAAAAAAATGAAATAAAAAATAATTATATTTTCCGTTTTTATAAAAAAAAAAATTGTAAAGTTAAAGAGAGAAGAGACTAGAGAGAGATGGTGAGGTTTTGAGTTAAAATAAAGGGGTTCCTTTTTAATGGGTTGATAAATGGGTGCTTAAATGGGTCGAGAATGACCCATTTAAGCACCATATATCTTAATCTGAGGCCATTAAAACTCATTATAGGTGTTTTTAAGAAATAAAACTTGACCCATTAACGGCCCATTTAACCATAAATGGGTCAATAAATGGGTTGTGCAACCCATTTAACACCTCTAGATGGAGCCCATGAATGGGCCATGGAGGGTTGACCCGTTGGCGTGACCCGGCTCGGCGGCAGAATTGGAGGCAGAAGAGAGAAGGACCAGTTGCAGAGGAGCGGTGGGGGCGGGGTCATGCTTCTTGTGGTGGTTGGAGCTCAAATTGCTAGTGCTTTTGTTGGCGTTGCTCTGGGATTCCATTTGCTTCTATTGCTTGGCAATTCAAACGCAATTCCTCCTCATCGTCGTCATCACCATCATCAAGTTTCGGCTGACGAACAGGAACCCTCACTCCTATTTGTCTAATTGCTGTTGTTTTTCATTTTTCCCTTTTCTTCTATATATTTTTTTTTAATTTTAAGAAAGCGTCAAAATGATATTCCCTTCAAGAAAACTAGACGAAAATATATTTCTACCCATTAAAAGTCACGTCACCGGCTATAACAAGGAGAATGTAGAGGGGATTATTATATAGTCATTAAGAGTTGGAGGGCAAAGATTTTTATCGCTACATCTCAATCCTATAAAATAATAATTTATTTATTTTTTCATTTAAATAAAGTTTTACTCAGCAAGTTCCACTGACAAATGAAGTGGTCTAGTGGCCTCTATGTACTCAACTAAAGGAATCAATGACGAAAACAAGAACGGATTGGGAGAGAAATCCTCGATCACGATAAGAGAGAAAAGCAACTTCAGAATTGATGTCCATCGAAGGGAGTCTCTAGATTCTCTACGAAGTCAGACGAAAGTACCTCATCCTTAGCATGCGAAGTAGAGTGGTCTTCCGGGAATTATTATCCAGCCCCAAGAACAAGATCTTGGCTTCCTTCTGCCACACACCCAGAGACGCCTGAGCTCCATAGAACCAATCCACCGGAAACATCGCTCCCTCTTTTTTCCCTTTCTTTCGACAGAAACCCAAGTGAAAATTCCCCGAAATTTCAACCGACAAATAGAAAGAATCAAGAAAGGCGAGAGCTTGAAGCAACTTTGGCCGGAACCAGTTTTGACTTTACACTCTCCGTTCGGACGCTTGGCGCACCAGCAGAGTTTACCGACTGCACCGTTGAGAGGGGCGTTGCATCCCCGGTTGATTGCACGCGTGGCCCACGTTTGCAACTGACCTTCTCTCTCTCTCTCTCTCTCTCTCTCTCTCTCTCTCCCCGTGCTTCCTTCCGTTGCGGAGTGATTAAAAGAAGAAATCGGTCTCTCTCACCCTCTCGGTTAAATATCCCTCTGACGCTCATGTTTTTCCTCACCTCCGCTCTGCTTTCTCTCTTTCCTCTAACATGACGCCTCCGTCGGTTGCTTCCGCCGTCGCCAAAGCCAACCGCCCCGAGCCCCACTGTCGAGTTTTTCCCTCACTCTCGCGACCTCCGCGAAACGGAGCTCTCTACCTATGAACCATGACGCCGCTGCCTCCGCCTCCGCCTCCATGAGCCCCGCCATCACCTGTCGAATCCCCTTCGACCTCACAACCTTTGCGGACATCAAAAGGATAGTGATCGCAAAGCGGAGCAAAACTCTCTCATTCATTCTGGACCAAGCACAAAACTTTCATCTGATCGCTAAAGCTAAACCTAATGCACGACGACCTCACTTGTACTCTTCCCTATCAGGCTATCCCGGTTGAAATTGCCGTTAGAGGGAACAAGCCAATCGGGTGTCGCCTCTGCAAAAGGCTGAGTATTTCGTTTAGGAATTCGGGAGGTCTCGATACTGTACTGGGTTTTGGTGGGCGGAATATGCCACCAAAGGAAGTACCAATTCCACCTCCGTCGCTACTCATTTTCACGAACTCGTGTATCTCTTTCGATTCCACCTCCCTTCACAACCATTACCGATGATGGCCAGCAAGCTGCGCTGTACGGTAGCATCAAATCTTTACCCTGCAATTCTCTTCAATCCCCAGAAGCCACCGGACTCGCAACTGAAGAGCCATATATTATAGCCCCGGTTGAGTATCGGGCTCGAAAAATCTTCCAAGAATGAACATTCCCTCGAGAACACATCAAACAACAGCAAAATCTCATCAGGCTGACTATTTCCCATCGAAAGACCAGTGTTTTCCCTCCAAAGCAGCTCCTTTGTTGCAAGACTTTCCTCGCTGATTCTCTTTTATACATGCTGATAAATCGCAAGCACGAAATGGAAATTCCCATGTACAATTACTAGTCATGAGGTGATCAATCAGGGTCTAGTAACGTGCAAGAGGCCAGTATCTCTTTTCTGCTGCAACATCTTAACTATATTTGCAAACTCCTAAATTTATTTCCAGAGCATGACCGTGACAACAAAAGAAGCTCATAAGAAGTACCAGAAATTCTCGGTTGAGACAGATCCACCGCTAGAAAAAGAAATCAACAGAAAATTTGCATATTTCATGCTTTCGACCCTCAGAAAGACCAGAAATACCAGAAATACCAGCTGTATTGTTATAAACTTACTGTCCAGGCAAAGTATATTTGGGGAGCAATGACTGAAATTCAAAACACGTAGAACAGAAGTGAACGATAATGTATTGTTGTCATATAACGAGAGCATGTCTATCCAGCGATCATGAACTCTCTATGTGCTTATGCTTCCGATATAAATTGACAGCAACCAGATGATGCGATTTCTTTCTGAGAGAAGAACGAAGTACCGTATCAATACACCACATATATTAAACCCATAAAATCTGTTCTTTACTTGATGTACTGCGACCTCCACTTAAACCCTTTGCCATAGCCCATCTTGCGCATGAACACCTTGAGGGGCCTAACATTCTGATTTGCAAGATTCACTTTCCCTTTGCCAGTTGCCAAGTTGGTGAGCCCGAGATGATATCGCAGCTCGTCCTACGAAGCCACATGCGGGATAACTATCTTGTTCCCGAGCACGAGGGAAGGCACCTTAGCAAGACCTTCCACAAACCTCTCCTTGTCGCAGGCATCCACCAGATATACCACTGCATGCAGAAGAAAGTGCGGAAGATCAATCATTCGATATAAATCTCATTTGAAAATACGTGCAAAAGAGCTGTTCAAGTTAAATTCATAAACTAGAAGACGAAAGGTGTTGAAACATAACATGTAGAAACGATAAGACCTTGCAATTTATGTCAACGTAAAATTATCAGAGAAATAAATAATAAATAATAAGAATAACAGAAATTTACGTGGTTCGATCCGAAGTATCGATGCGACGTTCACGGAAAGAACCAATAACAAATAATTCACTATAATCGGATAATCAAAGTTTACAATTGCTTACACCCGCAAATATTTTCCGCACCTAAATTTAATTCCAAATTCAAAGTATTTACAAATAAATAACTCACTTGAACGTAAACTCATGACACAAAACCACTGCACGTTCAAGCTTAAGCAAAACGCTTAAGCCGCAAACAAGAATTCGTCTGCTTCTTCTTATTTCGTACGGCTCCGTGTTCTTCGTCCTTCTCGCGCGCGGTGCTCCTCAGTGTTTTGCGGCTCTTTAGTTTTTTTTTTTTTTTTTTTTTTACGCGCATGCTCATAAAGAAAAGAACCCACGCCTTTTATATATGGTGGCCAGAAGTCAACTTGACTCTGGCCCCCACCGTGTATAACAAGGAGTCCAACCAATAGAGAACCCCATTTAATTTGAAGTCTGCTTGGGAAATATTTATCAATAAGTTTGGCTAATAAATCATTATTCGAATTCAAACTCGAAACATTAATTTAACAAAAGGAGTAAAAATTCATGGATGCAGGAGCGAATACCTTCTCGAGTTAGAACTGCTATCGATAATCCATCTATCCCCAATAACCGGAGAGCCTTCTCCTCCTCGCCAGATAATATAAGCTTTCATCCTAACCCTTATGATCTATAACTAATGTAGTCGACCGAGATAAATCCTTTTTTAGCTTTTTCATGCATACATGGTTACATTTTAAATTTAGACTCATGATGGCGGCATACTTGACCCTGTCGATGCTTGCTTAAGATGGCTGAAAGTTTAAGCATCCTATCTACTGCATCCGTCGGTCGTGATCGCAGATGACGACCTTTCGACCCAGCAAAGAACTCTCTTCGCCGGCATTGGTCTCCTAAAAGGTTTTCCCCCTTCCAAACTTAGGGGGCAAAAAGCATTCAACTACTCTCAGTAGGATAATCCACCCGCATGCGTCATTTTCGAATGGCATTAGAAACCATCACAGAATCCGTGAATGAATCAACCAAGGCGCACGTAATTAGAGGGGCATCCAAAAACAGGGCCTTCCAGAGGAGGGGAAAAACAGAGGCTTTACCTTGGCGTAGTAGTCCGGCTCTGGGAGTGATCTGGCGACCACCCAAGTCGAAAGTTCTGAACTTTATCTTCCCTATACTCAATTCCTGTGAAGTTAGGAACTGGGCGGGCTGGTGCAGAACCAATCTCTGCCCATCAGAGAACCATATCAAAATCGTTTAGCTTACTTTCGATAAGCATTTATCCTCCTACGAAGGCGATACATATATCTACGCATTGTAGACTAAGAAATATTAGAGAAACCCATACCACAACAAGCGCAAGAGTCGTGCAATCAATCACTCACCAGGCGAAATGAAGAGAGGAAGCCCCGAGACACAAAAGGAATCAATGACGAAAACAAGAACAGATTGGAAAGAGAGACTCTCGATCACGATAAGAGAAAAAGCAACATCGGAACTGTGTATTTCCATCGAAGGGAATCTACGAATTTAAACGAAAGTACATCGTGCTTCAGCATGCGAAGCAGATGGTCTTCTCTCCATAGAACCTATCCACCGGAGACATCACTCCCTCTCTCTTTCTCTCTCTCTTCTTCTTTTTTTCCTTCTTTACGACCAAAAACGAGAAGGGATGAGGAAAGCAGGGAGCTTGGGAGGAAGTAGCAAGAAGCAAGAAGCAAAAAGAGGCCGCTTAAATTCATCTACGGTGGACGTCGTCGAGCTCTGTCTCCTTGATTGTGGCCTTACTTCGTGGAAAAAACATGGACGGATTGGGCGGAATGTTGTACGGTGAGGATGCATTTGATGTTTTGTGACTGGCGAATCGGACGGATCAAGATTGGGTGGGGGAACAGGATGGACAGATAAGTCAATTTAATTTTTTTGGTTGAAGAATTGTTTTCCCGTTTCCAAGCTCAGGGACAAAAAGCATCCGACTACGCTCAGTGGGAGGATCCACCCGTCATGCATCATTTTTGCATACGCTGTTTGATTTTGAGGTTTTCTTTAAATATTATTTTGCATTATATTCGGCCACGTTAAATAATGACGACCCTGCATGCATCATTTTTGCATATTCCGTTCGATTGTTGAGGCAGTCGTTAAATATTATAACGGGGTATTTTGCATTATAAGAAGCTCTCTGCTTTCTTAAGTCCTTCCGGTTTCCGGTTATAAAGAAGAAGAAAAACAGAGGAGTGATGTCTCTGTTGGATAGGTTCCGTGAAGCTCTGGCGCCTCTGGGGCTGCAGCAGAAGGAAGCGAAGATCTTGTTCTTGGGGCTAGATAATTCAGGGAAGACCACCCTGCTTCGCATGCTGAAGGATAAGGTACTTTTGTTTGACTTCGTGGAGACTCCCTTCGATGGACATACGCAGTCGGGAAGTTGCTTTTTCTCTTATCGTGATGGAGAACTTCTCTTTCCAATCTGTTCTTGTTTTCATCGAAGCCAAAGTGCTTTTTGCTTGGAGGAAAGAGTTTTAAGTTGATTCGATACTGCCTTCGTTTCTCGAGGCCTCCTCTCTTCATTTTGTCTAATGAATTTTTAAGCTTGGATAATCCCGAACATGGGTTTATAGTATATTTCTGAGTCTACAATGTATGTATATAGCGTGTTCATAGGATGATAACATGCTTGTCGAAAGTGAGCTGAACAATTCTGGTCTGGTTCCATGATTGGCAGAGATTGGTTCAGCACCAGCCCACCCAGTTCCCGACTTCAGAGGAACTGCGTGTAGGGAAGATAAAGCTCAAAGCTTTCGACTTGGGTGGTCGCCAGATTGCTCTCAGGGCCTGGCCGGACTACTACGCTAAGGTAAAGCTCTGCTTTTTTTCTTTTTTTTTTTCTCTCCTCTGAAAGCTCCTGTTTCTGGATGGCCCCATACTTGCGTGCCCTTTGGTTGATTCATTCATGGATTCTGCAATAGTTTGTTATATATTATGCAAAAATGACGCATGCGGGATGGATCGTTCTTCTGAGAGTAGCCGGGCGCTTTTTGCCCCGCGAGTTTGAAAACGGGAAAGCTCTTTCCTCAACTGAAAAAGTAATGCCGGTGTAGAGAGTTCTTTGCTGGGTCGGGAGGTGGTCATCCGCGACCACGACCGATGATGGATGCAGAAGATAGAATACTCGAACTTTTAGGGATCTTAAACAAGCGCAGATAGGGCCAAATATGTCGCCATCATGAATCTGAACTTAAAAATGGTAACTATGTGCCCGCCAAAAAGCTGATCAGGTGTCATCTGTTGACTACATTGGCTATAGATCATAAAGGCGAGGATGACAATTTAGGCCATGTTTGGTAATATTCTGATTCTCTCAATTTCTATTCTTTTGTTTCTTAAAACAAAAATAAAAACAGAAATCTGTTTAGTAACGTTAATTAATTTTTTTATTCCTTGGCTATTTCTCGGGATAGAAAAGTGGTCGGGGAATAGATTTGGAACAAAAATAAGAAGTAGAAAAAAGTAGTTTTTTATTCTCGAGAATAATTTTTAGAAATAAGTTTTTTTCTTTTTTCTTTTTTCTTTTCTTCTTTTCTTCTTGTTTGGTTGCTGCCACCCCCTTCTGCTGCCTTATGCCTATCGTTAGCCGACCGTTGCCGCCGCCTGCTTGCTAGTTGACCGACCGCCGCCGCCAGTCAAGCGGCCGACCGACCGTCGTCGCCAACTACCACCATGCACCAAAGGCCGATTGTCGCTAACCACCATCGTCGCCGCGGCCACCGTCAACGGTGGGTGGCGGGCGACGTTGTCCACGGTCATTGGTGGCAGGGCATCGTCAACGGTCACCGGCGGCGGGGTCGGCGGCAACCAAAGGTCAACAGTAGGCGATCGGCGGCAATAAGGAAGAATAAGAAAAAAATTAAAGAAATTCTACATTATTAAAAAATTTGTAAATCGTACCAAATGTATTCCTATTCTTTTTCCATTCTAAGGATAAAAAAATTGTATAGTTACTAAATGTGTTCTTTTATTGAGAAATTATTCAGGAAAATAGAAATAGAAAAAAAAATTTGAAAAAAAAAATTATTTTCTAAAACAGAAGTGTTACCAAACGGATTCTTATATTATCTATTGAGGAGGAGAGGAGAGGCTCTCTATTTAGTGAGGATGGATCGTTGATAGCAGTTCCAACCCGAGAAGGTACATATAGAGGCAAAGGGTTTTCGCTCATCTCGATGGCATTCGCCTTTGCATCCATGCCACCGAGCCCCCTCCTGTCCTATCATTTCGTTTAGGTTGGAGGCGATGTGTGAGTTGATGACTTTCTACTCCTTTTATCATCTAGTCTACGAATTTAACTCGGACAGCTCTTCGGCACACATTTTCAAATTAGATTTTATATGGAACGATTGATCTTCTGCACTTTCTTCTCTAGGTGGACGCAGTGGTATATCTGGTGGATGCCTGCGACAAGGAGAGGTTTGCAGAATCAAAGAGGGAGCTTGATGCCCTGCTTTCAGATGAAGCTCTTGCTAAGGTGCCTTTCCTCGTGCTCGGGAGCAAGATGGATATCCCGCGTGCGGCTTCGGAGGATGAGCTGTGATATGATCTCGGGTTCACTGGCTTGACGACTGGCAAAGGGAAAGTGAATCTTGCAGATCAAATTGTTAGGCCCCTCGAGGTGTTCATGTGCAGCGTCGTGCGCAAGAGGGGCTATGGCGAAGGGTTCAAGTGGATGTCGCAGTACATCAAGTAGAGCAGATTTGATGGGGTTAATAAATGTGTTGTATTGATGCGGTACTTCTTTCTTCTCTTGGAAAGAAACCGAATTAACTGATTGCTTTCCATTTATATTGGAAACGTAAGCACAGTTGATGATTTCTGGATAGACATGTTCTCGTTATATGAGGACAATACATTATCGTTCGCTTTTGTTCCATGTGTATTGAAACTCAGTCATTGCACCCCAGATTTAGATTAAGTACTTTCCCTGGACTGTAAGTTTGTAATAATAATACAGCTGGCATTTCTAGTCTTTCTGAGGGTCGAAAGCTCTCGACCTAAATATTGCTCATTGAGCATGAACCATGCAAATCTTTGCTGTTGATTTCTTTTCTTCAGGTGTATATGTCTTGACGGAGCATCCCGGTACTTCTTATGAACTTCTTTTGCTGTTGTGTTCATGTTCTGGAAATAAATCTAGCAGTTTGCGAATATAGTTCAGATGTTTCAAGCGAAAAGTGATACTGGCCTCTTGTACGTTACTCGGCACTGATTGATTACCGCATGTCTGGTAAACTGTACACCAGCATATCCATTTTGCACATCCAATTTATCAGCAAGATTCACAAAGAATCTGAGAGGAAAATCTTGTGACAAACAAGCCACCTGACAAGATTTTCTGGCGTTTGACGTGCACGCAAGGGAATGTTCGTTCTTGGAAGATTTTTCGAGCTTGATACTCAATCAGGGCTAGACTATGTGGCTCTTTAGTCACAACATCCGGTGCCGGATTTTGGGGATCAAGAGAATCGCGGGGTGAGAGTTTGCCCAAGAAGCAATCAGACCTTACCGTACGTCGCAGCTTGCTGTGCTTGTTGGCCATGATGGAGGCGGAATCGAGCGAGGTACCTGAGTTCTTGAAAATGAGCAGTGACGGAGGTGGAATTGGTACTATCTTCGGTAGCATATTCTGCCCGCCAAAATCCCACTCCGATATTGACCTCCCGAATTCCTAACCGAAATAATCGGCCTTCTAAGGAGGCAATGCCTGGCTGGCTTCCGTCCCTCCAGACGGCGATCTCAACCGGGTCACCGAGATCGATCGGATGGCCTGACCGAAAAGAGTACAATTGAGGTCGTCATGGTTGTGGTTTAGCTTTAGCGATCGGATGGAAGTTTTGTGCTTGGTCCGGAATTAACGGGAGACAGTCGCTCCGCCACTCGAACTCTATCCTTTCGTGTCCCTGAAGTGGGGCTATATCTGCGCCACGCAAGTTTCTCATTGACGATACACTCATTCACGTTCATCGCCTTTTCTTTTTCCCCTTTTCCATCATCACCTAATGATTCACTAGTTGTGATGCATTAATTGCCCCACTATTCACCCAACGACTTTCTAGAAAATGGCAAATTGATCATGTCTCTAGGTTGAAAACGAATTAGCCTGTTATCGTGTCATGGACTTTTCGGTAAGAGAAAATGACAAAAAATAATTTATGGATTTTGATTCAATATATAATGTGATCTATGAATTTTAGTAAATATATAATGTTATTCGAAACTTTTAATTTTCGATGTGATCTTAAACTTTTAATTCATTTTGAAATAGTCAATGGATCATATTACGCATTAAGCCAAAATTTAAATATTATTTATGTCATTATTCATTTCCGTAATGGTGTTTTTCATCGGTAACAGTTCAATTGACTGCCAACTCAGAGAGAGAGAGAGAGAGAGAGAGAGAGAGACGATGACTGGGTGTTGAGCTTAGACTATTGAATAAATTGACCACATTGAATAAATTAAAAATTCAGAGATCATATTACACACTGAGACTTTTGTTGCTGGTGCCGCTACTTCTGGCGGCCATGGATGATAGCTCATTGGCTAGTTTGGATACTTATCTAATCTTGTAAATTTTATTTATTTCTTAATTTATTTAATGCTTGCTCCTTGGTAGGCGTATGTGGTAGGGGTGAGCGGTTCGGTTAGGTTCGGTTCCTGTCTGGGCAACCTGAACCTACCCTAGTCATGCATTCCTCATTTTTCGAACCCTAACCTACTGTCGTGAAATCAGAACTCGGAACCTACCCCGTTACGAGCCTCCGGTTGCCCTGGTTCCAACAGGTTCTTTTTTTTTTTTTTTTTTCATCAAAGTTGGTCACAGCCTCTCTTCCGTTCCAAAAAACAGAATAATTTTGTTAGTATCACGGGCAACAACTTCTGGAAACACAACACTAAATGAAAAAGAACTTACAGGCCAACAATTTCCAGATCAACTAGAGAGCAGCATACTGATAAAGCCGTACAAAGTGATGCACTATCGATTCTTTCAATGTTGTACAAGTGCGATCTTCTCAATAATATCCTTGAGGAAAGAAGAAAGGCAAAAATTAGGGGTCAATTGCAGCGTGAGCAACACAAGGTCCAAGAAATCATAATTCAATATACCCTACAACACTACCATCACCACTCAAAGGATTTTGATGGTGTGGGACTTAATAATTTTGGCTATACACTGTTCATTCATGGAACCAACCCAGAATGCAATTCATAGTCACACCACACCATCAAAATCCTACTACCTTAACTCTCATAGTCATATCAAATCAGAATGTAAAGCTGCAGAATGCTCGGTACTTAGAAGCACCATGAGCACAGGAAGCATTTTTTTTCTTTTTTCAGTGGAAGCAGAGTAGAAAACAACTAGCAACACACTTAGGTTAAAATTCAGAGAGACAGAAAGTGGACATATGCTGTAAACACGCTGCTTGCTTACCATTGATGGACTTTTTGGACTATCCTTCCCTTCGCTTCATCAGGAGCAGGATTCTGCTCGAGGTTCTTTTCTTTCTCTTCAGCAGTACCTCCAAATGATTTTTCAACATCCTTGAGCACAGCCACCCATCTTCTAAGTAACTGAACTCTTTCAGGACCTCTATACGTAACAGCAACATCTTCCAATCTTTTGATTGTATTCTTGACACTCTTAAAATTCTGAGGCCCCTAAATGTTCAATGCAATTTGAATAAGTTAAACAGCGAAGAGGCCCCTCCTAAGTTTCCCAAAAAAGAGATACCAAACTAGTTCAGGACATCAATTTCCACTACAAGTTTAAAGGGAAACAATCAGGATGCTATATAAATGACAGTAACAATAATAGTAACAATATCTAATTAACCAGGACGGCCGAGCGAGTGAAGGCGGTGGCGGTTCGGAGCAACAACGGCTCGGACGGCCGAGCGAGCGGCGGCAAGAGGTGGTGATGGTGGCTTGGGGACGGCGGCAGTGGCTCACGGCGGCGAGGAGCGGCGCGGACGGCGCGACAGCTCGTCGGGCTCAACGGCAAGACGGTTCGTTGGACGAGCGGTGGGTGGTGGTGATTCGGTGGCCAAGAGGTGGTGGTGAGTAGGGCGTGGGGCAACGGTGTGGTGGTGAGTGAACCAGCAAGCAGCAAGAGGAAGAAGAAGAAGAAGAAGAAGAAGAAGGAGGGGTGGGGTTTCGGCCGAGAGAGGGGGAAAGAGGAGAGAGAGAAGAAAAGAAAAAAGTTGGGGACAGGAAGTGACGTGAGGAAAAAGGGGAGAAAAGAAAGAGAGGGAAAAAGAAAGGGAAAGGGGGGAAATCGTGGGTGCTCTAGGGTTTTTCTTTTTTTAAAAAAATCTAACCGGTTCCGTCGGTTCCGCCGGTTCCGGTTCCTATGGGAACCGGAACCGAACCGGGAACGCCGGTTCCCAAAAAGAAGAACCGGGAACCGGAACCGGTCTCTTAAAGAACCGGGAACCGGACCGGACCCTCGGTTCGGTTCTCCGGTTCCCGGTTCTACCCGGGAACCGTGCTCACCCCTAGTATGTGGGACCGACGTTATTTTTTTAACCCGGCGTGGTTTCTTTGTTTCTTCCAACATTTTCCTTTGAGTTTTAGCGCCGGCGATGATAACAACGTTCCATTCGTCCCGGCCAACTAATCAAGGGTCAAAAATAGAAGGTAGGATCGGTTCATCAGGACCCGCGTTGTTAGGAAAGGTCATATTTCCGTCGACCTTATATCACGATTGCAAACATGTACGTGTATATACATTCGTATAGATGTAGATGTGTTCGATATGCGTAAATCCAAAAATGGGGAATCGCCTTTTGCAAGTTCTCGCAACTAAAGAATGTAACAACCACGTATTATAAGTGAAACTTGTGACCTCTCTCTATTTATTTATATGACTTCATAGAATGGAAGCATATATTGATCTGTGGGCTAATCTGGAGACTTATGGAGTGTTCAGAAAATTCCATGTAAGCAAATATACCTCTCTCTCTCTCTTAGGTTTTGCCTCATCAAATTTTGGAAATTGCGACCTCAAATTGGTTTCATAAGTCCCTGGCAACAAGGGGACTTGTGAAGGAATTTAAATATGAATCTTATAATAATCACATACCATATTTACTTCACATACCATATAAATCTTCTTCTTTTTCAAAAAAGGATCACGGCATGGGTAATATCTATGCACTGATAATTCTTACATTTTTTTTTTCATTTTGTTTGATTTCGTTAATTAAATTTTTGTCCCAATGTTGTAAAAAATATTTTTTTCCCAGTAAAATTTTTTAACGTACATGATGCACATAACTTTGAACAACATGTTACTTGTTTTGAACGTGAAATATTGACGGCACGTGAAGTGCTTATTTTGAGCCTCCTTAAATTAGAATTGCAATTTAAATTTTACTTTAATATCTGACATAGCTAGATAGAAGTAGAACTATACTAAATATGCGTAAGTAAGACAATTTATGGGCATTTTTTTAAAGAGTAATAAAGTTAAAAGTATTTATCTATATATTAGTAAGGGAGAATAATCACCTTCTGTGAATTAAAATTAAGTACTTAATGAAATAGATTTGTGTTTTGATTTTTAACTGACATAAAATTGTTCCAGCAAAACGAAATTAATGTAAAACCGGGGGAGTCTATTATTCCACCCTCTAGAAGAAGAAAAGATTTGACTTATCTTACTGCTATATGGAACCTTTCCTTCACTTTTCTGCTCTTTTCTTGTTTTTTTTTTTTTGTCATTTAAGGGCACGCGTAATAACCATTCTATTTTTGTTCCACAACTATTTTTCTATTCCAGACTTGTTTCTAATAAAATCCATTTAATAAAATTATTTCACTTTTCTATATTTGGAATAGATTTCTACTTCAGAAATAGGTTTGGAACATAAATCAGAAGTAAAAATTTTCATTGTTCTATTTTTAAAATAGAAATGAGAAATAAAAACTCTTCTCATTTTTTATCCTCGCTATTAGTTGGTTGCTCATCTATCGTCATTGGCCACCATTCACCGTTCGTTGTCGCCACTCCTCGTGATCGGCTGCCACAGTCGGTCGCCGATCGCCACCGCCGTAGGTGGCCGGTTGTCGGTCACCGCCGATCACCGATCGCCGGCCGCCGCCGTAAGAGAAAAATTTTGAGTGGTTATCAAACGAATTTCTATCGCGGGAAAATTGTTATCAAACGTATATTTTTGCTTGAAAACTTATTCAATAATAGAAATTAAAAAAAAAATCTATTTCTCTTTCAGAAATTAATTTATGATAAGAATGATTATCATTCACGCCCTAAACAACTTCATTTGTCAAAGGAACTTGACTAAAACTTGATTAAACAAAAAAAAATTATATTTTTTAGGAGAACTTACGCATATACTTACAAGCTTTAGCTATAGCAAACCTTTGGCCCTTTAACTTTTAACCAATACCCGATACCCTCCTCCATCTCTTATCAACATAGTGTAGTGTGCATGACTTGAAAGAAGTAAAGATAAACTTTATTCTTGTTTTCTCAAAGGAAATATCGTTTTTACACTTAGTTGATGTAAAAAACGAAAGAAAAATAAAACAACCAATTAAATAAATAGGAAAAAGTCTTGATAACAAAAGGGTGAAATGACAATAATTGATTATCATTATGTATGTTTTAAAGGGTTAATTGATGTAGAAAATAATTGATAATGTTGTAGATGAAATGACAGCGTCAACTAAAAAAAAAAATGATGAACCGAACTATAAGGATATTTTAAATATTATTGTCAATTTGCCTTATTTAACAATTAAAAAAAATGCAAAATCCATTTTTTGTTATGTGACCTTTTAACTTTTTCTCAGTGAAACCTTCTCTTCCCTTGTTATAATTAATTATGTTTCTTTTCTTTAAATTATCTTTATATTTAGGAAAAAGGGCTCCAAAACCTCAAATTTTGCTCACTGTGATACATTTATCCTTAACTATTTCTCGTGACACAAAAGATTCCAAACTTATACCCTTTTAACACATTTATCCAAACTTTTACCTATGCGACTCGTTTAACCCAAACTTTCTTTTTCGTGACACAAAAAACTCTAAACTTTTGTTACACCAAATTTTTAGGGTGAATGCGTCACACGGATACAAATTTAAAATTTTTGGTATCACAAAAAGAAGTGTGGGATAAATATGTCATATATGTACATGCTTTGGGTTTTTAGTGTTACAAAAAAAAGTTTAGGGTAAGAGTGTAAATGATAACCATTCGACCAAAAATTGATTTCTAGAATAGAAATAGACTTTTCTATGTATATTCTTAGATGAGTTTCTAAGCAAAAATATGCGTTTAATAGCAACAATTTTTTTGTTATTCTTAGATTAGAAATTCGTTTAATAACGACATAAAATTTCTCATTCTCGAGCGGCAATGGTGGTGACCGACGACCAGCGACAACGAGCGGCAGTGAACGGCTATTGATGATGGGCGACCGGTGGTGGGCGGTGCTAGACAACGGGTGGGCGCCCGGCTAGTATCAAGAATAAGCGATGAAAAGAATTTTGATTTTTGATTTTTGTTTTACAAATAAAGAAGTAAAAAAAAATTACTTCTCATTTCTATTCCAAACTTATTTCTAGACTAAAAGTTTGTTTCATAAATAGAAAAATGAAATTGTGTTGGCAAACGAATTTTTATTCCAAAAGCAAGTTTAAAATAGAAAAATAGTTTTGGAATAGAAGCAAAATGGTTATCATTCGTATCCTGAATTTGTCATAGTGAATATAGTTTAGGGCTTTTGGGAGCTTTTACCCTTATTTTTATGTTATCATTGATAATCACTTCTTCCAATTATTTAGTTAATTTATTGCATTCCTTTTTCTTTATTTTTTTCTTGAAAATCAAAGGCAAATGAAAGATTTATTTTGATAAAAAATAAAAATACACATTTATGCGTATGTAAATTGAAAACGTAAGAGGGCTAACAACTGTAATAAATGAAAATTTAATAAAATAATGCGTTTACCCTAAAGTCAGCAATTTTCAAACCAATAATCTATATATGTGATGATAATCTTTATATTAAATTGGAAATTTATTCTTCATCCTTTTTTTTTGCAAGTATAAAGTGCCCGGCTGTCAAAAATTAGTAAAAAAAGAAAACTTCTTAATGACCTTGCCTTTTTCCTGCCAGAAACGTCAAACGCATCCCGACCGTACAATCCGTCTTGCCTCGTCTCCCGCGTCGACCACGTTGTCATCTCCTTCGCGAGACGCAACCCACCCAATCAGCAGCTCCCACGTGGACGAGCAGCAACATCCACCGCGGATAGCCAGTCACCCGCTCCCTCCCGACGCGCCACGTGCGCAGTCAACCGGGGATGCGGACCCTACTCACCGGCGCAGCCCGTAAACTGCTTGTGCGCCAAGCTTCAAACGGAGAGTATAAATTCAAAACTGGTTCCGGCTGAAGTTGCTTCAAGCTCTCACCTTTCTTGATTCTTTCTCATTGTCGGTTGAGATTTCGGGGAATTTTCACTTGGGTTTTTGTCGAAAGAAGGGGAAAAAGAGGGAGCGATGTTTCTAGTGGATTGGTTCTATGGAGCTCTGGCGTATCTGGGTCTGTGGCAGAAGGAAGCCAAGATATTGTTCTTGGGACTGGATAATTCAGGGAAGACCACTCTGCTTCGCATGTTGAAGGACGAGGTACGTTCGTTTTACTTCGCAGAGACTCCCTTCGATGGAATTAGACAGTTCTGGAGTTGCTTTTTCTCTTATCGTGGTCGAAAATTGTGCTTTTTTAGTCTGTTCTTACTTTCGTCATCTATTTCTTTTGTTTCTCGAGGCCTCTCTGCACACCATTTGGTGAGTTGATTGCATGACTCTTGCGATCGCATGGTATGGGTTTATAGTATATTCTTTAGTATACAATGTGTAGATATATGTAGTGCGTTCATAGGATGATAACACGCTTGTTGAAAGTTAACTGGAAAATTTTGGCCTGGTTCTGGCAGAGATTGGTTCAGCACCCACCCACCCAGTTCCCGACTTCAGAGGAACTGAGTATAGGGAAGATAAAGTTCAAAGCTTTCAACTTGGGTGGTCACCAGATCGCTCGTAGAGTCTAGCGGGACTACTACACTAAGGTAAAGTTCTGCTCTCTCTTTCTCTCCTATGAAAGCTCCAGATTCGGGACATCTCTTTAATTGCGTGCCATATGGCCGATTCATTCATGAATTCTGTAACAGTTTTTGAATTTTATGCAACATGATGCATGCAGGGCAGATCTGTTGATAAAATAGTTATTTACTTTTGCACGTTTTGCTGATTTGGTTTTTCAGTTATTAGAGTTAGTGGAGTCATGTGTGTTGGTTATCCTACTTTTTAGGTGTTAGTGGGGTGAGTGCTTTATGCAGAACATGGGTAGTTATGGTGTATTTTTACGTTATGTATTTTGTCTTTTGTAAAAGACTTGGTTGTTTAGTACGTAAGAAGAAGTTTTCAGTCTCATCTCTCCTCCCTTTAGCAATTTAACAGTGGTATCAGAGCCTGAGAGAAGTGTAAGAGAGTTTAAAAAAAAAAAAACTTCCGTGAGAAAATTGCAGCAGCAATATTTCCAATGGCCACCGACAATTTTGTTCAACTAGCAATTACACGCTTTGATGGTCATTATGATCATTGGAGCATGCTGATGGAGAATTTTTTACAATCAAAGGAGTATTGGTCGGTTGTCGAATCTGGAATTCAAGAGCCACCAGCAGGCATGGCTTTGACAGATCCTCAGAAAGCAGAATTGGAAGCTAGAAAGTTGAAGGACCGAAGGCAAAAAATTATTTTTTTCAGGCTATCGACCGTTCCATCTTGGAGACTATTCTTTGCAAAGAAACTTCCAAGGATATTTGGGATTCTATGAAGAAGAAATATCAAGGCTCTGTTAGGGTGAAACGTGCGCAGCTTCAAGCCTTGAGAAAGATTTTGAGACACTAGCGATGAAGGATGGAGAATCTGTCACTAGTTATTGTGCCGAACAATGGAAATCAGCAACAAGATGCGATTCCATGGCGAGAAGATGAACGACGTCACCATTGTGGAGAAGATTTTGCGTTCCTTGACACCAAAGTTTAATTATGTTGTCTGCTCAATTGAAGAGTCGAAAGACATAGATGCGCTATCTCTTGATGAATTCCAAAGCTCCTTATTGGTCCATTAACAAAAGATGAACATAAGTTCAACAGTAGAGGAGCAAGCGTTGAAGGCTTCTACCTATACTCATTCCAACAATTTCAGAGGAAGGGGTAGAGGTAGAGGTAGAGGAAGGGGAGATCGAGGAAATAGAGATGTTAGCAGGAATTTCAAAGACAACAATGACCAATTTCAAGGCAAAGGGAGAAGATGGGATCCTAACAAATCCAAGATAGAGTGTTTTAGATGTCATAAATTTGGTCATTATGCATCTGAATGTTATACTAGGCTGCCTAATAATAAAGAAAAGGCAGAGTGTTCAAGTTTTGTTGAAGAAAAGAAGTTGAAACGTTGTTGATGGCTGTTCAAGATGAAAATAAGCGCGAGTCGAGATATTTGGTATGTGGATACAGGCTGCGTAACCACATGAGTGGAAGTAAGTCTTCTTTTTCTCATCTAAATGAAGATTTTCATTCCACTGTGAGTTTTGGGGATCATTCTACTTGTGAAAGTGATGGGAAAAGGTGATATTAAGATAAGAACCAAGAATGGTTTTGTGGAAACGATCTCTAATGTGTTGTATGTTCCTGACTTGAAAAGTAACCTCTTGAGTGTTGGTCAATTACAAGAAAAGGGTTATGTAATCACTATTCAGAGGGGTGCTTGTGAAATTTATGATTCTGTTAGAGGTGCTATTGCAGTTGTTCCTATGAGTTCAAATAGATTGTTTCCATTAAAGATTGAAAATATTCAATCTTGTTTGATGGCTGAAAATAAAGATCCCGGTGAAAAGAAAGATCCCTCATGGCTATGGCATTTTCGCTATGGTCACTTGAGTTTTGGTGGATTGAAGACCCTCCAACAGAAAAACATGGTGACGGGTCTTCCTCAAACTACCGTTCCTTCCCAAGTCTGCGAAGAATGTGTTGTTAGCAAACAGCATCGTTCTCAATTTTCAAAAGAAAAGTCATTGAGAGCAAAGGATGTTTTGCAGCTGGTGCATTCGGACATTTGCGGTCCTATAAACCCATCTTCTAATGGAGGTAAAAGATACTTAATTACCTTCATTGATGATTTTTCAAGAAAAACTTGGGTTTATTTTTTACAGGAAAAATCAAAAGCTTTCTCCACATTTAAAAGCTTCAAAGCTCGTGTTGAAAATGAAGCAGGAAAGACCATTAAGACTCTTCGAACAGATCGTGGTGGTGAATATTGCTCAAAAGAATTTGAAGTTTTTTGTGCAGAGCATGGCATTCGAAAAGAGCTTACTACTGCATATACACCACAGCAGAATGGTGTATCTGAGAGGAAAAATAGAACCATTCTCAACATGGTGAGAAGTTTATTGGCAAGAGGAAGAGTTCTAAAGACTTTCTGGCTAGAAGCAGTAAATTGGAGTATTCATGTTTTGAACAGAAGTCCAACTTTTGTTGTTCAAAATATGACACCTGAAGAGGCTTGGAGTGGGAGAAGACCGGTTGTAGATCACTTCAGACTTTTTGGATGCATCGCATATGCCCATGTCTCGGATGTGAAAAGAAAGAAACTTGATGACAAGGCTGAAAAATGTGTCTTTCTTGGTGTAAGTGAAGCATCCAAAGCATATAAATTATTTAATCCTCTAACAAAGAAGATTGTGACTAGTAGGGATGTTGTTTTTGATGAAGAGAACACTTGGGATTGGAATAGGCAGCAGCCTACCCAAGTCCTTTATGATAATGATGCTGAACAGAGCAGATTTCAGCACCTTGTATGCCCCAAAATTCATCAAATACAACTTCTACAGCTGCTGGAATTTCACCAACAGGCGATGAAGTCAATGAAGAAGAAGCTCAATCTCTTCGCCGCATTAGAAGAAGGCCTACTTGGTTGGAAGATTATGAGGTAACTGGAATTGGAGATTCAATTACTCACTTTGCCTTGTTTTCAGACTATGATCCTACAACTTTTGAGAGTGCTGTCAAAGAAGAAAAATGGCGAAAAGCGATAGATGATGAAATTAATGCCATCGAAAGAAATGATACTTGGGAGCTATCCGATCTTCCGGATGGACAAAAAACCATTGGTGTAAAGTGGGTCTTTAAAACAAAACTGAAAGAAAATGGTGAAGTTGACAAATACAAAGTACGTTTGGTAGCCAAGGGATACAAGCAGCAATATGGAATCGACTATACATAGGTTTTTTCTCCAGTTGCAAGACATGACACGATCAGATTGGTGGTTGCATTAGCGGCACAGAATTCTCGGCCTATTTTCCAGCTAGATGTCAAATCGGCATTCTTGTATGGATACTTGGAGGAACAGGTATTTGTTGAGCAACCCCTGGTTATGTCAAGATTGGAAATGAGCATAAAGTTTATAGATTGAAGAAAGCTCTTTATGGGCTAAAACAAGCCCCTCGGGCTTGGTATAGTCGTATTGAAACTTATTTTCTTAAAGTTGGTTTTTCAAAATGTCCTTATGAGCATACTCTTTTTGTCAAGATTGGAGATAAAGGGAAAATGCTTATTGTCTGCTTGTATGTTGACGATCTTATATTTACTGGAAGTTGTGATGGCATGTTTGAAGAATTCAAGAAATCTATGATGGATGAGTTTGAAATGTCTGATCTTGGTATGATGCATTACTTCATTGGCATAGAAGTGATACAATCGGATGATGGGATCTTTATTTCTCAAAAGAAATATGTGGGAGAAATTTTGGACAGGTTTCAGATGAAGGATTGTAATCTTGTAAATACTCCAGTTGAGTTTGGCTTAAAGTTATACAAAGATCATGAAGGGAGGAAGGTTGACAACACACTTTATAAACAAATTGTGGGCGCTTTGATGTATTTAACTGCAACAAGACCAGACATAATGTATTCGTGAGTTTAATCGGTAGATATATGGAGAATCCTACACAAATGCATTTGTTAGCTGCCAAGAGAATCCTTCGTTACTTGCAAGGAACTATAGACTTTAGGCTATTTTACAAGAAGGGTGAAAAGTCCGATTTGTTGGGATTTACCGATAGTGACTATGCAGGAGATCAAGATGATAGGAGGAGCACTTCGGGTTATGCTTTTATGTTTGGAACAGGTGCTATTTCGTGGTCATCCAAAAAGCAACCAATTGTCACATTGTCAAGTACAGAAGCTGAATTTGTTGCTGCAACAGCTAGTGCTTGTCAAGCTATTTGGCTAAGGAGAATTCTTGAGGAGCTACAATTCAAGCAATCGGGACCTACTGAAATTTTTTGTGACAATAACTCAGCAATAAAACTCTCCAAGAATCCGGTGTTACATGGAAGAAGCAAGCACATTGATGTGAAGTTTTATTTCTTGAGAGATCTTAGTAATGATGGAACAATTGATCTAATCTACTGCAGGAGTGAAGATCAAGTTGCTGATATATTCACCAAAGCCCTCAAGATGGAGTCATTTGTGAAACTCAGAAGGTTACAAGGTGTTTGCACGGTGAAAAAAGTCAAGACTTTAAACTGAATGTTAGCAAACATCAGTTTAAGGGAGGGATTGTTGATAAAATAGTTATTTACTTTTGCACGTTTTGCTGATTTGGTTTTTCAGTTATTAGAGTTAGTGGAGTCATGTGTGTTGGTTATCCTACTTTTTAGGTGTTAGTGGGGTAAGTGCTTTATGCAGAACATGGGTAGTTATGGTGTATTTTTACGTTATGTATTTTGTCTTTTGTAAAAGACTTGGTTGTTCAGTACGTAAGAAGAAGTTTTCAGTCTCATCTCTCCTCCCTTTAGCAATTTAACAAGATCATCCTACTGAGTAGTCTGATGCTTTTGATTAATCATGTTAAACTTATCACTTCGAACGCTTCATTCTTGTCTGTGGATGTGTTTCTTTACTTTTGAGTTGACAGAGTCGGATGCGTGGTTCCTAACGTTCAGTTCACTGGTCTGCATTAAGCTTTCAATAGATAACCCTGAAATTGAACCTTTAGTTTACTTTGAGATCAGGTTTGACCTTGTTGGATTGAGGTGAGGGAATGCTTATGCAATCGCTGCAACTTAGCCGTCGTCCACTCGTACTTCTATCTTTCATATTCTACGTTGCTTCTAAACAGGGGCTTTATATTGGCCCAAAAAAAAACGTGGATTTACGGGGACTGATTTTCATTTTCAGTAGTCTGGGTCGGCAAGTGACATGTTTTCATGTTATCTGGTGGTCAGTACGACGGTTTTCTTGCACACTGTTGATTTTTGTTTTCTCCCCTTCTTAGTTCTCTTCGGATCACATTGTATCCTTTGCTAATCCATTTTCAAGATACTGTATATAGCCGGTGTGGCTGACTTGCAGTGTTTATGAGCAGATGTTACAACTAGAGTGTTGGCCAGTGTATTATTCGGCACTGGTTTTTCCTTGCTGCAAAATTTTCCTTTTTCTGGGATATACTACGATGACGGGGTTCTGCGGTAGGGAAACCCAAGTTTAGCATGATGTGGCCTTTATCGACTGGCCGGCACTCGTTCACACGTGGCATTTTTAAACTTCAAACGATCATGTGATATGATTATTGTTTCATATTGTTGCTGCGCATGTATGGGAGCATGTGAAGCGATCACTTTGTCGAAGATGATGAATGCTTTGGAACTTTTATATAGGTTGATGGGGGTGGTGTACCTGGTCGACGCTTACGACAAGGATAGATTCGCCGAGTCAAAGAAGGAGCTGGACGCTCTCCTCACGGACGAGTTGCTGGCGAAGGTCCCATTCCTCGTCTTGGGAAACAAGATCGACCTCTCTTCCGCCGCGTCAGAGGACGAACTGCGGTACTACTTGGGCCTCACCAACTTCACCACCGGGAAGGGCAATGTCGACCTCGCCGGCACCAACGTCCGCCCTCTCGAGGTCTTCATGTGCAGCATTGTGCACAAGATGGGCTACGGCGAGGGCTTCAGATGGCTCTCTCAGTACATCAAATGAGCATTTCTCTTCCTGGGGTGTATATTACTATGTAAGAAGCTGAAACTGGCGTGTATGAATACATATAGATTACATTTCATTTAGCTTTTGATAGTAGGCTCGCTCTATTTTGGTGGGACATATCTCTTTTTGCTCAAGAAGTTCTTGTGATCTTCTCATGGAGCAAAGGCAATTTCCTTTATGTCTATGCATTTTACTCGCAGAGCTAGAAACCGTTAGCTATTTCACAGACTTGGCCATTTCACTGAGCAAGCGCACGAGTGCTTCAGAAGCTCTAGACTCATTCCCTGTGCAGGATTTAAGAGATTGACACGTCCTGGTTAAGCAAAAGCAAAAACGAGATAAGAATCAGGAGTTGGCTGTGGAGCTGAGTTTTCACAGACTCGGGTGGCAATGACGCTCGGCTAGACTCGGCTGGGCTTTGGTTCAGTCCGGGACGATCCTCAATGAGATCTTTGGGCTCTAAAGAAAAAGTTTGGGTCGAAGAAAGGCTAATGGATAGGTGCTTCTGCTTATATTTCAAGTCATGCCAAGAAAGTTCGTAGTTCACATCAATCGTTTGTTGGAGTCATTTGGCCCCTCCCTCTCTGTCTTCTTCTCGCCGCTTTTCTCGTCCATCCTGCCCTGCGCCGCTTACAAATTCAGTTGCAGGTATCTAAGCATCTATTAGTGTTGAGGGCTGTCGCGACCTACCCTCGGGGGAGGAAATAGGTTTAGGGGTATTGCCTAAAAGATAGCTTTTGCGCCCATGATTAGGACAGTGCCTTCCCCAAGCCCATACCCCGCGCGACACGGGATATTTTTTTAAGAATTTTGCGTAAAAGGAGTCGCCACAAATTTATCGGGGTCGGCTAAAACCAAGTGAGGAATGGGAGCGTGCCTCACTTCCCTACGTAACCAGAGAATCTAGGTTCGGGGACTTGATTACACTAATTGACCAATTAGTGCCCTTTTCGGTACCTAATCTTGTTCGTTTTAATAAAATGATTTTTGGCAGATAGTTTGAATTGATTTTATACTTATCCACTAACATGTGAGGTGACCATGCAGGTGCGCAATCATTAAAATAATAATCATAACTAGCAAGATCCTAATTGCATTAAAAATTAAACACTTGCAATTAAACTTAGATAGATATGCGAATTAAACATGCAATAGTCGAAATAAAAGCAAATAAATATCTAATTACACTAAAAATGCGAAACGTAACAACTCTTAACCAAGCCCCAACATTTTTGGATTTTCGAAATTTTTAATTTTTTTTTTTTAATTTTTTTAATTTTATTTTAATTTTTTAATTAATTTTTTTAATTTTTTTTTAATTTTTTTGTAATTTTTAATTTTTGGATTTTCGAAATTGTTTTAGTTTTTAGTTTTTCTTTAATTAATTTTTAATTTTTAATTTTTAAAAAAAACGAATTTTTTAATGCTTTTAGAGTTTTGAACTTTCAGAAATATTTTTGAATTTTTATTATTTTTCGAAATTTTTTTTTTTTGATTTTTTTGATTTTTTTGAAAATTTTTGAATTTTTAATATATTCTTAATATTTAATTCGAAAAAAAAAACGGATCCGGATCGGGTAAACCCAAATCCGACCAGTGGACCCAATCCGAACTAGATCCAGCATTTTTTATTTGATTTTTTTTAAATAATAATAATAATAATAATAATAATAATAATAATAATAATAATAATAATAATAATAATAATAATAATAATAATAAAAAAAAAAAAAAAAAAGCTGCGCACTCCCCTCTGCAAATCCTCCTTCCCGAGACCACCTTTCCCCTTTTTGGTTTGACTTTTTTTTTTTTTTTTACTTTCCTCTTACTTTTCTTTTTTTTCTTTTTGGTTTTCTTTTTTTTTTTTGCTTTATTTTTTGGTCTTCTCCTTCGTGGACTCCCCGCACGCTCACAGCTCCTCCATTTTTACCGGTTCTTCGCTCTTCATCGAAGCTCGACCAAACGACACCGATCGAAGCAAACGGCATTCCGCCACCGGCACCACCTACCGATCGTCCAACACGACCGGATAGACCACCGTCCGCCACGAACTCCGGCGACCATAAACCCAAATCCGACGCAACGAGAGGTTTCATCAATTCAAATACATGCAAAAATCGCGCAAAACCACTCAAAAACACAATGAACACAGGGAAGGCAACAAGGATTCGGCAAGCACAAGAGGAAAAATGAGTCGGTCCGGAGTTAAAACGCAAGCTACTCTTCGGTTTTCCTTAAGGCATTTTGTCGAACACATGGTCTATACTACCAAACCCGAAGGATTTCGGCTCCACCGAACGCCGAACATGCTTCAAGGGTCTTAAAATGTAACGTAGGAACACGGGAGCAAAGTGCAAAGGCGACGTGGACCGAGCTCGCGCGAACCGGTCGATCGTGAGCTCCGCCCAGCGTTTCCGAAATGAGACAACGGTTCAAGAGACCTACCTCGTCCGGTGATGGGCTACGGCGGACGACGGCGGGCGGACGGACCTCTCGCGACAACGAGCTACTCGATCTCTCGGTTCGGTCTCTCCCTTGAACTCCCACTCCGCCTCCGTGTGTGTGCGGCTCTACCGGGCTCCGATGGGGTTGGAGGCGAAGGCGACTCCGGCAACGATCAATGGCGTGGTCGACCGCTCGAGGGATCCTCTTCCTCGCACCGGTCCTCTCTCTGTTTCTCTCTATGCTTCGTTTTTTCTGTCCTCCCCCCCCTCTCCGCGACGAACTCCCCCTTTTTCTCTTCCGTTCAGCTCGCGTGCGCGTGCGCCTGGCTCCGCCCACCAGCGGATCCTGCCAGGCGGCTCTGACCTCGTCCCCATCCCCATGCACCCGCCACCATGAGATCTCTTTGTCCCCTGCTTTCGGCTTCGCTTTTTTCCTTTCTTCTTCGCAGTTCCCCGTGCAGCCAACGGTTGAGGGAGAAGACAACGGGCCGGGCCGGGCCAAAGGGAAGAAAAAGCTGGGCTGCGCGAGTAAAAAAAAAAAAAAAAATAAATAAATAGGAAAACTAATAATTAAAATTTTGGGTTTTGATTTTTCATTTGATTTTGATTTTTCTTTTTATATATACTATTTGAAAGATAAAAAAAATAGGTGTCAACAGTTGCCCCTCTTTGAATCTAACCTCGAAGAGGTTGTAATCAAAGACAGAAGACACCTAAATTATTTTGGCGATAGAAAAACCCTAGGTGCATATGCACGTATTAGGTCGACGAAAAGGACTCATAACTATGGAAACGCATCCTGTCAATAAGAGGAAGAAAAACTCCAAGATACAAAGCTCTCCGGGTCATAAGAAGTGAGGAAGACTCCGGGATACAAGGCTCTCCGGGTCATAAGAAGGGAGAAAGACTCCGGATACAAAGCTCTCCGGGTCATATGAAGTGAGGAAGACTCCAGGATACGAAGCTCTCCGGGTCATAAGAAGTGAGGAAGACTCCAGGATACAAGGCTCTCCGGTCATAAGAAGTGAGGAAGACTCCAGGGATACAAGGCTCTTCGGGTCATAAGAAGGGAGGAGGACTCCGGGATACAAGGCTCTCCGGGTCATAAGAAGTGAGGAAGACTCCAGGATACAAGGCTCTCCGGGTCATAAGTAGGGAGGAGGACTCCAGGATACAAGGCTCTCCGGGTCATAAGAAGGGATAAAGACTAAGGTCTCATCGTGTAAAAACGAGTATTGACCGGGTGGTGGACAAGCGTGATTTACGGATGAACCCACCAATCTTGGAAATGACATGGTTTGAGGTTAACCATGAACCTTTGGTTTTTAGGGAAGCACGCGCTAACCCCTTTAGAAAACTACATGGCTTCACTGATGAATCCTGTCAAATTCAACTTGAGCAAAGGTCATTAGAGACATCATCAGGAGACGTATTGGCAATATTGCAGCATTAATTGAACAAAATAATCAAGCTGAGTCCGATTGCTTTAGAAAAACACTCAATGTCCATTAGCATCATGTGGCGCAAACCGTCATCTTGCTCGTGGATATATCATTAATCATCAAATTTTCTAGGAGACAAGTTCTCATCGAACGGCTACGACTCGAGAAAAAAGGCTCATTAAGCATGCCAAACTAGAGCTTCTTAGTTAGAAAGGGTTTCTCACACACTCTTAATAAAATGGCTACTTGATCCCATCCATTCATGTGGGAGATAATCGGTTGATGAAGGTATCTCACATAACCTATGTCAAAGGCTTCTGGAAACATTCGCAATGAGCACAATCTGATCGATCAAAAAGGTCTTTTGAAAGGACTGCGATATAGGCTCGGCTAGGGCTCACACAAAGGAATTATTGCTTTGAGACCAATAAAGGAACATTTGTCACTATCTTCATCGGGTTTACAAGTCGAGAACTTGGAAGATAAGACAAGATAGAATTACTTCCACTCCTTCAAGCAGTAGCTTCTTTGTGGTATTCTCATTCGCTCAAACCATCCCAATCAGAAGAGACTTCGGAGAAGGGTTGTAATGTTGGTTTGGGAGAGGCTCAAAAGGCTTAAAATTTTCAAGAGGGTTTTTTTTTTAAGAGTCGGTGCTCATCATGGCATCGTGACCAGGTCACTCGACCTTTCGAAAGCATCTGGCTTTTGAAACACTACACATCTCGAAAGTCCCCTGGTTAATTATTTCGCACGGGAGCTTTACTCCTTTTCCTAATTTCCTTTGCACTTGCGGTGATGATGATTTTTTTTTTTTTTTTTACGCAAGCACTTGGACTTTGATATATTATTTTTTATAAGATGCAGCCTTTTGGCTCTTTTTGACGGGCATTGGCTTTGCTTTTACTAGGCACACCGCTTTTCATGCCCCCTAGTTTGTCGAACTTTTTGCTCTTTGAACTTTTGTAGCTCTTACGACTTTCAAGATGTTTTTCACATTTTCTCTCGACTTGTCAATTATATTTGGTCAATTCTTATGCCTTGCCCCAATGAAGGGAGATGATCACCACTAGGGGTTTAGAAATGAATAATCGTGCCCAAATTGGTTAAAGCAATGGATATCAAGTGTTTGGGTAGAGAAGGAAATGCTCTTCTTCACATTGAGATGAGTCAAGCTTTGATGAGAATTCCCTGAAGCTACCACCAGAAGATTGATGCAAGTGAAAGTAATAGAATCTTTCTTAATATTTCGCTCTACAACACAACCGTAACCTCCCGTGCTGCCCCAATGTAGGGTCGCTCGACAAGGGTACTTTGAAGAATCATCTCTCTCTCTTTTTTTTTTTTTTTTGGCCCAAAGGGTTAGCAAGAGATTAGCATGGTGTTTGGAATTGACGAAGGGAACGCCTTTATCATTTCAATCTTTGTGCTCAATGCGAATGAATCATTCGTCCTAAGAGAATGTCGCTCTTCACTCAACTCTCAAAAGTGTTTGAGAGATGTGCTTGGAAATGGCTAGTCTCTTCATCCTAAGCACCTCTTGTTTGGCATGATTAACATTTCACCTTTTACCCGAATAAAATCATTTTTATGAGCCCCTTTTCGAGGGTCACCGATATGAATCACGCATAGTAACACCGGAAATAAGTCATACAAATGATGCCACGCCTTTCCTTTTTTTTTATTTTTTTTTAAAATCTCGGTTTGCCTCTCATTCAAGAAAAAGAGGTATTTAACCATTTGCATAGAGACTTGATGGGTCTTTGAATCGACTTTTCCCGCGCCATTTCCTCATCGAACGATAAGATGCCCAAACACAAACAAACATGCGTGTATGTAACATATGCATGATATCTACAATGTTATGCATGATGCCATGTGACTCATATTGCGCATGAAATGGTTCCTCGACCTTGATTTCAATCATGGAAAATATTTCTTGATCGCATCGGTGTTTACAGGTCTAGGCAATTCATTGCCATCCATTTCAACTAAAATCAAAGCACCACCAGGCAGAATCTTCTTAATGACATACGGCCCTTCGTAGTTCGGGGTGAATTTGCCACGAGGGTCTGGTATAATGGGAAGTACTTTCCTCAGCACCAAGTCGTTGACTTCAAAGTGTGCGGGACGCACCCTTCGATTGAAGGCTTTGCGACTCGTCTCTCGATAGCATTGTCCATGACATACAGCTTGCAATCTCTTCTCATCGATCATGTTTAACTCAAGCCATGCCTCGTTGCATCCACTCGCCTCATCAAGCGTAGATTGGGAAAGGACCCTTAGAGAAGGGACTTCAACTTCGACAGCAAGACTCGCTCCATCCCGTACACAAGTGAGAAAGGAGTTGCCCCCTGGAGGTGCGGATAGAAGTTCGGTATGCCATTAGCGCGTAAGGAAGCCTATCGTGCCAGTCACGATAATTTTCAGCGGTCTTTGATAAGATTTTCTTTATGTTCTTGTTCGCCGCCTCCACTGCTCCATTCATCTGAGGACGGTACGGTGAGGAGTTCAAATGCTTAATTCGAAATTCACTAAACAAACCATCCACGACTTTGTTGTTCAAATTAGTGCCATTGTCGGTAATGATCGTGTGGCACCCCGTAACGAGCGACAATGTCGCGACGAATGAACTTTGCCACATTCTTGGCGGAACATTAACATACGAGTTGGCCTCGATCCACTTGGAAAAATAGTCTATTGCCACCAAGATAAATCGATGCCCATTTGAAGCTTTGGGGTTAATGGGCCCAATCACGTCAATTCCCCACATTGAAAAGGGCCGTGGTTGAGACATTTGGTGAAGTTCATTTGGAGGGGCATTTATCCTGTCTCCATAAATTTGGCACCTCGGTGACATCGTCGTACGTGTTGAATGCGCCGGACTCCATGGTCAGCCAATAATAACCGAGTCGCATGATCTTTCTCACCAAGAAGTGTCCGTTCATATGGGGGCCACACTCCCCTTCATGTATCTCTTTCATCAGACGGTCGGCTTCTTTAGCGTTGACACACCTTAACAATGTCGAGTCGAATGACCTTTTGTAGAGGACATCTCCATTGGCGAAGAATTTCGATGCTAACTTTATTAAATGCTTTCGTCTCAGTTGCTTCACTTCCTTCCGGAATTCACCCTTCTGCAGGTACTTCAAGATGTCGTGATACCAAGGCTGTCCATCCGACTCCTCTTCGATCGTCATGCAATAAGCTGGGCGTCTAAAGATCTCAATCCTCAATGGTTCAATGTCCATGCCCCCAGCTACTTGTAACATTGAGGATAGGGTAGCCAGGGCATCGGCGAATTGATTTTGGGACCTTGGTAAATATTCAAATGATATTTCTTGGAATTCCTTTATCAACTCCCCAGAACTCATGATACGGAACCAATTTAGAATCCCGTGTTTGCCATTCACCTTCGGTTTGTAAGATGATAAGGGCCGAATCACCGTAAACCCGCAACTGGATCTTCATATCGATGGCAGCTTGGAGGCCGAGAACGCATGCTTCGTATTCAGCAATGTTATTCGTACAAGGGAACGTCAATTTAGCGGCGACAGGGTAGTGTTGTCCATCTGGGGAGATAAGAACTGCCCCAGTTCCAGACCCGGCTAAGTTAACTGCACCATCGAAGTACATCGTCCATTTGTCGCTTGATACAAGTAAAATTCGCTCTTCCACATCACTATCCTCATTAGATGTTCCGGACCCCTTAGAGCTTTCTGCTAACATATCTGCTATGGCACGACCCTTAACGGACTTCGTCCTGTGCTCAACGTCGAACTCCCGAAATTAAAATTTGCCACTTGGCAAACTTGCCAACCAGCGCCGGCTTCTCCAAGAGGTACCGATGGGATCATTTTCGGTCACCAACAGGATTCGATGATGGAGCGTGTATTGCCGCACTCGTGCAAGACCCAAATCAAGGCCACGCAAGTTCTCTCAACTTCGTATAGTTCATCTCGGACCGGTGAACTTTTTGCTCAAGTAGTATATCGCGCATTCTCTCCCATCATTTGGCCTCTTCGAGCTAACATGGCTCCCAATGATTCGTCGTGTATGGTCAAGTACAAAATCGGGGAATTTTAGGGAGAGGGGGCACTAGGGCCCGGTGCGTGAGTGAGATAGTGTTTTATCTTCTCGAAGGCGCCCGACACTCGACATCCCACTCAATCTTTGCATTCTTTTTAGGAGTTTGAAGAATGGCTTATTTGTTTTCGAGACAATTGACAGATGAACCTCGCCACATAATTGAGTCGTCCCATCGCCGCGGACTTCCCGGTGGTAGTCGGGGGTCGTAAATCACGATAGCCTTAACCTTTGACGGATCAATCTCTATGCCCTTACTACATCGACCATGAATCCTAATAACTTCCCGATTTCGCCCCGAAAACGCATTTTGTGGGGTTGAGGCGTAGCTTGAATTTTCGAAGGCGCTCGAACAGCTTTCCGTAATACTTCAACATGGTCCTCACCTCGTCTTGATTTCGCGATCATATCATCCACATATACTTCGATCTCCTTATGCATCATGTCATGAAACAACGTGACCATGGCCCTTTGATACGTTGCCCCAAAGATTCTTTAGACCGAAAGGCATCACTTTGTAGCAAAAAGTCCCCCAAGGAGTTATGAATGATGTTTTACTCCTATCCTCCTTCTTCATACGGATTTGGTTATATCCGAAAAAGCCATCCATGAAGGAGAATAATTCAAATCCCGCCGTGCACCGTCAACCAAGACATCGATATGCGGGAGCGGAAAGTCGTCCTTGGGACTTGCTCGATTCAAGTCGCGATAGTCAACGCACACCCCGATTCGTCCATCCTTCTTCATTACAGTGCACGATATTTGCTACCCAATCGGATAACGAGTCACTTCGATAAAGTCTACTTTCAATAGCTTCATCACTTCCTCTTCAATCTTCTTGGACAACTCGGTTTAGTTCTCCCGAGTCTTTGCTTCTTGGGTGGCATATTAGGATCTCGTTGGCAAAGCATGTTCCACAATTTCGGGGTCCAATCCCGGCATGTCGGCGTATGTCCAGGGCGAACACATCTTGATATTCTTTCAGAGATTAGTCATCTTTTCCGCCCGACTCGAGAGACATGCCCCGATCTTTACTTCCCGACATTTTCTACATCACCCATTTATGGTGACCGCTCGCTCTTCGTCAACGGCCTTGATTCTTCATGTCGATTCCACTCGCGTTCGATCCCCTTATGATCATCATCATCGGTGCCATCGAACCCGAGGAACTTTCTTCATGCACATCCGAGTCACATGTGTCCTTATTATGATTATGCATAATGTGATGCCCGAGATGCGATGAGATGAGTTAGAGTAATGTCAACAACAAGGATGATGCATGTCGTTTTGAAAAAGATTTTGAAGTATTTTTTGTAAAAGTTTCAAGAACTCGTCCTCATATCCGCGGATTTCCTCGTCTTTGCAAAATGGTCAAATAAGGGAGCATGTGGAAGCCTAGGCCTCGCCGACCATCATAGGGCTAGTTTGATGTGCTTTCACATGTCCTTAATAAATAATGTGTCTATTTTATTGAATTAGGAAAGATAAGGCCGTATTTTAACACACACCACCCCTGACCAACGGCTCAAGATCAGGGTTAACCGTAGTTCACGTTACAAACGACATAAACAGAAAACAAAGAAAGAAAAGCTACGAGGTCCCGCCTAGGCCAAACGAGAACCGCCCTACTCTGGAGGGACAGCCATGACTTCGGAGGACTCAGCTTCCACGCACGCCAGGATGGTGCATATGATGTCGTCCTTGAATAGCTCGGTCACACCATAGACGTCCTCCTCTTCTTCGAATAACATCTTTGGAGGTCCCGGAAACGTCTCTTCTAGCAACGGGGGAAATGGGCCTTGATCGCCCTCGTCCTCCTCTCGTTCGGGCAATACGTTCACTCCTATCTCTATAGCCACCTCGGCCTCCTCGGGCATTTCGACCTCTCGCCTTCCACGGCCTCCTCGATTGCCACGACCATCTTGCTCGCTACAACCTCCTCGCCCCCTCAACATATCCTAGGCCTCTCCTCTTCGAGTGTTTGTGAGCTTCAATGGGTTTCCGCACACCTTGACCGTGTGATCCAAGGCCCTCTCCGAGGATTATACCCGTTCGCCGGATAATCTTTCCCCGGCCTATGGCCGGCTTAGACAATTCAGAGCCTTGATGAAAGACCCCGCAGGCACATGGACCATGGACACTAGCTCGAGAGTTTGAAAGCCGGATTCCTCGCACACTCGGGCTCCACATAGGGGATGGTTGTCTCGTGATAGATCTTGAAGTCGATTCTCCATGGACCGTGATAAGCCCGTTGTCCACCACGAATCGTACCTTCGATGGAGGCTAGAGGCAACAAAGACCGCCGTGTGGATCCATGGCCTCCCTAGCAGAAAATTGAAGGCGCTTGGTATATCTAACACCCGTAACGACTTGGAAAAGTACAGGGCCAATCAGCAGCTCAAGTTCAATTTCCCTATCACCTCCTTCTTCATCCCGTCAAAAGCTCGCACGGTCGACTTGCCGCACGGATTCTCCCAAGATCAATACCAAGACGATGGAGAGTAGCCAACGGGCATATATTGAGCGCCGAACCGTTATCGATTAACGCTCTACAAACAAGAGTACCCTCATGCTTCACTGAGATATGTAGCGCTTTGGTATGATTAGGACCATCGGGGAGATCCTCATCGAAAGGAAATTTGGTCTTTCGTTAGAACGGCCCCAACGAACTCTTCTAACTGGACTTCATCGATCGACTCCGGTACGTGCACCTCATTAAGGACTTTTAGCAAGATGTCCCTATGCTTCTCGGAAGATTTGAATAGTTCTAGGAGGGAGATTTGAGCCGGCAACTTCCGCAGTTGATCCACCACGTTGAACTCACTAGACTTTACTACGGCTAAGAATTGTTTTGCCTCCTCCTCGGTCACAGCCTTCTTTTCTACTCCTTTATCAGGTGCGTAACAGCGACCTGATCGTGTGACAAAGATCTACCTCATTTGTTCCATAATCCCAAGGTACGACTTTGGGATCGAATTTAGGAGGATATTCCAGCATTATCACTTCATCTTTCTCCCGGGGTGGCAATTCAATCGTGACCGGCGTTGCATTCTCCCGTGACTTCAATTGTCGACATCTCCTCGACCATAAGGTCAATTACTGTGGGTTCAGCAATTTCCATCTCAATATTCCCGGCGGACTCCTCATCAGATAATTCAATCACCAACGGGGTTATCATAGCTATCATCCCTTCCTCGTACAAAGCTGGGGTCTTTGAGATACCAGGCATAACCTTTCTCGCCCGAGAGCTACAAGTGAAGCTTTGCAGGAAGATGAGCGAATGACGACGGCATTATCATGGACACGACCTTCTCTTCCTCTTCTTCGCGTCGAATTACTCCCATAGCTACCATCCTGCGGACACGGTGCAGTTTCTCTTCTAGGGTCACATCCTCCTGACTTTCGTAGTATCCTGCTAGCACTAGGGCCTCATACAATTGAAAGCATCTACCACTAGAGGCTGTTGATTTGCCCGCGTGTCCTCAGAAATTGAGTTCACTCCCCCTGCATGATCTGGTAAAGGGTTCTGTTGCACATTAGGTTGAGCCTCCCTAAAAGTCAAGATGTTCTTGTCTAGAAGCTGCTGAACTTTGTATCTCAACACGTGGCAATTATCTACATCATGCCCCCTTTCTCCCATGTGGTATTCGCAGGTCTTGGTCATATCGAACCCGACGAACCTTGGGGGATTATCCCTAGGTACTTCCTTCGCGACCATCCTCTTTTCGAGAAGCATAGGCAACAACTTTGACAGCGGGCGTGGTAATGGGGAAAATCCCTTTCGAAATGGCCTTTTAGTATTATCATATGCTTGTGACGAGCCGCCTTGAGCCACTATAGGCTTGTGCACAGTGTGGTGGCCGGCCGAGGGAGAGGTGGCTCTTGCACAAGCGCAACTCGACCGCGGCCTCTTTATCTTTTCTCGCTATGAATTTCTTCATGCCTCCAGCAGATATTTTTCCTTCCATAATCGCCCATTCGACCCCTTCACCTACCTCAACTAGTTGTGGAAACGTCCTGGGCAACCCGAGAACACTAACCCTTGGAAGTATTCGGGGGTAATGTCTTGAGGAATAGTTGCTTCATCTCCTTCTCATTCAAGGCCGGCTTCACTTGTGAGGCCATAGTCCTCCACCTTGCGCGAAGGCCTTGAATGACTCATTCCTCTTCTTCTCAATGCGAGTCAACTCCTCCCTTGTGGGGGCGAGCTCGGTATTAAATCGGTATTGCTGCAAGAACTCATTGGTTAAATCATCCCAACTGGTGAATTCTTCAATGTCCAATGCGATGAACCATGTTAGGGCAATGCCTTCCAAACTATCTTGGAATGTGTGTATGAGGAATGGCACGTTGTCAGCATAACGAGCCATTTTCCTCAAGTAATACCTAAGGTGGGTATTGGGGCATCCTGTTCCGTCATACTTTCTTGTGAATTCCGGCTCTTGGAAATTCTCTCGGGAAGTTTGTCTTGGTGTATGGAGATAGCCTGTCGGCTCCTTTCAACTCGTAACCCCGCAAGGCACACGCCGCTCCTCCATCTTTGCTAGACATTTTTCACTTTCTTCACTTAGGCGAGGTGTTGGGTCTTCCTTCGGAGGGGGTCCAAATTGACGATGATCGGTGTGACGTGCTGAGCCTCTCCGGCAATTTCTTTCCCGTGGAGATCGAGAACGCGTGCGCCCCCATCGACGGAGGAGCTTGTCCCGATGACGTAGGAGTGGATGTCCCAAAGGACAAAGGCTATAACGGGGGCTCTTTAAGCTTTTGGCTTATTTCAAGCATCATTGCGGTGAGTTGGGCCAGCTGGTCCTCCATCTTGGCCATGCGCACGTTGGTGTCCTCGTTCTCCATTCTGACTTTTGCGCGCGTGCGAATTGGAGATCTCCGCTTGGCCGTGTCGACGATCGGCAGCTGACAATCGATCAGCTAGTACCTGGTGCAAGGGTAGATAAGCATACATAAGTATAAGTAATAATTAGACGGTCGGCCCATGACAACGATCTAATCGCCCCAATTTGTTCATTTCATTGAAAAACAAGTTGTCACATAATACAAGAAAGAAAGAGAGAGAAACCCTTAAACAACGAAGCTACTTCAAAGACGAAAAGACATTCTCATAACTCCCAACTCTCCACATAGAGACTCGAGACAAACTCCTTAATATTGCAATGCAAACGAATATGGTCTCGCTACATATTGTGCTTGACTCAATCTAACTAATGAGGACAGCTTTCGCTCGTGGCAGCTCCACTAACTCGGCTTAACTTCAAAGCACGCTCCTCGGCTTCCTCGAGCTCCCTTTGAGGCGCTTGATCTCGGCTCGGTGGGTGATCTTCAATGGCACTTCGAAATCTTCGGGCGGAGGCTCTCCGGGATCTTGTGCCTATGGATGTATTCCTTCGAGGCATAGTAGGTCTTCTCTTGCCCTCCAATTCTTCTTCGGCCGATCGCCTTCCGAGGGTGGCACATATCCCACATCGACTTGACCAACGCAAATGAGTCCTCGTAACCTTGGCATCCGTCGTGAAGTCTATCCCGAGCGGGTCCTCCCGAATTGCCGGCGGAAGCCGTTGAACCTCTTGAAACCGACGGGTGACTCGTGTCGGGTAATATTCGGTGACTCCGATTCCCAACGAGGAACAGTCCAAGAAGCCCACACACAAACCGTGCTTCTTGAACCCGAGCCATTTGGCATGCCATTGGAAATCCTCGTCCAGGGGTTAGTCATGAAAACTAGCCACTCGAATAATGATAATCAGGGGCAAACGTTTTCCTATCTTTAAACTTTAGGATAGGGTGGCTAGAATCGGAAATGTTGCTTATGTTCATTAAGTTGCCGAACCCCTTAATGTGAGAAAAGAACCAAATTTGCAAGAGTGCAGGAGGAGCGTGGAAAACTTTGTCTTTATTCTCTTTAAAACGAGTAAGGGAGAGAAAAGTTTCAGTCAAGATAGCATTAACAAAGCCTTTTCCCATACATACCTCACGAACTACCAATGCCACGGAGGGGTTAATAGCATTCCTACAATGTGGGAATATCACAAACCCGAAGAAAGCTAGCAGGAAGATCCTATTCTTTTGGAAAGATGGGGCATTTTGAAAAAGCTCATTTAAAAATGAAAACGGGCAGGTTTTGCGATTGGCTTTCAAAACTTTTCTCACGTCCTCTCCTTTAACTTGAATGAATTCGAGATAAGGTCGATGCATGCTCGCCCTAGAGGAGGGCTAACCAACTCGGACACTAAGGGCTTCCCAATGGCGATACCGTATTCTTCCAAGGTTGGAGTGAGTTCGTGATCACCAAATACAAACGTGCAAGTTGCGGGGCACCGACATGCGCTAACGCTCGCACGACACCACAATGAGTCTCTATTTCCAATAGGGGGAGTAATCGCCCGACATAAGATCGCACCCAGTCACGGCCAGTCAAATCCAGCTTATCCCACCACGTGCACAGCTCGACTCTCGGGATAGAAATGATGCGAAGCTCAAACCCCATCGTATGCTAACCCAAATGACGACAAACCTAATTTGTCATGGACCAACCAAAAAGAAAACGAATAAATAAATTGCGCAGAAAGAATTCAAGAAACTTACTCCATTCATTTGGATAACAATAATAATGACACGGGCATGCGCATGGACAAAGTGGTTCGATTTCTACTCTAGACGGCTCAAAATGGAGCCATAAGATTACCGGACTGAACCAACAAGATTGTGGTTAGGTCGAGTTATCCCATGACTCCGGCTTCGTCAAAGAACCGACCCGTGTCGCATGGTCGCACCGTGGTGGGGATCTTTGACATCGGGAAAGAAATTTCGGGGTTGAGATGGGCGACTCGTACTACATGGTTGTAGTCGGAGTGGTATCCACCTCAACACCATCCTAAGTAATCCCATGCCGCCCGTGTCCGACGACGGGTTGTGTGTGCTAGGGTGCAGTGCAATGCAAAGGAAATGCAAGTATGACAATTTATAGGCAAACAACACTTCATAAATTCAAAGCATAAACATTCATTCCCAACTCCACACCTCGCAAGACAAGGGTTAACAATCACTCCTCCCCTTATAACTCCCAACTGCAAAACATTTAACACCTAACACGTTAGGGACATACCCGGTATCTTTGCTGCCAAACAAAAATATTTTGAACAAGATTAATTTTGGCCTAAGTCCTCTAAGGTCTAAAACCAAGTCCCCAGCGGAGTCGCCAAGCTGTCGCGACCTACCCTCGGGGGAGGAAATAGGTTTAGGGGTATTGCCTAAAAGATAGGCTTAAGGCCCATGATTAGGCACAGGCTCTCCCAAGCCCATACCCCGCGTGACATTGGGATATTTTTTTAAGAATTTTACGTAAAAGGAGTCGCCACTAGCCTATTGGGGTCAGGCTAAAACCAAGTGAGGAATGGGAGCGTGCCTCACTTCCTACGTAACCAGAGAATCTAGGTTCGGGGACTTGATTACACTAATTGACCAATTAGTGCCCTTTCGGTACCTAATCTTGTTCGTTTTAATAAAATGATTTTTGGCGAGATAGTTTGAATTGATTTTATACTTATCCACTAACATGTGAGGTGACCATGCAGGTGCGCAATCATTAAAATAATAATCATAACTAGCAAGATCCTAATTGCATTAAAAATTAAACACTTGCAATTAAACTTAGATAGATATGTGAATTAAACATGCAATAGTCAAAATAAAAGCAAATAAATATCTAATTACACTAAGAATGCGAAACGTAACAACTCTTAACCAAGCCCCAACATTTTTGGATTTTCGAAATTTTTAATTAATTTTTTTTTTAATTTTTTTTTTTTTAAAAATTTTTTTTAATTTTTTAAATTAATTTTTTTAAATTTTTTAAATTTTTTTTTTTAAAATTTTTTTGATTTTTTTGTAATTTTCGAAATTGTTTTAGTTTTTTTTGTTTTTTTTTTTAATAATTTTTAATTTTTTTAAAAAAAACGAATTTTTTAATGCTTTTAGAGTTTTGAACTTTCAGAAATATTTTTGAATTTTTATTATTTTTCGAAATTTTTTTTTGATTTTTTTTTGAAAATTTTTGAATTTTTAATATATTCTTAATATTTAATTCGAAAAAAAAAAAAACGGATCCGGATCGGGTAAACCCAAATCCGACCCGTGGACCCAATCCGAACCGGATCCAGCATTTTTTATTTGATTTTTTAAATAATAATAATAATAATAATAATAATAATAATAATAATAATAATAATAATAATAAAAAAAAAAAAAAAAAAAAAAAAAAAAGCTGCGCACTCCCCTCTGCAAATCCTCCTTCCCGAGACCACCTTTCCCCTTTTTGGTTTGACTTTTTTTTTTTTTTTTTTTTACTTTCCTCTTACTTTTCTTTTTCTTTTGGTTTTCTTTTTTCTTTTGCTTTATTTTTGGTCTTCTCCTTCGTGGACTCCCTGCACGCTCACAGCTCCTCCATTTTTACCGGTTCTTCGCTCTTCACCGAAGCTCGACCAAACGACACCGATCGAAGCAAACGGCATTCCGCCACCGAAGCACCACCTACCGATCATCCAACACGACCGGCATAGACCACCGTCGCCACGAACTCCGGCGACCATAAACCCAAATCCGACGCAACGAGAGGTTTCATCAATTCAAATACATGCAAAAATATCGCGCAAACCACTCAAAAACACAATGAACACAGGAAGGCAACAAGGATTCGGCAAGCACAAGAGGAAAAATGAGTCGGTCCGGAGTTAAAACGCAAGCTACTCTTCGGTTTTCCTTAAGTCATTTTGTCGAACACATGGTCTATACTACCAAACCCGAAGGATTCCGGCTCCACCGAACGCCGAACATGCTTCAAGGGTCTTAAAATGTAACGTAGGAACACGGGAGCAAAGTGCAAAGGCGACGTGGACCGGAGCTCGCGCGAACCGGTCGATCGTGAGCTCCGGCCCAGCGTTTTCCAGAAATGAGACAACGGTTCAAGAGACCTACCTCGTCCGGTGATGGGCTACGGCGGACGACGGCGGGCGGACGGACCTCTCGCGACAACGAGCTACTCCCTCGATCTCTCTGGTTCGGTCTCTCCCCTTTGAACTCCCACTCCGCCTCTGTGTGTGTTGCGGTCTACTGGGCTCCGATGGGGTTGGAGGCGAAGGGCGACTCCGGCAACGATCAATGGCAGTGGTCGACCGCTCCGAGGGATCCTCTCTTCCTCGCACCGGTCCTCTCTTTGTTTCTCTCTATGCTTCGTTTTTTTGTCCTCCCCGCCCTCTCTCCGCGACGAACTCCCCCTTTTTCTCTTCCGTTCAGCTCGCGTGCGCGTGCGCCTGGCTCCGCCCACCAGCGGATCCTGCCAGGCGGCTCTGACCTCGTCCCATCCCCATGCGCCTGCCACCATGAGATCTCTTTGTCCCCTGCTTTCGGCTTTGCTTTTTTTTCTTTCTTCTTCGCAGGTTCCCCGTGCAGCCAACGATTGAGGGAGAAGACAACGGGCCGGGCCGGGCCGAAGGGAAGAAAAGGTCGGGTCACGCGCGAGTAAAAAAAAAAAAAAAAAAAAATAAATAGGAAAACTAATAATTAAAATTTTGGGTTTTGATTTTTCATTTGATTTTGATTTTTCTTTTTATATATACTATTTGAAAGATAAAAAAAATAGGTGTCAACAGGGGCTGGGGCGCAAAGCGCAAACCGCTCTTCAATCTCCCGGTGAGTTGGACGGGAACGAGACAAAGGGGGTTCTCTATGGAGCATTTTAATAGGCCCTTTCTGTTGGAATAGTGGAAAGTCTTCTTCTTAGGGGATTTTCTTTAATCTTATCAACATAGAGTTGGAACTTAGCCGTGTAAGTTGCGAGTGGACCAGTGTGAAGCTTTAGCTTCGTTGCCGGCCAGAGCTCCTAGCCGACGACCGGCGCACTCGAAGTACAAGAAAGAGGCCTGCTCCACAAGCAAAAAAGCACAGAAATGAAAAGAGAAATTGGGGGGCAACCATTTGATTTAAAGATCTACTACTTCCAGGGAAGAGTTCGGTTTGTTCTGTTTGTTATGTGGAGAATTTAACATTGTCAAAAAGTTGTTTTCTAAGAGACATATACTATTTGTGTGATATAAGGAATTTTCAATAACTTGAGTCTTGTCGTTGAAACCTTATTTCTTAGGCCTAGCCCTTAAGTACCCAAGCATGGGCATTGGGACAAGCCAACCTTGATGGACTTGAGTTTGAATGTCAGTGAAGTGGACACAGGAGTCAGGTACCTAGACATGGCTGGCGGGGATCCAAGCACATGCATTGGAGTCCTAAGCCTAGCCTATGTGGACTTGGGCCCGAATTTGATGGACACAAGCTCAGGCATAGGAGCTAAGTATTTCTGCCATGACATAGTTAATTATGTTATTTTCAAGAAAATAATTCAAGAGGTAATTCGGTCAAATTTGCCGATGACAAGAAGCCATTTGATGGCTTTTGATTATCTAATTGAGTTGAATATTCTTTTCAAAAGGGACATATGTTGACACCAAAAAATGACCAATTTTGGGTTATTATCAACAGGTATTGGACTTAGTTGATGAGAGTAGAGCTTGGTCAACCATGAATAAAACAATTGACAACTCGAAGGGAATTTACAACTCGCTAAGGAAGTAATTGATGACACTGTGAAAGTTATGGTTGAGAGCCTTCATCAAGAGTTGAGAAATTGATCGATAGTCATTGACAATAAGCAATTGACATGAAAATATAACTGTTGTAGTAAATCTATTGCCTCTAATTTAGGACTTTTTTAACTTTCATGATAAGTATTATTAAATTATAGGAGATCATGTAACTTCTTGTGCATGCAGATTAGAAAATAATTTTTTTATTCAAATTTATTGATTGTTCAATGTAGTCGTCAATATAGAGTTATAGATACCCCAAGTGTATTAATGGTAAGCAACTACCAATCAATCATAGAATTCAACATTTTTTTTTACAATTTTTTTTTTGTGTAATTTACATGACTGAATGCGATTGTCTCTAATCTTCGTGCTTTTAGTTTTCTTATCATTTACTTTTCTATCCAAAACCAATAAAGACCTTTCACAACCAAAAAGATTAATTTAAACCTTTTTGAGGAATTTTAATTTAATCTTCTTTTTTTTTGTGATATTTCGAAAGTTCTTGAAAACCTTTTTTAAAAATATGTTTTCGATTTTTTTTAATTTTTAAATTGATTAATTTTTAAATTATTGTTTTTAATTTTTAATTGACTTTTTTTAATTTTTAGTATTTATTTATTGTTAATAAAAAAGGGATTCGGACTGGGTCAGAGACTCGACCCAACTAAACTGACCCAACCCTATTGGATCGAGTTGGACTAAAAACATTAACCTTAAACGGCCACTGGAATTAATTATAAAAGGGCCTGAACTTTTTTTTTTAACTCTTTTTCCGGCCCACATTTGAAATGAGCCCGGCCCACACAGAAACCCCCAGGGCACTTTTCATTTCTTCCTCTCCTTTTTTATTTTATTTTATTTCTTTTCTGTTTGTTTTGTCTTTTTCCATTTTTCTTCTCCTCTTCATCACTACTCCCGCAACTCACCGAAGATCTCCAGAATATGCTAGCCTTGTTTCTAAAAACAATCGATGACTCAAACCATTAAAAAAGCCTAGGCTTAATCAAAATAATTTAGGCTCCCTGCACCTATCTACTCCG
This sequence comes from Eucalyptus marginata, assembly GCA_014182565.1. Lineage (NCBI taxonomy): Eukaryota > Viridiplantae > Streptophyta > Magnoliopsida > Myrtales > Myrtaceae > Eucalyptus > Eucalyptus marginata. The sequence continues at coordinate 5,190,012 of CM024585.1, forward strand.
CTCAGACCATCATCCATCAAGATTTACTCCTAACGTCATAACATCCGAGCGTACATGGCATTGTTAGAACAAGCAAGTACATAAAAAAAAAAAAGGGATGTCATAAGCAAACCGGAGTAAATGCCCGCGATAGTCAATGCTCAGGTAAAGGGCACAGGGTCGTCCACTCGCCCACAAATGCCATCGGTGACCACCAGAACATACGGGCACAAAGTAAGGGAAAGATGGAATGAGTGACGTTTGACAAATGTTCCAATGCATCAGTAATAGAGCTCAGTAACCTCAAAACGAACGTCATGATATTAAAAGGATAATGGTTCGTGTTCCAACTAGCTACTAATAGGAGACAAGTTCATGCTGTTTTAGTGCTAACATTTCGTCAAACATGTAGCGGGCGTCCGATCAAAAGATAAAAGGCCCGTCGATGAACTCATGACCAACGCTCGATCTAACAAAACCGACGAAAAGCCAATCTCATCTCAGTCCCACCCTGACTGCTTCAAAGACAAAAGCTAAGAGTGGGGCATAACAGATTCAGTAGTGTTACCTTGAAGCGGTTCTTAGCTTAAATCACGAGGCCAGCTGGTGCGGGGAGAGTCCGGGAGACGACGTTCTTGAGGACGAACACGGGCTTCGAAAGAGAATCTGTTTGGAGCCTTCAAGGTCGAGGAGTGGACACGAGAAATCGTTCTTCGTGGCGTCCGAACTGAGAATGGCGAGCGATGGGAAGATGGATGGAGATGGTGGAGATGGCTTGGACGACTCGGTGGAGGATTTCAGGAGACAACTCGCCCCCCCTACTCACTCTCTCTTTCCTTCTCTCCCTTGGACTCCCCGCTCACCCCCTCTCTTCGAAGACCCACCAAAACCAGCAAGAACTCTCCTTCTTCTTCTCGCAAAACCAGCCTGTTCAAAAACCACCAAAACCAGAACGGCCCTTCCTCTGCCTCACATAGGGGTGAGCAGTGGTCTAGGGTCGACCCTGGACCACCCCCGTGACGCCCAACCCGGATCGGCCCTGCCTCCGGCTCCTGGTTGACGGGGCTGGGTTTGGCCCCTGAAATTCTAAGGAACCGACACCATGCGGGTTGGTCATCTGGTCCCAGAGTTTTGGGCTTGGCCCAACCCTGACCAACCCCGTATATATATATATTACATTATATTATTTATAATTCTTTTATATATTCAAACCTAAGTAAAATGCCTGTTATAAAACCTAAGAGTTATGGTGAGATGTTCTATCAATAGCACTAATAGTAATTTCAATTTAAAACTTTTTGTTGAGTATTAATTATGTGTCGTTTGTTTTGTTTTCGGTGTTTAGAAGTTCAAGTGAATTAACAAGATGTGAAGTTATATATTCATGGTTTATATTAAGTATTTTGAACTTTTTATGGTTTAATTGTATTTTACTAATGAATTTCAGCTGCACTTTACTTTTCAATTTGTGTCAAATGATAGAAGTTTTTGAAGAGTAGAGTAGTATTGTAGTTGCTACGGTGATTTGCTAGTCAAGTGGTGTGAAGCTCATTTTTTGGTTGAGTGGACTCTACATGATCAAATGCAGGAAACCCATATCTCGATGAGCGGTTAGCAGGTACGAAATTTCTATCATTGTGTCATCTTAAATTTGTTGAATATGTATTGGTATTTATAGTTTAGTTGCACAATGCCGCATTGTCGACGGATGTGTAATTTGAATTTGTAGGTTTGTTTTTTTAGGGAGTATAAAAAACAAGACAAAAAAAATTATCGATCGATCTCGGGTTGACTCCCAGACCCCCGAATCCATTGGGTGGTCCTGGTCCCTTGGTCCCAGTGCTTAATAGGGGTCGGTCCTCGGCCCTAAAATTGAGGACCGACACCGTACGGGTTGGTCCTAGGGTTGGGGGTGGCTCGGACCAACCCGGACCATGCTCACCCCTAGCCTCACAGCAAGCATGCTCTTCCTTTTCTGTTCCGTCGACGACAGCTGCCTCTCGTAGACTGATCGTACCGTCCTCGCCTCGTCCTTCTCTGTCCTTTTTGTCATTTTCTGGGAAGCCAGCGTCCATCGGCAGGGAAGGAGAAGAGAAGAAAAGAGGGCCGGGCCGAGGAAAAAGGAAAAGAAGAAGTGGGCTGGGCCGGCCCAGTTCGGGAAAAAGAAGAGAGAAATGAAGGAGGGGCTGGGCTAAGACTGGCCCTAGCCCTGCCCGGATGCTTTTTTTATTTTTTTTAGTACTAGTAATGCAAATGTTCCTAACACTTCTATGCGATACAATTTAAAAAAAAATGATTTGTTTTAATGAAAATTATTTACTTTACTTTTTACTTTTTTTTTCTAGAGACTAATTTTTAATTCTCTATGCGATTAAGTCTTAAGTAAAAATGCAAAATTTAGACATCAACACTAATTAGAAATTAAAAGAAAGGATTTAAGAAATCACGAGGAAATAAGAGAAAGAAGATTTGAAAGGATTGAGATGTTTGGCTATTGGCAAGGGCAAGGGCAAGGGGAAAAAAGAGTAAGTACACTATAACGTGGATATCCTTTGGTGTGTTTAGAAATTGATGTAAAATAAGGATATAAAAGAGAAAGAAGAAAAATTTTGTTTATTAAGGCTATGTTCGTTTTGCGAAAAATATTACGTCTTTTGAAAATGTTTTCTCGAAAGTCATTTTCTTATTTTATAGGAAATTGACAATATTTTTCAGGTAGTTTACCAAACTTGAAAATAAACTAGGAAATATTTTCTATCGATTGGTATTTGATTTGATTTTTTGGGAATTACAAAAAAGAAGATCTATTTTTTTAAATTAAAAACTTAAATATTTTTAAAATTATTTTTTATTTTTTAAAAATTGAATTTTTATTTTTATTTGTTCATTTTTCTTTTCCTTCCTCCTTCTTCCTCCTACTTCCTCCACTGGCCGTGTACTTTAATGATGGCTAGCATCTCGACAACTAGGGGTGTCAATGGGTCGGGTCAGGACGAGTTTTGATGTTACCCGACTCAACCCGAAACTCATTAGACCCATATCGAAAATTCGGGTCGGTTCCTGGGTCTTCCTCTTTTTTTTTTTTTTTTTTTGAACATATTAGTTCAAATGTATGTTCCAACTCTCATCATACATAGTTTTGGAAGATGCAAATATTAAAGTTAATAAGAGAATGAAGAATGAACCTCTGCTCCTGTAAATGTTATGAACATAACAGGAAGAGGCAAATTTAACTTACCGCACTATATATGATGTGCCTCTTATCATGATTTAATTCAAAAAATTCTCAAAGGGTCAACTGTGACCAAGAGGAATAAAATGTTCCATCCGAGACCCGAAAGAAAATGGGCTAAATAAGACAGGAAGAAAGGTTTCTTAGATGAAGGTGGAAAACACATCCTTAAGAATCCCAACATAAGATTATCATTTCTCACATATGAGACAAATGAAAGAAGGAATCATACTTACTCATCTAGTAATGAGAAAACACTTTCTAGTGCCAACTTTCAAGCAGATTTTTAGAAAGTGTGCCTACCATGTACTTCCTTAATACTAGTTGACCTGTTGACCTTGTTCATATCCTCCTGTTTGTTCTGCAGTCTTGTATTCATCTGTCCTAATTCCCTGCATCAGTCCTGGAGTCTCCTTTGATGCATTACTTCTTAAACCCTGCTTCTTCCTGCAAACAACCAAGCAAAACATGTGCAGAGGCAAAAACACATGTATCGGTACATTGCAGTCAAAGATTTGGTCAGGCATGGGAACCAACAAAAAAGAAGCATTCTTATCTCTTCGGATCAACCCTGAAGACGACAATTTCAGTCACATTACATGAATTAGGAGTGGGGCAGAAGATTAATGAACTTCTAATTAAGGACAGTAACCTTCTTAGACATATAGAAATCGATGGTATCACAAAAATCAGTGAGTACAAAAATCAGTAAGTTTAAAGCTTCAATATGCATGTGAGTGTTGTATTAACTTCAGATTTCCAGAAACAGGCAAAAGGCAGGTCATACGAATGTGGCAATCTGCAACAAAGGAGGCTGAGGCATTTTCTTGTCGGGTAGCCAGTCGAGAGAGAAAAAACGCAAGCAAAAAGATGTTGCTGCTTAATAGTCGTTACCAATGCAATACTTGCTCCTTCCATTGAATCCAGAAATAAACAGCAGAGAGACTTACTACCCGTCAGCTTCTTCATTGAAAATCTACTGACGGAGGCAATCGTTCCCATTTTTCTAAGTTTCACCATAAGCAGCCCCCGCAGTTTCCATTACAGAACTTCGACAAATCAAATCAAACCAGATGCTTCACGCGGATAAGCAGCAGACGGTGAAGCTCGAGCCGGAGCCTAATCTATGCACATGTGCATCCTCGCTTTGACCGCAGATCCAGACCCCGGATTGATCCGCACAACAGCGAACGCAAAAATCATCTAAATGGCGACACAGGCTTGACAGTACCTAAATCTACAACTCCAAGGACCAATGGAGTCATCATTACCGGAGAAACACGGATCAAGTATCACCATCCGAATCCGCCGAAAAACAAAAAGTACCACAATCAAATCTTCCGGCTGGCAGCCCGATAACTAGCCAAGACGCAGGTTGGTGAGCTCAAGGCTCAATTGATCTAGGTGAGCTCGAGCTCCACTGAGGCCAGCAAGATCGCGGCTCACCAAATCGAAGCTAGCCCGAGCCTATTGACACTTAAATTTGGCTATTTTATTAAGGACTTTATCACCTAGAAAATTAGAGATTAATTTTAACCCTAAATGAAAATTAATTTTTATTAAATTGTATCACATATACACATTAAGAGCATTAGCATCGCTAGTATTAATAATTTTTTTAGAAAATATGGTTTTTTTTTAAAATTTAAATAAAAAAAGTATTATTGTATTAGCTAATTAAAAGAAAAGAGTAACGTAAATAATTTTCATGCATCACTTATATATTAGATATATTTGCATTGCTAGCATTACTTACTTAAATTTCCAAAAACACTTTAAAAAAATCGAAAAATTATTATTAAAAAAAGGGAAATTAGAAAAAAAACGAATCGCGGGCCAGGGCAAGACTGCCCGGCCCTTTTCTTCTCTTCTCCCCCGAGTTGTCCCTTTCCACTTGGGCCTGGCCCAGTTCCTTCTTATTTCCCTTATGCGGCCCATCTCCCTTCGTTTCGGCCCGGACCGCACGTGGGTCTTCTTCCCCCTTGCGCCAGTCATGCCTCTGCAAGAAGAAGAAAAGGCCAAAGGAGGTAGAGGATTGCGAGGGGGCAGGTGGCGGCTTGGTCCGCTGGTTGGGATCAGTCCTGCCGGCAAGCTAGCGGTGGCAAAGGCCATGCGTGCTGCCAGTCGCCCTTAAAAGCGAGGGGGCTCGCTCATTTTCTGGGAGGCTTCTATCTTCGGCAAGAGTTCGAGAGAGAGAGGACTGGTTCTTTTCTTCGGTTGAGAGTTGCTCGCCAGGCGCGGGCGCGGGTGCCTAGATCTAGGCATGCCGGCCCTCACGGCGAGCCAGCAACCATCACCCACCCTGGGCAAGGCCTTGGCGGCCCTCGCTCGGGGTTGGAGAGACTCGCCAAGCACCCGCATTGGGTGAGGGTCGCCGGCCCTCACTTGGTGCGGCAAAGTCTCGCCCTGGTCGGGTGGCGGCCGACGACCTCTCGGCCAAGGCGCGGCGACCGCCGCCGCCCTCTCGGCAATGGGTCACATAGCGGCGGTGGCGGAAGAGGAGCCGCCATTTTCTTTTTTTTTTTTTTTTTTTTAACAGTTTTTTAAGAAATGAATTTTAGTTTTTAAATATAATTTTTAATAAAAATTGAATAAAAATAATTTTAAAAATTCATGTGAAAAAAAAAAATCATTTAAAATGTCACATCGCATTTTCCGTTAGTAAGACATGACTATGTTAACTTTAGGACTCAATCAATTATTTTGACAAGTTTTAGGATTTGGTTGCATTTTTTTGCAGTTTTAACTCACCGCATTTTCGTAATAAGTTTTAGGACTTCTATTGTATTTATCCCTAAGTTTATAATGATACAGCTGGTATTTCTAGTCTTTCCGACGATCGAAGGCTCTCGACCTAAATATTGATCTTCGAGCATGGACTATGCAAATATTTCCCTGTTGATTTCTTTTGTTAGGGTCAATATGTATCAACCGAGCATCCTGGTACTTCTTATGAACTTCTTTTGCTGCCACGTTCATGATCCGAGAATAAATCTAGCAATGAGAAATGATTGAATGATAGTCTTTAATATAATGTGATAATAATAGTCTATTTTTAATCACAAATAATTAAATAATAAATAATTATAAATTATGGCGAGACTTGCTTTTTCAAGAATTTGTTATTTAAAACAAACTGTTATTCTCACGGAAACTTCAAAAGATTATTAAATTAGCAAAAGAAAGAAAGAAAGATGGGGGTTGGGGGTTGGAGCCGAGGGTGGTTAGGTTGGGAGGGAGAGAGGAGGAGAATTGGGGGCTTAGCGGGTTGGATAGAGATGGAGCCCATGAATGGGCCATGGAGGAGGGTTGACCCGTTGGAGTGACCCGGCTCGGCGGCGGAATTGGAGGCAGAAGAGAGAAGGACCAGCTGCAGAGGAGCGGTGGGGGCGGGGTCATGCTTCTTGTGGTGGTTGGATCTCGAATTGCTGTTGCTTTGGTTGGCGTTGCCCTGAGATTCCATTGCTTCTACCTTCTATTGCTTGGCAATTCAAACACAATTCCTCATCGTCATCGTCATCACCATCATCAAGTTTCGGCTCACGAACAGGGACCCTCACTCCTATTTGTCTAATTGCTGTTGTTTTTTTTTTTTCTTTTCTTCTATATTTTTTTTTAATTTTAAGAAAAGCGTGAAAATGATATTCCCTTAAAAAAAAACTAGACAAAAATATATTTCTATCCATTAAAAGTCATGTCACCGGCTATAACAAGAAGAAAGTAGAGGGGGTTATTATGTAGTCATTAAGAGTTGAAGGGCAAACATCTTTATCACTCCATCTCAATCCCATAAAATAATAAGTTTTTTCCTTTTTCATTTAAAGAAGGTTTTACTCAGCAAGTTCCATTGACAAATGAAGTGCTCTAGTGGCCTCTACATACTCAACAAAAGGAATCGATGACGGAAACAATAACGGATTGGGAAGAGAAACTCTCGATCACGATAAGAGGAAAAAGCAACTTCGGAACTGTTTCTATCCATCGAAGGGAGTCTCTACGAAGTCAGACGAAAGTACCTTATCCTTAGCATGCGAAGCAGAGTGGAACAAGATCTTGGTTTCCTTTCGCCACAGAGCCAGAAACGCCTGAGCTCCACAGAACCAATCCACCAGAAACAGCGCTACCTCTTTTTTCCCTTTCTTTCGACAGAAACCCAAGTGAAAATTCCCCGAAATTTCAACCGACAAATAGAAAGAATCAAGAGCTTGAAGCAACTTTGGCCGGAACCATTTTTGACTTTACACTCTCCGTTTGGACGCTTGGCGCACCCGCAGAGTTTACCGGCTGCACCGTTGAGAGGGGTATGCATCCCCGGTTGATTGCACGCGTGGCCCACGTTTGCAACCGACCCTCTCTCTCTCTCTCTCTCCGTGCTTCCTTCCGTTACGGAGTGATTAAAAGAAGAAATCGCTCTCTCTCACCCTCTGGGTTAAATGTCGCTCTGAAGCTCGCGCTTTTTCCTCACCTCCGCTCTGCTTTCTCTTTCCTCTAACATGACGCCTCCGTCGGTTGCTTCCGCCTTCGCCAAAGCCGACGCTTCCCCGAGCCCCGCTGTCGTGTTTTCCCCTCGCTCTCGTGACCTCCGCGAAACGGAGCTCTCTACTCATAAACCACGACGCCGCTGCCTTCGCCTCCGCCTCCCCAAGTGGAATTCTCTCGTTCATTCTGGACTGAGCACAAAACTTTCATCCGATCGCTAAACCTAAACCTATTGCACGACGACCTCACTTGTACTCTTCCCTATCAGGCTATCCCAGTTGAAATTGCCGTTGGAGGGACAAGCCAATCGGGTGTCACCTCCGCAGAAGGCCGAGTATTTCGTTTAGGAATTCGGGAGGTCTCGATACCGTACTGGGTTTTGGCGGGCGGAATATGCCACCAAAGGAAGTACCAATTCCACCTCCGTCGCTACTCATTTTCACAAACTCCTGTATCTCTTTCGATTCCACCTCCCTTCACGACCATTACCGATGATGGCCAGCAAGCACAGCAAGCTGCGCCGTACGTTCGCGTCAAATCTTTGCCCTGCAATTCTCTTCAATCCCCAGAAGCACTGGACTCGCGACTGAAGAGGCATATATTATAGCCCTGGTCGAGTATCAAGCTCGGAAAATTTTCCAAGAATGAACATTCCCTCACGCGCACATCAAACACCAGAAAAATCTCATCAGGCTGGCTATTTCCCATGGAAAGACAGTGTTTTCCTTCCTCAAGGCGGCTCCTTTGTCACAAGACTTTCCTCGCTGATACTTGCCAATAAATCGGAAGCGCGAAATGGAAATTCCCATGTACAATTACTAGTCATGTGGTGATAAATTGGGGTCTAGTGACGTGCAAGAGGCAGAGTATCTCTTCCTGCCTCAACATCCGAACCAGTTCATGAGAAGTACTAGAAATGCTCCATCGAGACACATCCACCGTTAAAAAAGAAATCAAAAGAGTGGTTTGCATAGTTCATGCTCAATGACCGATATATAGGTCGAGAGCCTTAGACCGTTAGAAAGACCGGAAACACCACCTGTATTATTATAAACTTACAATCCACGAAGAGTACTTCATTTGGGAGCAACGACTAGAATTCAAAACACGCGGAACAAAAGCGAACGATGATTTATTGTCCTCATATAACGACAACATGTCTATCTAGAGATCATGAACTCTCTATCTGAAAGCAATTAGATGATTTGGTTTCTTTCCGAGAGAAGAAAGAAGTACCGCATCAAATCTGCTCTCTACTTGATGTACTGTGACATCCACTCAAACCCTTCACCGTAGCCCATCTTGCGCACGATGCTGCACATGAACACCTCAAGGGGCCTAACAGTCTGATTTGCAAGATTCACTTTCCCTTTGCCAGTCGTGAAGTCAGTGAGCCCGAGATGATATCGTAGCTCGTCCTCCGAAGCTGCATGTGGGATATCCATCTTGTTCCCGAGCACGAGGAAAGGCACCTTAGCAAGAGCTTCATCTGAAAGGAGGGCATTGAGCTCCCTCTTTGATTCCGCAAACCTCTCCTTGTTGCAGGCGTCTATCAGATATACCACTGCATCCACCTAGAGAAGAAAGTGCAGAAAATCAATCGTTCGATATAAATCTAATTTGAAAATGTGTGCCGAAGAGCTGTCCAAGTTAAATTCATAAACTAGATGACAAAAGGAGTGGAAAGTCATCAACTCGCACATCACCTCCAACCTAAACGAAATGTTGGGACAGGAGGGAGCTCAGCGACATGGATGCAGGGCGAATGCCATCGATATGAACGAAAGCCGTTTGCCTCTATATGTACCTTCTCGAGTTAGAATTGCTATCGACAATCCATCCTTACTAAACAGATAGCCTTCCCCTCTCCTCCTCAGCAGATGATGTAACTAGTGTAGTCGACCGATAACTCCGAGAAGATATTGGGTGGTCCGGGACCGCCACGTCAGCGTGGTCCCGGACCACTCACGCCGCGCCACGTGTGCGGGGAGGGGACAAAGGATCAGAACCGGACCCAGCTCTCTCTCCTCTTTCTCTGCCCACCTCTCTGACGCTCTCTCTCTTCTTTCTCTCTTTTGTCCCCTCCCCGCACACGTGGCGCGGCGTGAGTGGTCCGGGACTACGCTGACGTGGCGGTCCCGGACCACCTAATATTTTCTCGATAACTCCCTTTTCAGCTTTTTCGTGCGCACAGTTACATTTTGAGTATAAATTCATGATGCCGACATACTTGACCCCACCAACGCTTGTTAAGATCCTTAAAAGTTCAAGCATTCTATCTGGTGCATCCATCATCGGTCATGGTTGCAGATGACCACCTTTCAACCCAGCAAAGAACTCTCTTCACCGGCATTAATTATTTGGTTGAAGAAAAAGTTTTCCCATTTCTGAACTAGGGGCAAAAACAAAAAGCATCCGACTACTGTCAGTAGGATGATCCACCCCGCATGCATTATTTTTGCATAGCATTTAGAAACTATTACAGAATCCGTGAATGAATCAACCAAGGGGCATGCAATTACAGGGGCGTCCAAAAACAGGAGCTTTCAGAGGAGAGAAAAAAAGAGCAGAGCTTTACCTCAGCATAGTAGTCCGGCCAGGCTCTGCGAGCGATCTGGCGACCACTGAAGTCGAAAGCTCTGAGCTTTATCTTCCCTATACGCAGTTCCTCTGAAGTTGGGAACTGGGTGGGCTGGTGCTGAACCAATCTCTGCCAATCACGAAACCAGACCGGAATTGTTCAGCTCACTTTCAACGAGCATGTTATCATCCAATGAACACGCTATTTACATACATTGTAGACTCATAAATATACTATAAACCCATGTTCGGGATTCTCCAAGCTTAAGAGTCATGTAATAAATTCATTAGACGAAATGAAGAGAGAAGGCCTCGAGAAACGAAAGTAATAAATGACGAAAACAAGAACAGATGGGAAAGAGAAGTTCTCGATCACGATAAAAGAAAAAGCAACTTCACGACTGTGTATGTCCATCGAAGGGAGTCTCTACAAAGTCAAACGAAAGCACCTCATCCTTCAGCATGCGAAGCAGGGTGGTCTTCCCTGAATTATCCAGCCCCAAGAACAAGATCTTCGCTTCCTTCTGCCACAGCCCCAGAGGCGCCAGAGCTTCATGGGACCAATCCACTAGAGACATCCCTCTTCTGTTTTTCTTCTTCTTTACAACTGGACATGAGAAGGACATGAGAAAGCAGAGAGCTTCGGAGCAAGAACTGGAATCCTGGAACTCAGCCTGTGAAACATCCCCTGTTGGGTCTATATTTTGCAGATGTATGTACTTCATAGACATGGGAGATAGATATCCTCGTCAGCACAAGACAAAGATATGCCTGTATATATGATTTTAAGTGTTACTATACACCAACTTAAAGGTTGGAATATTATTTTAAGTGTTAAACAATTCCAATCCTAAGGGTCAAAAGGAACACTTAAAATAATATTTAGCAAAAAATGTTAAATTTGCGACCTCAACAATCGACCTTAACCCAGAGACGCCTGAGCTCCATAGAACCAATCCACCAGAAACATCTCTTCCCCTCTTTTTTTTTTTTTTTTTTTTTTTCTCTCCTTAAACGAGAAGGGATGAGGAAAGCAGGGAGCTTGGGAGGAAGAAGCAAGAAGCAAGAAGCAAAAAGAGGCCGTTTAGATTTATCTACGATGGACGTCGTTGTGCTGTGTCTCCTTGGTCGCGGTCTACTTTGTGGAACAAACATGGGCGGGGCAACAATGCATTGCATAAAATGAAAGTTTCGATATAGCAGAGTTGACCGGTGGTACCGGTGAGAGGGGCACGCATCCCCCGTTGACTGCACACGTGGCGCGTCGGGAGGGAGAGGGTGACTACCTATCCACGGTGGATGTCCGGGTCATCCACGTGGGAGGTGCTGATTGGCAAAATTTGAATATCGAAACTTTTTTGCCAATCAGCACTTGACGGGGAACAACGGAATTGGCAGCTTTTGTTGGATTGAATATTGAAACTTTTTTGCCAATCAGCACCTCCCACGTGGACGAGCGCAGTAAACCGCATTATAACAGCAAAGTTTCAATGAAAAAATGCGCATGTGTATTACCTACCCTAAAGTCAGGAGGAGATTTGCGTACTTCTCCCCGATTTTCAAAACACTAATTTATATATTTGTGAGCGTAATTGCCAGCATATTAGATTGAAAATCTCTCGTTTTTCTGCGCGTATAAAGTTGTGCCCGGATGACAAAACGAGCCTTTGCCCGACCATTCAACTATTCAAGGAAGCGACCGACCCAAAAAAAAAAAAAAACCATTCAAGGAAGCGACTCCTCATCCCCTCATCTTGATCCGTCCGATTCGCCACCGTAAACACTGGGCACTAACGACAAATGGGCAGCGTATGCGGGCCCCAAGTTCACCGATAAACACCAACCCCCCGCGCCGTGATTAAGCAAAGATGGGATCTTAAGGCCGGGAAACGCTGTTGGCAGCAAAACGATCGAACGGACGGTGTGCATTTAAAAACTGGCTCCAGACAGCAGCCGGACTTAGCTCCTCCGAAGCTCTCAGCTTTCCTCATCACTCCTGGTTTCGGTTGTAAATAAGAAGAAAAACAGAGGGGTGATGTCTCTGGTGGATTGGTTCTATAGAGCTCTGGCCTCTCTGGGTCTCCGGAAGGAGGAAGTGAAGATCTTGCTCTTGGGGCTGGATAATGCAGGGAAGACCACTCTGCTTCGCATGCTGAAGGAGCAGGTACTTTTTGTTTGACTTCGCAGAGACCCCTTTCCATGGAAATACACAGTTCCGAAGTTGCTTATTTCTCTTGTCGGGATTGAGAGTTTCTCTTCCCAATTTATTCTTGTTTTCGTCATTGATTCCTTTTGTTATCAAAATTTTTCTTTTTCACTTCTCGTTTTTGTTCCAGATGTATTTTCTGCCCATTAATTTATTCCAAGAAATAGAAAAATCTATTGATGTACACAAATAGATTTTTATTCTTTTTACATTCCAAAGAACGAAGAAATAGAGAATTGAAAATATTACCAAGTAGGCTTCTAACGACTATAATAAAATGAAAGTTTCAATGGAAAAATGCAGTCTTTGCATATGTGTATTACCCTAAAGTCAGGAGGGAAATTGCGTAATTCTCCCCGATTTTTAAAACACTAATCTATATATTTGTGAGTATAGTCACCAGCATATTATATTGAAAATCTCTCGTTTCCATTGTGCGTATAAAGTAGGGCCCGGCCAGTTCCTGTTTCTCTCATTCTTGATCCGTTAGATTCGCCAACCACATAAACGCCGAAATGCATCCTCACCGTACAACAATTCTGCTCAGCCGCGCGATCCCTCCATTTCCATTTCCATTTCCATCCCTTTGGAAAGTAGTCCTGTGAAAGTGGGGTCCTACGGCCAGTAAACTCTGTTGGTGCCAACACGATCGAACGGACAGAATGAATTCAGAAACTGATAGTTCCAGGACCCACCCAAACTTGCTTCTTGCTGAGTAAAAATTTCTCTAAACGAAAAAGGAAAAAAAATTATTTTATGGGAATGAGCTGTAGCTACGACAATCTTTGCCTTCCAACTCTTAATCACTACAAAATAACCCCCTCCACTTTCTACTTGTTATAGCCGGTGACCTCTTTTTCTTAATTGCAAGTACGGTGCAATGTTTATTAAGGGTGATCAATTCCCAATTCCATCCGGTTCCTAGTTGGAACCAGGAATCGGATTGAGAGGACCAGTTTCCAATTTTCAAGATTAAGGGTGCGTTTAGGAAGGCTTTTGGGGAAAGTTTTTAAGAAAATGCAAAGACCTTTGAGTTAAAGGTATTTTTCAAAATGTAAACTGTGTATGGTAAATTGTAGTTTGAAAGCTTGTCGTGAAGTATCTTTGAGTAAAATAGTGTTTGGAAAGATTAACATTTACAAAGGATTTTGGTGATTAATAAAAAAAAAGAAAAAATTATCAAAAAAATAAAAAATAAAAGAGTTCGCCAGCAAGGTAGGTGGCCGTCGGTGAGGCAGGTGGCCGCCGGCGGCCTTAGGCAGCCCTTGGAGACAACCAGCGAGGGCCACCTATGGTCGGGCGACCTTTGGCGAGGGTCGCCGGTCGGGCGACCCCGGCGGCCCTTCACGAGGTCGTGCAACCTGATCCGGGTCCCGGAGGTCGCGCGACCCGGATCTGTCGCTAGAGGTTGCGCGACCTAGAGCCGGGTTGCGGGGCGACGTGACTTCGCGGGCGGTCGTCGGGACTCGCGAGCGATCGCCGTGACTCGCCGGGGTCGCGCAACTGGCCGGTGACGGTCGCCGCGACCTCGCCAACCTCAGACGTGACCTCGCCGGCCTCTCGAGCTCGTCTCACGCCGCTGGAGAAGGAAGATGAACAATAGCATGAACAGTGGCAAGAGGCATTTCAAGAATGCTGAAAGCCCAAGGCATGCCTTGGGCTTTCAGCCTTGCAAATGCCAACTTTGCCTTAATGCCCCTTGGAAAGTAGTTCCCAAACATCTTCATTTTGGCCGAAAGGCCTTTAGCCCCACGAAGCCTCTTGGAAAGCAGTTCCCAAACGCAGCCTAAGGACTATACCAAATGGTCTTAGGATCGAGAATCGGATCAGACCGACCAATCCAGTCCAATCGGGTCCCATGGAACCGATCATTTAGCCAAAAATAATAATAATAATAATAACTAGAGTTGTTACAATTTTTAGGGTTTATTACCATTTTAAAGAAATTTATATATATACTTTAAAAAAGTTGGTCCGATTTGTCCCGGTTCCCCTCGAACCGAGAACCGGATTGATACCTTTGAGAATTGGACCAAATTGGTTGGTCCAATCCGGTTCGGGTGGTTCCAGTTTGGACGGTCCAACATACTCACCCCTAGTTTCCATGACTTTTAAAGGATATAATACATTTTTGTCTAGTCTTTTTGAAGGGAACATTGTTTTTACGATTCCTTGAAAAAAAAAAATTGGAAGAAAAGGGAAAAAAATAACAACAATTGGACAAATAGGAAAGAGTCTCGATAACAAGAAGGTCGGATGAAATAATTTGATTAATCGTTATATGCATATGTAAAGGGTTAATTGGTAATTGTTTTAAAATAATAATAATCAAAAGGATGTGGCCGCGTCATCTAAAAAAGAATATGATGAACCAAATCTATAATGATATTTTAAACGTTAATTATTGGAAATCATTTTTTGCATTGGTTAATCATTGAAGATATTCAAAATCTATATATATTTGTTTTGTTACCTGACCTTTTACTTTTTGTTAAGTAACAAAGACTTTTTCTCCTTTTATACTTAACTATGCCTCGCCGGGCTACCGTTGGGCGACGCCAACCTAGCGGTGGCCCTCGCCGGTGGCTGGGTGAGCTCGGTCTCGCTAGATTTGGGCGAGCTCGAGCTCGTCGGGGGCCGGCGACGCTCCAGCGAGGTCACCGGCCCTCGTCTGCTGGTCGCCGGATATGGCCAAGACTGGCGACCGGCCGAAAGGAAGAAGAAGGAAAGAAAAAGAAGAAGAAAAAAAGAAGAGAAAGAAAAATTGTTTTTCGGAATTGTTCGCAAACAAGAAGCAACTTTTCTACTTCTTGTTTATGTTCAAATCTATTCTCGAGAACAAAAAAAATATATATTTTTTTGTTTCCGAGAACAAAAGATTTTACCAAATACATTTTTTCTTCTTTTTTGTTCCCAGAACAAAAGAACAAAAATTTTTGTTCCGAGGGAATAGAAACACTTTTTAACAAACAGACTCTTAGGCTGTTTGTTAATGTTCTTTTTTTCTGTCTATAAACAAAATTTCTATTTTTTTGTTCCTGGAACAAAAAAGAACAGAAACGCGTTTGTTTGCGTTTTTTGTTCCAAATCTATTTTGTTCCCATGAACACTTTTTGGACAGAAACAAGAAATAAGAAAAACTTGTTTTTGTTTCTAACAAAAATTAAGAACATATTTTCTCCCTCCTCTCTTTTTCTTCTCTTTTTTTTTTTTTTTTTTTCTTTTTTCTTTTTCTTTTCTTTGGTCGGTCACCGGCCTCGGCCATGGCCGGCGACCTACCAAAGAGGGCCGGCAACCTCGCCGGAGCGTCGCCAGCCCCCGATGAGGCCGAGCGTCACCGGCCCCTGGCGAGGCTCGGCCTTGCCTTGGCTGGGCGAGCTCGGGCTCGCCCGGTTTGGGAGCCCGAGCTCCCCAGACACCGGCGAGGCTCGGCCTTGCCGGGCCACCGCCAGGCCGAGGTCGGGAGAGCTCGGGCTCGCCTAGATTCGACGAGCCCGAGCTCGCCCAGCCAAGGCGAGGCCGAGCCTCGCCCAACCACGGCGAGGCTCGGCCTTGCGGGCCGGCGAGCCTCGCCGTGGCTGGGCGAGGCCGCTGGTCGCCGGCCATGGCCGAGGCCGACCGGCCAAAAGAAGAAAAAAAAAGAAAAAAGAAAAAGGAAAGAAAAAAAGAAAATAAAAGAAAAATATTAAAATATTAAAATATTAAAAGAAACAAAAAAAGAATACAAATTTACCAAACGTGTTTCTGTTCATTTTTATTCCCGAACAAGTTTACAAACGCGTTTTTGTTCAAAAATTGTTCCCTAACGTAAACACTTTTTTCTATTTCTGTTCCTTGGAACAATTTTTAAACAGAAATGTTACCAAACGCACCCTTACTTTCCCTTTTCTTGTTCTTTTTCTTTCTTTCTTTATTTTGGGGGTTGGCTTATTAGATACCATGACTTTGGTACTTAATAAGTTCTACCTACTATTGGATTTGAACCAATGACTCCCGCTGTATAAAAGTAATACGCTAACCATTGTGTTTAAGTAGGTCATTTATCATCACAAAGAGAAACGAAAAGAACTCATCCCATCGCATCTCATAATTTGATATTCTAATGGGTTTAATGTGCCTACTTAGCTTGGGCTGTAAGCTAGCAAAGGGTACCAAGTAATCTCGCAAGCTTCAATTTTCCTTTTGGCTTGGACTGATTGAGAGCAGGGAGGGAAGAAATTTCTGCCAAAGAGGAATGGCTATAGGCAGGGGAAAAGGGGGGTGGTTTGCATCCAGACCACTTCATTTGTCGAAGTAATTTACTGACTAAAAACTTTCTTTAAATTCAAAGGAAAAAAATATTTTTAAGGAAATTTTACGCAAAAACCTACCAGGTTTAGCTATGGCAAACCTTTGCCCTTGAAGTCTTTATCACTACACAATACCCCCCTCCACTTTCGTTTCATTATAGCCGGTAACCTTCTTTTCATTTTAATATAGCCGGTAACTCCTAGTCATGTTATCGGTTTACATATGCAATGCACATGGCTTGTGAGAGGCAACGTGTATTTTTAGGAGTCTTTACTCAAAACCTTACCGGCTTGAGCTATAGCATACCTTTGCCCTCGAAAAAGAGAAAATTATTTTAGGAGATTTTTACACAATACCCTATGAGCTTTAACTATAGTAAAACATTTGCCCTCGAACTCTTAGGTTCCGTTTGGTAACATTTTTGTTTTTTCTCAATTTCTGTTCTTTTGTTCTCTGAAAAAAAAAAAAAAAAAAAGAAATCCGTTTGAAAATGTCAATTAATTTTTCTATTCCCCAAAATAGAAAAGTGGTCAGGGGAATAGATTTGGAATAGAAATAAGAAATAGGAAAAGTAGCTTTTTGTTTCTAGGAACAATTTCAAGAAATAAGTTATTTTCTTCTTTTTTTTTTTTTTTCCTTTCTTCTTTTCTTCTTCTTTGCCGACCACCACCCCTCACCACGGCTTGTCGTCAGCTAATCACCACCAATTGTTGGCTGACCACCGCCGCCGGCCGTTGGCCGACCGCCACCAACGCCAATTGCCACTGTCATCGACTATCTTTGATCGCCACCGCCGCCCTCCGACGATCGCCATCGACGGCCATCCACCATTGTTGGCTGATCACTATCGACCAACCCGGTTGATCGTTGCCCCCGCTCACCAACAATGATCGTTGACGCCACTGCCGCCCTCCACCCCCGCCACTGACCAATGTTGCAAATCGACTGTCAATCGCGGCGGTCGATAGCAGTGGACGAAGGGCAGCGTGTCGGCAGCGGTCATCAACGGCAAGTGGTGGTCGGCAGCAATTGGTGACGGCGGTAAGGAAGAATAAGAAAAAAATTAAAAGAAATTCTACATTACAAAAAATTTTGTGAATCGTACCAAACGCATTTCTATTCTTTTTCCATTCCAAGTATAGAAATTTTTTGTGTAGTTATCAAATATGTTTTTTTACTAAGAAATTGTTCCTGAAAAGAAATTGTTCCCCGAAAAGAAATTGTTCCCTCAAGCAAAAGCGTTACCAAACAAACCTTTAATCATTACGCAATATCCCAATCCAATTTCATTTTGCTATAGCTTCTTCTTAACTATCGACAAGTTGTAGCGTGCATGACTTTTAAAGTGTAGAAAAAAATTTATCTCGTTTTCTCAAAGGAAATATCTTTTTTTTTTTTTTTTTTTTTTTTACGTTTGATGTAAAAAAATGGAAGAAAAATTAAAAAAGACCGATTAAATAAATAGGAAACAAAAAAATTAATATGTATGTTTTACAGGGCTAATTGATGTAAACAAATGATTGATAATATAAAAAAAAAAGGATAATTGAAAGGAAATGATGGCAATGACTCAAAAAGAAAATGATGCACCCAATCTATAATGATATAATTTTATTTTTGGCAATCATTTTTCTTTTGGCAGTAATTAATCATTGAATATATTCAAAATATATATTTTTTTGTTTGGTTACTTGACCATTTAGGGTCCGTTTGGTAGCGCTTTTGTTTCGAGAACAATTTCTTTTCATAAATAGTCTTTTTCTATTTCAATCCTCCGGAACAATTTATCAATAAAAGAACGTGTTTGGTAACTATAAAAAATTCCTATTCTCGGAATGGAAAAAGAATAGGAATGCGTTTGGTACAATTCATAAAATTTTTTGTAATGTAAAATTTCTTTTAATATTTTTCTTATTCTTCCTTACGCCGCCAACCGGCCGCCCGCCACCAACGACACCATGATCGATTGACGATCGGCGGTGGTTGGAGGTGGGCGGTCGGCAACGGAAGTCGGTTGAGGGCAGGCGGCAGGGGGGTGGCAGCCAACAAATAAGAAGAAAAGGAAAAAAATAGGGAAAATAACTTATTTCTAGAAATTGTTCCCAAGAACAAGAAGTTACTTTTTCTAATTCTTGTTTTTGTTCCAAATCCATTCCTCAGCTGCTTTTCTATTTCGGGGAATAGAAAAATTAATTGATATTACCAAACGGATTTTTGTTCTTTTTTTCCTAGAAATAAAAGAACAGAAATTAGGAGAAATAGAAACGTTACCAAATAGGGCCTTAAGGTCCGTTTGGTAATACTTGTTTCGAAGAACAATTTCTTTTCGAAATAGTCTTTTCTATTTCTATTCCTTACAATAATTTCTGAATAAAAGAACGCGTTTGGTAATCACACAATTTTTATTCTCAGAATGGAAAAAAAAAAAAATAGGAATGTGTTTGGTACAATCCATAATTTTTTTGTAATGTAAAATTTCTTTTATTTTTTAAATAATTTTTAAAGATTTTTTTTTCTTTTTTTTTTTTTCTTATTCTTCCTTATGGTAGCAATGGACGGCGGTGGTGGGCGGCGATGGCGGTGATGGGTGGCAGCGAGCGGGGTGGGCGTGTGGCGAGGAAGAAGAAAAGAAAAAATAACTTATTTCTAAAAATTATTTTTAGGAAGAAGCAACTATTTTTTTCTATTTCTTATTTCTTTTCCAAATTTATTCCCCGACCACTTTTCTATTATGGGGAATAGAAAAATTAATTGATATTATCAAACAGATTTATGTTCTTTTCAATTCTCAAGAAGTCAAAGGATAGAAAAACAAAAGAATAAACGTCCCAAACAAACCCTTAAGTTTTGTTAGCAAAGCCCTTTTTCCTTTTTCTACTTGACTATGTTTCTTTTCTCTAAAATGTCTATATATTCTTTAGCAAATTCCTAATAGTCTTTACTCATTATGTTATCATCGAGGGACACTTCTTCCGGTGTATTAGTTAATTTATCGTACCCGCTTTTCTTTAATTTATTTTTTTACCCCGAAGTCAAAGGCAAAGGCGAGATTTATTTTGTAAAAAGAAAAAGAAGGAAAGACATGAAAATATACACCACCCCTTGATACCCGAGGGGCATTGTATTTATAAACCAAGAATGTAACCCAAAGTTAACGGCCATAATAAAATGGAAGTTTCAATAAAATAATGCGTGATAGTGTAGTCGCACCTGCGTATTACCCACCCTAAAGTCAGGAGGAGATTTGCGTAATTCTCCTCGATTTTCAAAAGATAATCTATCTATTTGTGAGTACAGTCACCAGCATATTAGATTGAAAATCTCTCATTTTTCTGCGAGTATAAAGGTATGCCTGGCTAGGGGTGAGTATGGTTCGGGTGAGCCGGTTCACCCCTTAACCCTAGGACCAACCCGCACACAAGCCGGGTTCTCGCTTTTTGGACCGAGGACCGATCCGGTGGGTTCGGTCCGGTTCTAGGGTTAACCGAGGACCAATCAATAATTTTTTATTTCATTTTTAATACTCCTTAAAAAAGCGATTGAGGACCAGATTGACTAAATGGGTTCGGTTCGATTCTAGGGTCAACCTGGGACCAATCAATAATTTTTTATTTCATGTTTTGTACTTCTTGAAAGGGCAACCGCGGACCGAACCGACCCAATAGGTTCAATGACGAGTGAGGTTAGCTAAGAAAGGCAAGTGGTGAGGGTTGAGTGGGGTGAGCGTCGAACAGAGTGAGCATCGAGTGTTGAGCGGAGAGCAAGCCAAGCGAGCATCAAGCGGCGAGCGGCATGCTCGCAGCACGAGTGATCCAAAGCGAGTGAGGCGAGTGTTGAGTGGCGAGTGAAGAAATTATTTCTCTCGATTTTGGCAAATTGAAGACTAAGAAGACAAATAAGACAAAAGAAAATGAGTACTAGAGGAGGATGCCGTAAGGAGTTGTTTATGCCCTTTTGGACGCCGTGAGGATTCCTCATAAAAATATTTTCCTTCTTCGTAAATTATGACTGTTGACACCGTAAAAGACATTAAAAATCTAAATTATTAAATAACAATGTAAAATTACTTGAACTACTCACTAAATAATTGTTTAATATTGTTGACGCATTTTATTTTAAAATTTTCTATATAAAAATTATAAATAATATTTAGATAGGGCTGGTCCCGGTTGGGCCACCATAAACTCCTGCGACCCAAGGAAGTTAAGGATCAACCTGCACATCTTTGGCCCAGCATCTTAGACCAGCGACCGCCCCCCTCCCCCGGTAACCTGATCGGGACAAGACAGGGTTGGGCTGGTCCAAGGTCGGTCCAGGGTTGACCCTGGACCGATGCTCACCCCTATGCCCGACTGTTCGAACAAGCCTTTTGTCTTGACATTCAAGGAGCCCACTACCGAGATTCCAAAAGAAAAACGTAGGAACCGACTCCCGTTCCCATCTGTCCAATTTCGCTGTCCAAAACGTCGAGTGCATCCTCACAGTACATTCTGCTTTTCCCTGCTTTTCCCTGCTCAGGACGAGAAAATATCGGGTGGGGGGTGCGCGGTTCCAGTATGTGAAAATCCTGCTTGATTCTCCAAAAGACACGTGTCATCCAACGCCCTCTGCACCAGAAGCCTCCCTCATCTTGCGCCCCCCATCTGTCCTCTCCCCTTCCACCACCATCACCCCACCGCCGTCTCCATCCAACCCTCGCCACTGTTTCAGTCCTCTATCATTGAGATCGAGCTTGGTCGGCGAACTTGCGCCTTGAATCCCCAAAAAAAAAAAATGAAAGATGGCGATTAGGGGTTGGAGACGAGGGTGGTTAGGTTGGGAGGGAGAGAGGAGGGGAATTGGGGGCTTCGCGGGTTGGACAGAGATGGAGCCCATGAATGGGCCATAGAGGGTTGAACAGTTAGAGTGACCTAGCTCTAGAGGTGAACATGTCGGACCGCTCAAATTGAGAATCGCCGGGCCAACCTGGGACCCCAGGTTGGTTTGGCCCGATTTCTTTCATAAAAATGGAATTGATGATTATTGGTATGATTCTCGATTCGGGGGAGGGGGGAATCGAACAAAACCAAACCGACAAACCGAACCGATTTCTTTTTTGAAAAAAAAAATATTTTTTAATTTTTTAAAAATAGCAATAAACCGTAAAAAATAACAACCGTAGTATTTTTTTAATTTTTTTTTTGCTAAATGATTGATTTAATAGGGACCTGACCGACCGTATCAATCAGTCCAGCTTAAGATAGTTCAATTCGGTCCCCGATTCCAAAAATTGGGAACCATTCCTCCTAATTTGACTTCCAGTTCTTGGATGGAATGGAGCCGGATCGGGAATTAATCACCCCTACCTGGCTCAGCGGTAGAATTGGAGAAAGAAGAGAGCGTTGGCAGCGGGGTCGTGCTTCTTGTGGTGGTTGAAGCTCGAATTGCTGCAACTTTGGTTGGCGTTGCCTTGGGATTCCATTTGGTTCTATTGCTTGGCAATTCAAACGCAATTCCTCCTCGTCATCTTCGTCGTCGTCATCATCCCTATCATTAAGCACTGGCTCAAGAATAGGAACCTTTGCTCCTATTTGTCTAATTGTTGTTGCTGTTTTTCTTTTTTTTTTCCCTTTTCTTTCGATTTTTTTTTTTTCACTTCAACGAAGCTTGATAATGATATTCCCTCAAGAAAACTAGACGAGAATACATTTGTACCCATTAAAAGTCATGTCACAGGCTATGACAAAAAGAAAGTGGAGGGGCTTATTGTGTCTTCATTAAGAGTTGATGGGCAAAGGTTTTTGTCGCCACTTCTCAATCTCATAAAATAATAATTTTTTTCCTTTCTCGTTTAAAGAAAGTTTCAGTCAGCAAGTTCCATTGACAAATGAAGTGGTCGAGTGGCCTCTACATACTCAACAAATGGAATTGATGACGGAAACAATAACGGATTGGGAAGAGAAACTCTCAATCATGATAAGAGAAAAAAGCAACTTCGGAACTGTGTATGTCCATGGACGGGAGTCTCTACGAAGTCAAACGAAAGTACCTCATCCTTCAACATGCGAAGAAGGGCGGTCTTCCCTGAATTACCCAGCCCCAAGAGCAAGATCTTTTCTTCCTCCTGCCACAGACTCGGAGGCGCCAGAGCTCCATAGAACCAATCCACCAGAAACATCGCTCCCTCTTTTTTCCCTTTATTTCGACAAAAACCCAAGTGAAAATTCCTGGAAATTTCACCCGACGATGAGAAAGAATCAAGAAAGGCGAGAGGCTGAATCAACTTTAGCCGGAACTAGTTTTGAATTTCTACTCTCCGTTCGGATGCTTGGCGGACAAGCAGAGTTTACCAGTTGCACCGGTAAGAGGGGTACGCATCCTCGGTTGATTGCACCCGTGGCGTGTTGGGACAGGGAATGGAGAGAAAATATTGGGTGGTCCAGGAGCGCCATGTCAGCGTGGTCCCCGACCACTCACGCGGCACCACGTGGAAGCGTGGGCCCACTTGATTCTTCTGCCTTTTTCCCCTCTCTCCTCCTTCCCTCCAATCCCTAGCTTCTTTCCCCTCGCCTAGCCTGCACACGGTTTCTCTCTTGTTTTATTACGGCATGGAAAAAGGAAAGAGAAGCAGACGATTTTTGTTCTTCTCCAGCAGCTGCGAAGCCCATTTCTTTCTCCTCATGAAGGGTTCAAAATTTTGAATCCCAAATTCTCTCTCCGCGCTCGTTATGGCTCCACCGTGCGTCAAGCGGCCGTAAACCCCGCTGTCGCCAACGAACCACACTACGGCCGCCCTTGCACTGGCGCTCGCTCGCTTCTCTCTTCATGCTCGTTGCTACTCCAACGTTCATTCCGGCGTTCATGAAGTGGCCGTTCCCCACTTGAGCTGACGAAGGAGGTGCCCCTGCTCCGGTGCTTACTCTCTTCTCTTACCGTGCTCATTGTTGCTTTGGTGTTCGTGGAGCAGCTGTTCCCCCGCTGTCATCAACAAAGCATGCACCCCTGCTTCAGCGCTCACTCGCCTCTCTCTCCGCGCTCGTTGCTGCTCCGTCGTTTGTCAAGCAGCCGTTCCCCGCTGTCGCCAACAAAGCACATTAAGGCCGTAATAATTGTGCTACGTTGACCGATTGGAGGAGAAGGGAGGGCCGTTTCTTCTTGAGGCGGAGGGAGGGGAGCAGAGATTAGGCCGTGGTGGGGTGGGAGTGGAGCCGGAGGCACATGTCCTACCACTGCACGCTGCGAAGTCGGTCAGCGATTGAGCTCGGTGACTAGGCACAGCTGTTGCCCGCTTCTTCCTCATTGCACTAGGTGCTGGTGTTGGCCTGGCAGTAAATGTTTGCATTTTTCCCATCTAGGCTGGCGAGGACTTGCATAAGTTAGTGGTTAAGAACTTCATGGGGTTGCAACATCTTTGGAAGGTTCACCCTTGGTTTATAATTCTGTTTTCTAAAGATTACTAAAAATTCTCTGATTAGTTATTATGTCTATTCTATTTTGCTTCTCATCCCTCCTGTTCACTTTATCTAATTTTGCTTCTCATTAGGTTATGTTAATGGGTACCTCAATTGTATTGAATATGAAAGGGTTCCCTCGAAAATTATTACTTATCAGGCCTCCGATGATCCACTTTATAATGGTTACAGAGCAGCTGTAGAATCCACAAGCAAAGAAGATGCTCTGGTAATTTTCTGCTCATCTGCTTTATTTGAAATATTAGTTGATCTTGTTTTCTTATTCTTCCCATTTTCCATTCTGTTATGCGAGAAGTTGGGTTTTGCTATCTGGGAGCCACCTCATGGTCCATACAGAGCATTTAGGTATCCCTGGAAGAACTATGTTAAAGTAAGCGGTGCACTGAGGCATTGTGCATTCATGGTCATGGCATTGCACGGATGCATACTTGCTGAAATCCAGGTATGGCTCTTTGTGTTGTTAAGTTCATCTCAATGGCTATTCCTGCCTAATGTACCATCATAAGCTTTTCATATATTGTTCTTTAGATACTCTGTTTTCTGCGTGTCCTTAACAAATAAGAATATATTAGTTCTTTCATTCGATATCAAGTCTACCTATGCCCACTTTCATTGTAGGAGAAATCACTCATTTCTCTTTCTATATTTTTCTGGCAGAGATTTTGCACTTCAACTGACAATCTCTGCAGGAATTTAGTTTAAAGCCCCCATTCTTTTAGTTCTAGCTGTCACATTGTGGGGGAAGCATGTCGTTTACCACTTTTATTTTACTCGAATGAAATCTTGTGTTTTATCCTTTCACTTATAGAAGAATGAGGGATGCTATACCATTGTTTCTTAAGTACCACCGAAGTCTTTGAAAGGTACTTCTGAAGTTGTGGCTGCTGCTGGTGTAGATGTGTAGATGCAGAGTTTCTTTGTCTTATTGACAACACTGCATACGACCTTTGTTGTTATGAACTCTGTTGTTTGTCTCAACTGCCTGTGTGGTTTGGCGGCATCTGCATGCAAGGCTTATTTGCGCACACCCACATGCATCCACCACGTGTGTGTGTTTAGGTCTTCGAATTACCGGTGATCAGTCTGATGTTAGGTCTTTTTGGTTCTAATTTTCTGTGCTGTAATTTGCAACTCCTGATGTATCAATGATATTGACATGGAATGCTACGGATTCAACAAGATGGCATAAACCGTGGGTCTGATTGAGCACCATTGTTGATTAACATGCTATGAGAAAAAAAGTGGTGCTCATATTCAACTATGCTGAACAGAGGCCCTGAAGTTTTTTATGCAAATAGTTGACTAACTTTTAAAAGATATTTTTGAGAGGCTGTATGTAATTTAGTTTTTTCTCTTATTAATATATAAGCATTCATGAATATAAGAACTTGCTAAAGGATTGAGCATTTTTATCAGAGGTGTGGGACTATTGTCATGCGCTGATGTATCGTTGTTATGAAGCAGATTAAGACAAGTAGACATGTGAGATCAATGCCTAGGCTTAGATAGTTCAATAAATTCGTTATTACAATTGTTAAGATATTGGAGTAGATGTTACCGACTTCTTTGTCTGTCAAAAGCTGGGTGACTTTGCATTGCCTTGATTGTCTGCATGTCTATCTTCCATTTGCAGGCTCCAGCTGAGCGAAGAGAGGTCTTTCGCAATGAGCTGCAGCGGGTGGGTACTGAGAGAAAGTCAGGGTACTCGAGAGAGGTCTTTGAGACTGGACTGTTGAGGAAGCCTTTCGGCATCAAAGTGGACTGCTGGTTTTATAAAGTTAACGAAGCCAGGGTACTCGAGAGAAAGTTAGTCATGACTGGATTAGAGAAACGATCCCTGCTGGACCCAATTTTAATATGAAAATGCAAGAAACGATAAACGAATCAGGAGCTTATCACAATGGCCTATGACCATCAAGATGTTGAAATATACTAAATTTTCTTATGTATTCTATTTTTGCCGCTGTCTTGCTTCCAGAACTGGCAACACAAGCATATACTTCTAGCAACACAATTATTGCTTTTTATGCTTGTAAGAATTCCCTTGTCTCATGTGCTGTTTTTTTTTTTTTTTTTTTGGTCAGTATCTCATGTGCTGTTTAGGAAGCTTAATTGTTGAGCACATGTACTCTATTTTTGCAATTATAAATAATAGATTGTTTGGAGTGTTAATCCATGAAAGGGATTAAGGCCACAAAAGTACTCGAAGAAACCATTCATTACTCTTTTCGATCTGCCCGCTTCATTGATGACAATTTCATGGATATGAATGTTGGAAACATTTAACGCGAGAGAGAAAGAAAGAACCAAAGGGAGAGTAATTGAGTCAGCTTTGGCCAATGGCAATGCGATGAAGATAATGAACGCAAATCCAAGAATACAATTGTAACTATTTGATTAAAGCTATCAAAATAACAAGCTCCAAACATCTATACATTCGATGCTAAGATCTTGGAAACAGAAAATAAAATCTCTGTCATAAAAAAACGCAAGGCAAAGCAATCCTACCCTCATCAATTTTGTGAAACCATTGTACTACAACCATCTTATTGCCCTTGGAAATCTCGAACATATCATTTACGTAAGCAACCAGTTGTTTATCTTGTTCGGCAAGAACGTATACAAAGCCATGAACCTGAAATTATTGAGAATATAATAAGACACAGCGAGACATTCATGCCAAACAAAGAGAAAGGATAAAGAAAAAGAAACCAAGATCAAAATAGAACTTACAGAGACACTTCCTTCAAGGAGTTCAGACTAGATAACTGGTGAGTTTGTCATAGTCACTTTATATCACAATCTAAACAGATGATGGCTGAAACATTTGACCAGCTGGAAAGCTTTCCTAATGTAGGATACAACCAAAGATATATGAATATGTAGAAACTATCAAATTGATGAGAACATAAAGGTGCAATATCCTGACCTCAATCTTTCTATTATTCAATAAACGAATTTTCCCCTAAGCTAATGCAAATTGCATATACCTAACTCTAGAAGAAAAATCAAAAACATATTATTCTGTCTTTACGAGGCAGTATATGTACTTTAGAAATTACATAAATTGACCAAAAGGTGAAACAGCTTTTAGGTGCCACATGTAGTTCCTGGCACTGAAACCTCAATCATCCACCCCCCAAAAAAATAAATACATAAATGTATGAAACAAACCCCCAAGAACCTTTGGCATCAATGAGACATTGCGTAATTGTTTAATTTCAATTAACGTGTAGATGGGCAATTTGTCACGGGTTACAAATGTCAGCTTAAAAAGTACATATAGCTCACTTTATTGGCAAATCAACAGGAAGATAACATAGTAGCATGAATAAAGATGCTTTTAGCTCACTTCATTGGGTAACATTGAAAGATATAAAGCTAGACTCGTTGCCAAATGATTCACTCAAAAGGAAGGAATCGATTACACGGAAACTTTTTCTCTTGTATATAAAAAAAAAAAAAAAATTATCTTCGTATTGTTTTGGCATTGGTTGCCTATTTTGATATAGAATTATATCAAATGGATGTGAAAACGGCGTTCCTCAATGGAGAACTAGAGGAGGAGGTTTACATGAAACAACCTGAAGGATTCTCTTCTAGTAAAGGTGAGCATTTTGTGTGCAAGCTTAAGAAATCTATATATGGATTGAAACAAGCATCCTGCCAATGGTACTTAAGGTTTCATGATGTCATCTCTTCATTCGGCTTTGTAGAGAATGTCATGGATCAATGTATATACCAAAAGGTTAGTAGAAGCAAAATTTGTTTCCTTGTGCTATATGTGGATGATATTCTACTTGCAACCAATGATAAGGGGTTGCTACATGAGGTGAAACAATTTCTCTCTAAAAGTTTTGACATGAAGGATATGGGTGAGGCATCTTATGTCATTGGCATTAAGATCCATAGAGATAGACCTTGAGGAATTTTAGGACTATCTCAAGAAACCTATATCAATAAGATCCTAGAGAGATTTCGGATGAAAGATTGTTCACCAAGTATAGCACTCATTGTGAAGGGTGACAGGTTCAATTTGAACCAATGCCTGAAGAATGATCTAGAAAGGGAACAAATGAACAACATTCTATATGCTTTTGCTATCGGAAGTGTCACGCCCCGATCCTCCGAGCGAGTGCCCATCCCTCTTTGGTCGTTTAAATAGCGACGTCCCATGACGCATCGTCGACGCATTCATTTTAATACGCATGCGGAAGCAGATAAATAAATCCCTAGACAAAAATTCAATGGGATAGGAAAGCAGGGCCACAAGTCGCAACCAAAACGAGCCTTTTATAAACACTTCAAGTTTATACAAAATACTAAGCTGATTACAAAAGATCGGCTCCAAGAAAAGGGAACAGTCCTATGACTCACTAGTCAGACACTTTTGCTGATTCTCCGGTCTCTTCTCAACTGTCTCCAGAGCTTCGGGTCCTCCTCAACTGCTATTTAGGGACCTAAAAATGTTATCCCACAACGGGATGAGACGACGTCTCAACAAGTTCAACCCCCTAAGACCTAACTAGGAAGAAAATACGCTCTGAGGGCTGCCTAAGCACAGCCACGAATCAGAGAGCTTACCTTGACCTCGCCTCCTTCCCCTAAAGTTAATTCAATAAGCAATCATCGAATCACATCAAATCAAGAATTCAGATCGAATCATTGATCAATCGACTCAGTCGATTACATGTCAACCAGACCATTCCTCAGTCATCTCAATTACTCAATCCCAACGCTGAATTATGGCTCAGCGAGCACGACCTACTAAATCTTGGCGGTAATGCTGAATTACAGCTCAGTGGGCACAACAGATTCCAAATTCAGTGGTAATGCTGAATTACGGCTCAACGAGCACAACCTAGATTAGGTGGTAATATTGAATTATGGCTCAGTGGGCACAATCGATTCCAAATTCGGTGGTAATACGGAATTACGGCTCAGTGAGCACAACCGATTCCAAGCTCAGTGGTTTTCTTGATCTAACCCACAACATCACATGATTATTTACCCACAGCCAACAACATTACACTTCTCAACTCGATTCCTCAATTAACAAGGCATCTTGGCCTATTTCCCTCATATTAAGGGCACCTGATAAAAATAATCGTGTGTGGGTACACGGTCGGCTTTAGCCAAAAGTATAATATCTTTACTTTCAAAATTCCCACCATTTATATAGTCGATAAAAACATTTTTGGGGCTATAAACCGATGTCCAGTTATTTTCTAATTAAATACTGAAAACAAATCAATTTAGGAATAAATTCCTAAATTCACAAATCATACACAATCTGCACAAATTAGAGCTTAATTAAATAAATAGATTACACCACCGCACAAGATAAAATTCCTGGGCACCTGGCTATTCCGGTCTAATTTCCGGAAAATAAATAAATAAATAATTAATTACGGAAAATAATTAATAAATGCAATAATTAGGGACTTAGGCCCATAAAACCTAAATAAAAGCCGAGACGAGCCCAAAAAATTTCCAAACCACTCTAGATAAATACTAGAGCTTGTCTAGGCCCTAATTGCACTAACTATCCACCTAACATGCATCAGTAATTAATTAAATTCACTAATCTAATCTAACTAACCACCTAAACCATGCTTAACCTAAACTAATCAACCCTTAAGCGTCATTAACCTACTAAGTGAGAATTAGTTAGTTAAACTCACATGTTAAACTATCCGCTCGGATCAAAACGACGGGGATGCGGAGGGGCTCGATTAACTTTCAAATGATCCGCAAATGGGAAGGCCTAAAAATGGCCTCACAAAGCCCACAACCCTTGCTGAAAATAGCCTCATAAATTGGGTCCAAAGAGCGGCAACGGTGGCTGGTTCGGGCACGGTTCGAGGCTAGGTTCGGTGACCGCGGGTGGGGGTGCGGGCCGTGACTGAAACGGCCATGAACCGAGCTAAGTTGGTTGCTGGACTTGCTGAAATGGAGCCGCTGTTGGGCCTAGGATGGGCTGGAGCGGAAGAGGAGTGGAGCAGCTTCGTGTTTGTTGGGTGCGGCTAGTGGTTCGGTGAGAAGCCGCACGTGAAGTAGTAGCAACCGAAGACAAAATGGTGGGGTTTGGGTAAGTTCGGTGGGGGCAGAAGCATGCGAAACAATTGAAAAATAATGAAGAAGCAGAAGCCGAAGTAGCCTGGGTGTCGCTGAAACTGGCGGGGCCGAAAAGTGAAAGGGACCGAGAGAGAGAAAAGATAAAACCGAAGCAGCCAAAAGTGTGTTGACTCCAGCTGGTGTATCGTCGAAGAAGACCGAAGAATGAAAAAGAAATCAGGGCAGTTGGCGGAGAAGAATTGACCGAGTGGGATAAATGGAAAAGAGAGAGAATTGTGTGGATGAGCTAGGTCCACCGAATTTGGTGAAGGAGGATGGCCGGTCAAAAAGCAAGAATATGCTAGAGAGAGAGACGTGCATGACATGAAGAGGGGAGACCAAATTCACAAAGGTCCAAAAAGTCACAATGAAGACCACCAAGGGGAATAGTTGGCCGAAGGAAGAGGATTTTGAAATCAAAATTTCTTAAACAAAGTTTATTAATCCTTAATTTCAGCTCAACTTCAAACAACTTTGTCAATTGGTCATCCTAGGACCAATTTATTCACCATCTTGCACAATTTGAAGTCCAATTGAGAATCAAAATAAAACAGTCCCTCAAACCTCCGAATTTCCCTCAATTCCGAATTCTATTTCATTTTTCTCGGAATCCGATTTTCCGAACAAATTTCTCCGATTGAGGTCCGATTTGTTTAGGAAAAAGCCCACAAAATTCCTTGTCACTAACTCACTCACACTAGATGTCAAAATTCCCTTCAAATTGACCAATCCGAATTTCCATTCGTTTTTGAATCGATTTTCCGTAAAAATCCCGAATTCCCCGGAAATTCCTCAAAAGGTGAGTCAACGTTCCTAAAATAACTCGTGACATGACAAAACTTTCAATTTCCGAAATCGAGTTCAAATTCGCGGTTAGTTTCAATCACACGCGATTTTAGCGACCTGGCCTTTTATCGTGGCAGGCTTTCGGGAATTTTTAAGACAATCGAATCTCAGTAGTCGATTTTCTTTTGAGCCACATGTACCTCTTTGACACATTGGCTACTATCGGTTGTCGTAAAAATCTCAAGGTTTCAAATACGGACACAGGGCGCCAAAACAATAGAAAAATTGGTCTAGTACCGATCGACGAGAATTTTGCAAATTAGTGGAATCACCCACTTTTAGCCACATATCTCAGTCGAACCGACCTATCTCCGATCTCTGATAGGTTTTTGACTGTGCCGTAATGACTTTTGCAGACCAGCACGGTCAAGCAGTCGATTCCTAGTCGAATTCCCAAGTCTATTGCACTTGTATTTCTTAACGGCTTCACCTGATAGACTAGTTATCTCGTGAGTGGCCATCTCAAAGAAAAGCACTATAGTCATGTCGATTAAAAGCCCAACTTATCCAATCGAAATCAGAACCTAAAAATCACGATGTCACAGAAGCTTGATTTATGCTCGATTTGCACTCGACCCGACATCACTTTTGCTATAGGAATGTTGGGAAGATATCGAGTAATCTAGGTATAGATCACTGGAAAGTTGCAAAGAAAGTGATGAGATACCTTCAAGGTACCAAAAGCTACATGCTTATGTATAAACGGACTGACAGCCTAGAAGTAGTCGGTTATTCGGATGCGGACTCCGCGGGCTGCGTTGATTCACGAAAATCAACATCTGGATACATTTTTATGTTAGCTGGTGGAGCCGTGTCATGGAGAAGTGCCAAGCATACTTTGACTACTACTTCCACTATGCAGGCTGAGTTCGTTTATTGTTTTGAGGTTACCTCACATGGTGTATAGTTGAAGAGTTTCATTACTGGGCTTATAATTGTTGATTTTATTTTGAGGCCATTAAGAATATATTGTGACAATTTAGCTACGGTTTTAATGGCTAAAAATGCCAAAAGTGGCAGCCGAAGTAAGCATATCGACATAAAGTATTTAGCCATAAAGGAACGTGTTAAGGATAATAAAGTGGTCATTAAACATGTTAGCACTGAATTGACGATAGCTGATCTTTTAACTAAAGGCATGCTACCAATGAAGTATAAGGATCATGTAACTAGTATGGGAATAGGTCCCATCATGTGATTTGTTGTCATATGGACGATTTTTGTTGTATGAAACTCTTATTCTATTGTAATGTTGATTCTCAATTTTGGTGTACACATTTTGTTGTTTATGAGAATAACATTTATCATTGGTTTTAGAATAAACATGGGGTTTATTCATTAAGATGTATTGTCATATATAGGCTGACATTAAAGAAATAAGATGCATTGTGATATATGGAAGATATTACTCACTCTTAGAGGATATGTCGACATGATCCATGTTTTTTGTTTCTTTTCTTCAAGCATAAAGTTTTTCGTGGAATTAGTTGGATAATCCGTATGATGAAAATGATGGGATCAAGTGGGAGAATGTTATTTATTTTTGTTATCCCACATTTCATATCCACATTTTCTTTTTAAAGTGACGGTTATTCAACATGTAGTTTTTCCACATTTCGTACATTTTCGTGACAACTGCCATTTGGTAACCGTCTTGATGGGAGACGGTATATATAAAGGAATGATCATTCATTTCTAACGAGGCAATTACAAGGTCTAACACAAACCCTCTCTTTTGGAATACACCATCAGTATATTGAGGGAATTGTGTTAGTAGCGTGTGCTCGATATTTATTTGAATTTTCAGGATTTTTCGACGAACGTGAATACGAACAATGGCTGGAGGTTTGTCTATAATTGATCTTGGCTTTCGCATTTGATTATTATGTCTTACACTGTACTGCTAATGGCATATTAAGACAGCTTCTCAACTATATTTTCACATTGGCCCGTTTCCAAACAGGTCAAGTTTTTTAGAGAAGATAACTTGTCTAACCTGATACCACATGTCATGTTTTACACATAACACGCTACTTCCATGCGCACCGATGAAAATTGAGTAGATGTTTAAGTCCTCCATTGACGTCAAAGTCTATCCACATTGGCAATTCATCCAGTCTTCTCCTTTGCCGTGTTTCATCGTAAGGAAAAATCTTCTCCAAAATTGCTATCGCTTCAAGTGGAATGTGTCCACATACAAGAATTATGGTGTTTAGATTTTGATCCGATTGGCCGTCCGATGCCTAAGTAACGGGAGAGGAGAGTGTATGGCGGGAAGTATCATGTTAAATTACGCTCGAGCCAAATACAGAAAACGCACTCGCTGGATAAAATTTTGTTTTGGGTCTTGGATGTTTTCGTGGGACTCCATGAGGGATTACAAAAGAGGAAATAAAATAGAATAAAAAAAAAGGGAGCAAAGTTTCTTCTTTATCTGCAGGAGGAGGCCGAATAAGGTTATTTACGTGGGGCCCAAAGTCAAGTCTTGACTTTTGGGCACACACATATAAATATAAAGCAACGTCTCTAGGAAGAAAAGTTGCTGAAGCCCTCTGCATGTAGAAAAAGAAAGGAGCGTTGATTGCTGAAGCCCTACGAAGAGGATACGTACATGAAAGAAAAAAAATGGACGATGTTCTTGCTTTGACATACGTAAAGCATTTCGTTTGAGCTTGAACGCGTGGTGATTTTTATGTAGTGAGTTTATGTTCAAGTGAGTTGTTTATTTATAAACACTTTGGGTTTGGGGTTAAATTTAGGTGTGGGACACACTCGAGCGTGTGAGCGATTGTAAATTTTGATTCTTCGATTATAGTGGATTATTTGCTGATGGCTCTCCCCATGGACGTAGATACCGATACTCGGACCGAATCACGTAAATTTCTGGTGTCCTTATATTTCTCGTTTATTTCTCTAGAGTTTGTGCGTTGACGTAAATTGTAAGATCCTGTCGTTTACGTGTATAGTATTCCAACAATCGGTATCAAAGCTTGGGATCAGATTTCTTGATTGTGATTTGGAGCTTTTACTTGTCTGATTATTATCTGGAAATTCTATTACTGCAATTACGTCTGAGAGGAAATCTGAAATCGAGAAGTTTAATAGGAGCAACAACTTTGTGTTATAGAGCATCAAGATGCGGGCATTACTGACAACTCAAGGTTTGGCCAAGGCACTGGATGGTGAAGATGAGTTGTCTATTATAATGAAAGCCTCAGAGAGGGTAGAGCTAATGGAAAAAGCAAAGAGCATAATCCTGTTAAATTTGTCGGATGAGGTCTTAATAGAGGTTGCTGAGGAGAAGGATGTCGCGGCATTATGGGCAAAACTTCAAGCACTTTATGTGAAGAAAGGTTTGAACAACCACTTGTACATGTTGAAGAAGATGTTTCAATTTAGATATACTTAAGGTACATCTATCAAAACCCACCTAGATGAATTTAATAAACTCATGATAGATCTGAAGAACGTTGGTAAGATACTTGATGATGAAGAACATGGCATGATGTTGTTAGCCTCATTACCAGAGTCATGGGAGCACTTTACTGATTCACTGTTGTAGGGGCATACTATGATTACCTTAGAAGAGGTAAAGTCCGCCTTATTCTCTAAGGAGTGGTAGAGAAAGTTGCGAGATGACGGTTTAGCGCAAGGAGTAGCACAAGCACTGACAATTCGGGGGTAGAGAACAACATCGAGGGCATAGTAGCAGCAGAGGTAAAAGCAGATTGAAATCACGCCATAAAAAGTCCAAGGGACTCGTGAAGTGCTTTGAGTGTCACGAGAAGGGACACATCATGAGAGATTGTCCAAAGCGGAGGAATAAAGCTGATAGGCAGAATGTCACAAGTAGTGTGGCAAATGTTGCCGAGGGGAGCATTAGTGATGCAGAAGCTATTTTATGTGTGACTACTGCTTCGTCAGGAGACGAATGGGTGCTAGATTTGGGTGTTCTTATCATATGACACCTCATAAGAACTGGTTTATTACTTACTAGACTGCAAATGGTGGTAGAGTTCTTTTGGGGAATAATGCAGTCTGTAAAGCTGTGGGGATAAGGACAATTCGGATTGGGATGCACGATGGGGTGGTGCGCACATTAATAGATGTGTGGCATGTACTAGAGCTCAAGAAGAATCTTATTTCTCTGGGGACACTTGATGACATCGGGTGTAGGTACACCGTTGGAGGTGGAGTACTGAAGATCTCTCGAGATGCCATAACAGTGATGAAGGGGAAGCAAGTGAATACTCTCTATCATCTACTGGGAGAGACTGTGATCGGAACCGTTGCAGTTTCATCAAGTGAGTTAGACTCTAACTTGACTCAATTATGGCATATGCATTTAGGGCACATGAACGAGGCAGGTATGACGATGCTGAGTGAAAGGGGGTTGTTAAAGGGTCAAAAGACAGGGAAGCTGGACTTATGTGAGCATTGCATATTTGGGAAGCAGCACCGAGTTAAGTTTACTACAGCTATTCATTCGACCAAACGACCAGTTAAATATATTCATTCAGACGTTTGGGGCCCGTCTTCGGTTCCTTCCAAAGGAGGTGCCCGATATATGCTGACATTTATCGATGATTATTTGAGGAAGGTATGGGTTTACTTTCTGAAGCACAAATATGAAGTGTTTGATCGGTTCAAGAAATTTAAGGCATTGATTGAGAAGCAGTCAAATAAACAAATCAAGTGCTTGAGAACCGATAATGGCATGGAGTTCTGTGGTAAAGATTTTACCGAGTTCTGCGAGAAAGAAGGTATTGTGAGACACCGCATAGTACCTGGGATATCATAGCAGAATGGCGTGGCAGAACGGAAGGACAGAACTTTGCTTAAGCGAGCTCGATGCATGCTTTTGCATGAAGGACTTGGCAAGGAATTTTGGGTCGAAGTAGTGAACATGGCATGTTACTTGGTTAATCAATCTCCATCATCTACTATCGAGTGGAAGACTCCTGAGGAAGTATGGTCGGGAAAACCTGTTGATTACTCCGGATTATGTATATTCGGATGTCCTGCATATGCTCATGCGAGTGATGGTAAGCTTGAGCAGAGGGCAAAGAAGTGCATATTTCTGGGTTATGCACATGGGGTGAAAGGCTACCGGCTGTGGTGCACCAATCCTAGATCACCCGATTTTCTAATCAGTATAGACGTGATTTTCAACGAGACTGCAATGCTTCAACAGAGGAGTTCTGAGACACAACCAGCGGAGAAGATGGATCATGGTATCATTAGTGAGGTGGAGCTTCAGGTGGAGACTCCGGAGACCTCGAAGGTAACAGAAGTTGAGATTGCAGATGAAGCCGCAGTTCCTGAAGTTGGTGATAGTGAACAACAAGCAAAGCCGCAGCACACTATAGCCGCAGATAGACAGAGAAGGCACATTAAATCACCGGTACGTTATGGTTATATAGATATTGCTTATGCATTGACTGTAGGTGATGAGGTGGAGACATATGAGCTTTCGTCTTACTCTGAGGCAATGGCTAGTTCGGAGTCATCGCAGTGGCTAGGGGCTATGAGTGAAGAGATGGAATCACTCGATTGAAATCAGATATGGGAGCTGGTCAAAGTACCCAAGAGCCAAAAGATTGTCGGAAGTAAATGGGTCTTTAAATGGAAAGAGGGCATTCCCGGTGTCGAGGCAGCAAGCTATAAGGCGAGACTTGTGGCGAAGGGATATACACAGCGTGAGGGCATTGACTACAATGAGGTGTTCTCTCCTGTGGTAAGACATACTTTTATTCGTGTTTTACTTGCCTTAGTTGTTTCGCAGGATCTCGAGTTAGAGCAGCTAGATGTGAAAACTGCAATTCTTCACAGTGAGTTGGAGGAGCAGATTTACATGAGGCAACCAAAGGGATTTGCTATTCCGAGTAAGAAAGATCATGTTTGCTTGTTGAAGAAATTTTTGTATGGGCTAAAACAGTCTCTTAGGTAGTGATATAAATATTTTGATGCTTTCATGGCTAGTCAAGACTACACAAAAAGTCAGATGGATAGTTGTGTCTACTTTAGGAGATTGGAGAATGGTTCTTTGATTTATCTACTTTTATATGTTGATGATATGCTGATAGCAGCTAAGAATATGTCTGATATTGATGTGCTGAAGAGACAGTTAAATGCTTAATTTGAGATGAAAGATTTAAGTGTTGCAAAGAAAATATTGGGTATGAAGATTTTGTGTGACAGGACTGCAGGAGTTTTATGTCTATCTCAGAATAAATATATTGAGAAGATCGTGGCACGTTTTAATATGCAGTCAGCAAAATCTGTAAGTACACCTTTAGCAAATCACTTTAAACTTTCAGATAAATTATCACTGCAGACTAAGGAGGAGGAGGAGCATATGTCCCATGTTCCTTTTTCTAATGCCGTAGGTAGTATTATGTATGTTATGGTGTGCACTATGCCTGATATTTCACAAGCTGTGAGCATGGTTAGTCGCTATATAAAGCGTCCTAGTAAAGCTCATTGGGAAGTTGTGAAGTGGATCCTTAGATATTTGAAGGGGACAACAGACGTGGGTATAATGTAATCAGAGGAACAGTAATGGCAGTGAGACCACTGGTTTTGTGGATTCGGATCACGCCAGTGACTTGGATGATTGCAGGTCTTTAGCAGGGTACGTGTTTACGCTAGCAGGTGGTGCAGTTAGTTGGAAAACGTCCTTATAGGATCAC
Source organism: Eucalyptus marginata (assembly GCA_014182565.1). NCBI lineage: Eukaryota > Viridiplantae > Streptophyta > Magnoliopsida > Myrtales > Myrtaceae > Eucalyptus > Eucalyptus marginata. Next base: position 5,227,884 of record CM024585.1, read on the forward strand.
ATTGCCTTGTCTTCGACTAAGGCAGAGTACATGGCACTAACCTTTATAGCGAAGGAAGCGATATGGTTACAAAGTTTGCTCTCGAACTTTGAGTTAGAACAGAAAAGTGTGGATATACACTGTGATAACCAAAGTGCGATATATTTGGCGTATAATCCAGTTTATCGCGAGTGAACGAAGCATATCAATATCAAGTACCACTTCATCTGAGATGTCTTAGCTAAGGGTAATGTTCTTGTCAAAAAGATTGTTACAGCAGATAACTCAGCAGACATGATGACTAAGTCTGTTCCTTTGGCGAAGCTCAAGCTACGCTTGAGCTTTATTGGCGTCTGTGAAGAGTGAGTGCCCGCCGGGGCGTTGGGAGAGCAGCATGGATGATGAGCACTATAACTTGGCTTCAAACATCGAGTCAAGGTGGAGAATTGTTAAATTATGTCTCGAGTTTGAGTGTTTGCAAAACGCAATTCGCTTGGATAAAATTTTGTTTTGGGTCTTGGATGTTTTCGTGGGACTCCATGAAGGATTACAAAAGAGGAAATAAAATAGAATTAAAAAAAAAAAAAAAAAAAAGGAGCAAAGTTTCTTCTTTATTTGTGGGAGGAGGCCGAATAAGGTTAGTTACGTGGGGCCCAAAGTCAAGTCTTGACTTTTAGCCACACACATATAAATATAAAGCAACGTCTCCAGGAAGAAAAGCTGTTGAAGCCCTCTGCACGTAGAAAAGAAAGGAGCGCCGCTTGAGTGAAGCCCTACGAAGAGGATACGTATGTGAAAGAAAAAAAATGGACGATGTTCTTGTTTTGACGTACGTAGAGCGTTTCATGTGAGCTTAAACGCGTGGTGATTTTTATGCAGTGAGTTTATATCCAAGTGAGTTGTTTATTTATAAACACTTTGGGTTTGGGGTTAAATCTAAGTGTGGGAAACACTCGAGCGTGTGAGCGATTGTAAACTTTGATTCTCTGATTATAGTGAATTATTTGTTGCTGGCTCTCCCCGTGGACATAAGTACCGATACTTGGACCGAACCACGTAAATTTCTGGTGTTCTTATTATTTCTCGTTTATTTCTCTAGAATTTGCGCGTTGACGTAAATTGCAAGATCCTGTCGTTTACGCGTATAGTATTCCAACATACTATGTGAGGAAGGAGAAGCTTACCTAAGTTGCTTTCATAGTATTTTAAAGTGTGAATTATTTTTGTTATTAAATGTTAATCTACATGTGGTAGTCTAATTATTGCCGGTGGCTGCATGTCATGTCAAGTAGCTAGTTCATGACATGTCATGTCAAACCGCCCTTATTGGCTAATAAGCTCTTGACCTTAGTGGTTCCAGTATCGTCTCTTTCAATGGAATATATTTTACATGGCGTGCATCCTTTTGTCGGATTTACCTGACTCTACTAATAATCTCCATATCATCTCGCCTTAGCCATATTTGTCGGGAAGCACACATGATCAACAGTCCAGACGAGCTTGGTATACCATGCAATGCATCTAGAAGAGAATGAAGTCAAGTCATTATGGAATGCTCCATGAGATGGAGGAATCAATTAAAGCAATAAGGACTTTTCTTGTGCCTACAGGTGCGAGGAAAGTCCTTTAGTAATGAATACTCTCGACTTTTACATACAACGACTCAATTGGCAGAATACCTAAGTCCGAATACTGAACTTTCTATCCAGTGTGAACTTAATTCATACAAATCTATCGAGCAATTTCGAATTCATGGATTTACAATAAGGTCGTCCTTGTATCAAGCAAGTCATTATGGAATGGTCCACAAGAATATGGGATCAATTAAAGCAACTGGGACCTTTCTTGTGTGCGTAGGCGTAAGAAAATTCCTTTAGCAATGGATGCTCTTGACTTCCCCATCCAACAGCTCGATTTGTCGAATATGCGGGTCCCAATGCTGAACTCTCCATCGAGTGTGAACTTATATTCATACTAATCTATCGGGCAATTTCGAATTCATAGATTTACAATAATGTCGTCCTTGTATGTAATAAAGCTACGTTATTGTGAATCGATAAATGAAAACAAGGGATAAGAGACGCAAGACATATGTGGATCCTAAAAGGCCCAAAAGTCGTAAAAAGAAAGAAAAAAAGAAAAAGCTAAACTAATTAAAACAAAGCTCTCGATGCTTACTTGAGACCATATATGTGATAGAAGCCATTGCAGTTCGCATAAATGTTCGATCATTATCGTGTCCATCCGACTTTAATGTTTCTCCATGCTACATATTCATATCGGTCCGATTCCAAGCAGTTTTGTGTCTTTGAGAAAAGATAATTTGTCTAACCCGATATCCCAACAAAGGTCACCATTATAGATTTGAAACTGTTAGGAATTACTGATTCCCTAAAACGGATTCGACACTAAATCGAACCCTTAAAACGAATGCGGAAGACGAGCCTAAGAACAAACATGTATCACCGATCAAAGACACACCACGGAATCGAGCGTACCTTATTGTCCACAGACTAAACACTGATGTTGCGATTCAAGGAGGAAACTGGACACTGTTCTTCAAAGGAGAATTCTTTTCTTCGCTTAGGGAGAGAAGCGATGTGCAAGAGACGTTATTTTAGGGGAACTGTTGTTACATTAGTTTTTGGGAGAGTGAGAGAGAAAAAAGAACGTATGTAACCTTCCAAAAGGTACGTTCATTTTTCTTTTTATATTTTCCCTCAAGTGTCTCCTCCAAATGACGCAACTTCTCAACGTAACACCCCTTCCAAAAGACACAATCTCTCGTATCTAAACAATGCAACCTTTCACATCGCAACCGTTCCCCCATGGGCCCTCATCTTGCGGGCCAGGCTTTTAGGCCCAACATGGGCGGACGGGCCCACTTAGGCCCATCAACACATAACAAAAACCATCATCTCCCACTCGCACATGGTGGGCCGAACAGGATCCTCTTTACCTCTCTGCAACATTCATACCGGTGAATAGTCTATATGACCAGCATACTTTGAGAGCTTGTTGCCATACATCTATTAGGAATATATAGCAGCTCATAATGGGCATCACATTCTGAGTAGATTTAGTATGCAGTACCCTAGATCGATCGATCACATTTATATCTCTCTTGATCTCTTTTTAAATAATGATATATTGTATTCACAATTATGATTATCCCATAAAACAATCATAATTGGTCGACCAGTGAATACAAAACTATAATATGATTCTCCAAATTCGACCTTCCTCTTTCTTTGAAACTCTCAATTTCAATTCAACTTGCTTTTCTAGAAATGTCCCATTAGATCGAATCAATTCATGATCATTGGCAACATTCTAAGATAGCAAACATTGAATAGAAATCTTAAGAATAAGTAAGAGTCATGAGGGCACTAAATTGAGGAACTCTTTTCCTTAAGAGTCTCACACGGCATAAAAATTGAGATCAAACTTTTGCCACTCTTATTGGTCATCTCATGCATACGTAGTATGAAATATGTATTACGGTATTAACTCCTTTCCCATGGAGCGTATGTCTACACCATCAATACTGTACAGATGATAGTTCAGACATACATAATGTCTAACTTGAGTTCATATATTTACTCGTTCACAAAATTCATCAGAACTCACATCTGGCATCATAGACAGATAAAGTAAATATGTGGGTTATTTTACTTTCGGACATAGTAAATATTATGTCCTCATCTTAACACTCAGTTAAGGTGACATATATATTTTAAGCTTGAGCTCTCGATTATCACCTAAATAATAGCTTAAAAAATGTCTCATATCTATTTATCACACAGTAAATAGAGGCGATTACCAATGTGAGTGGGCTAATCTTTTATCTGTCCGACATACTTTATCAACTTAATATAATGCACTGAGCATTAAGATGCATAAACATCAAACAAAGATTCATTGGCATTAATGATGAAAAAACACAAATTCATTAAATGTGAACACTTCAGGGAAATTACAATATTCGCACATCGCCTCTACGCAAATCCTAGAGATTTTACATGACCACAAAACACATCTCTAGGTATTGGCTTTGTCATAGGATCTGCTACCATTCTATGCGTAGATATGTAATGTAAGTTCACATCTTTTCGTGCAACCATATCCTTGACAAAATTATACTTGGTATCTATATATTTGGTCTTGCCTTGATATTTTGGATCTTTGGTGTACGCTATAGCTGCTTGGCTATCACAGTTAACCAATAATGGATTTGCAGCATAACCAATAACACCTAAATGATCGAAAAATTTCTTAAGCCAAACACTTTCTTATACTGCTACTGATAATGCCACGAACTCAACTTCCATCATGGACAAAGCTATACACGTTTGTTTCTTACTGCTTTATGATATGGCGCCATTATTCAGTAAGAAAACAAAACCAGAGGTAGATTTTCTTTTATCTAAATCTCCTCCCCAATCAGCATCCGAATAGCCTTTAAGTTGCAGATCATTTCCTTGATAATTCAGCTTGTAATCAGCAGTTCCCTTAAGATACCTCAGTATTCTTTTAACGGCCTTCCAATGTGCTTGATCTGGATTGAATTGGTATCTACTCACCATTCCAATTGCAAAACATATGTCAGGTCTTGTACACATCATAGTGTATATCAAGCTCCAACAGCACTAGCATAAGGAACATGTTTCATTTGTTCCTTCTCTTGTGGAGTCCTTGGACACAGTCTATGGCTCAATCCTTCACCTTTTGCAATAGGATTATTAATGGGTTTACAATCTTGCATACGAAATCGTTCAAGAACCTTATTTATGTATGTTTCTTGCGAAAGAGATAATGATCTCTTCGAACGATCTCTTGAAATCTTAACTCCAAGGATGTATGCAGCCTCACCCATATATTTCATTTCAAAGTTGGAAGATAACCAACTCTTCATAATATTAACAAACTCCATATTGCTTCCAGCAATTAGTATATCATCAACATATAATGATATGATCACAAATTGATCTTTGGATCTTTTGATGTATACACAATGATCTTCATCTATCATTGTAAAATCATATGCTATTATAGTATTATGAAAACGTATATACCATTGTCTCGACGACTGCTTAAGGCCATATATCAATCTCAAAAGTCGACATACTTTTCCTTCTTGGCCTTCCATAATGAAACCAGCATGTTGTTCCATATATATTTCTTCCTCTAATTCTCCATTGAGTAAAGCAGTTTTTACATCCATTTGATGTAACTCAAGATCCATACTAGCCACTATTGCCAGAATAATGCGAATCGAGATAAATCTCACCACAGGAGAAAATGTTTCTTCATAATCAACTCCTTCCTGTTAATTATACCCCTTCGCCACAAGGCGAGCCTTATGCCTTTCTATCGAGTCATCAGCTTTACGCTTTATTTTGAGAACCCACTTTTTCCCAATAGCTTTGCGTCCTTTTGGAAGGTCAACCAGTTTCCAAACTTGGTTTGACTTCATTGACTCCATCTCCTCTTCCATTGCATGCATCCATTTTTCCTTACTAGGGCAATTTAGAGCCTCATTAACATTTATTGGCTCATCTTCATCTTGTGGAGCAACCATAAAAGTTTCCCTTTCAATGTCAAAACGTCGACGGGGAATACTTTTGCGACTTGATCGCCGTATGGGAGATTGTGCACTTTGTACATCATTCCCCATCATGCTCCCACTCGGATTAGATAATGACGATATCATCTCATCATGTGGTTGTAATTGAGAGTAAGTTGAATCAAATTCATTACTTCTCATGTTACTCCCACTTGGATGAACTCCACTAAGTTTATTATCTTGATCCAAGGTTTCAAATAGAGAGTAATCCTCACCTATTTCGCCCTTCTTAGGAAATTCATTCTCTATGAATGTGACGTCTCGTGATTCGAATTCAGTTATACTTCCACTTTCCTGCTCACCTATGAACACATATCCTTTCGAGTGTTCAGAGTATCTTATGAAAATACTCTTCTTTCCTCTGGAACCCAATTTCCCAAACTTGTGAGAAGACTCATGAGTATAGGCAGCACAACCCCATGGCTTAAGAAAACTTAAGTCCGGTTTTCTACCCGTCCATAACTCATATGGAGTGGAAGTAACTGATTTGGAAGGCACCCGGTTAAGTATATAGGTAGCAGTTAATAACGCATCACTCCAAAAGGTGATAGGTAAATTAACATGCACCATCATGGACCTAACCATTTCCAAAGGGTTCTCGTTCCTTCTCTCTCGCAACACCATTTTGTTGAGGAGTATATGGAATAGACAAATGTCTTTCTATTCCTTTTTCATCACATAATTTTCTGAACTCATCGATAAATATTCTCGACCTCGATTGAATCTCAATACTTTTATTTTCTTGTTTAATTGATTTTCTGCCAGGTTCATAAACCTTTTGAAACAACTCAATGCTTCAGATTTATGAGAAATCAAATAGACATATCCGAATCGAGTATAATCATATATAAATGTGATGAAATAAACAGCCCCGTGCCTTCCTCTCACATTCATCGGACCACAAATGTCAGTATGAATTAAATGCAAAGGAAATTCAGCTCTTTTACCTTTTCCAAATGGTTTCCTTGTCGTTTTCCCTACTAGGCAATGCTCACATATGAGCAAATCGAGTTTTTCAATATTGCCTAACAAGCCCTCTTTGGCTAGTCTATTCATACGTTGTTGGCCAATGTGACCAAGTCTAGCATGCCACACACTCACATCATTATCATATAAATTAGAAGACGTGAAATGGGAATAACAAACATTGGCATTATTATAGTCAACATTTAATACAATAAAACCATCTAGAAAATAACCACAACCATAGTAATTTGTATCCAAATACAAATCCACACCACTATTATGGAAGTTCATATTAAAACCAAGCTTGACCAATACTAAAACAGATACTAAATTTCGACAAATCTCCTGAGCATACAACACATCATGTAGGAACAAAGTGCGTCCACCACGCATGTTCAATTGACATATGCCAATTCCTTTTACTTTGGCTCTGGAGTTGTTTCCTACATAGATCCACTTAGTTCCAGTTGATATTCGTCGAAATTCCACGAAGGATTCTCTATCCTTCGCTACATGGTCTGTTGCTCCTGAATCCACAGTCCACAAAGGATTAGACTCAGTTAAGAATACAGAACTCAACACATAAGCAAAGTTCTGAAAAGCACAGGGGGTGTATACCTTTTTTGGCTCACGACAGTCGCGAGCATAGTGACCCTTCTTGTCACAATTATAACACTTCACCTTTGTAAGTTTCTTCATTCGAGAACGCTTTCCTCTTTCATGTTGGTCAAGCTTAGGTTTCTTCCCTGAAGGTCCTGCTCCCTTGCCTTTCTTTTTATCGAACCAGTTAGGACGTTTGCGCTTGGAGCTCGAAGCTCCATGTGAGCCGGAACCGCATGGTAAATTTCAGTTCCGCTTAGCGCCAAAAGGCGGTCCTCTTCCAGCTCAAGATGACGCACAGCATCCTCAAAGGTTTTGATATTCTCATTATGGGTTAGGTGCACCTTCATATGCTCCTAACTCTGAGGCAAGGAACGGATCACTGCTTGCACTTGCTACTCATCAATCAGGACATGGCCAGCATCTCTAAGCTCATTGATCATGTTTGACATCTTTCTAAGGTGTTGCTTAATGGTCTGACCATGAGGCTTCTTATAAGAGTCAAACCTAATAGTGAGGCTGTCTCGGCCTGTCACCAAGTATGACCAAATCTTGCTGCCAACGCTTCCCCACATTTCCTTGGCATTCTCAAAATGCCTAAACTCGCATGACGTCATTTTCCATGCTACTCAACAACGTAATGCGAGCAAGGGAGTTCTTTCTTTTCCATGCAGCAAAAGCATCCTTATCTCTCTTATGCTTTGCGCAATGTTTCCTTCTTCAGTTCTACCATGGTCGGGTTAAGAGCTTATAATGCCTCTTGCTCTTCCAAAGACATATTGGATTTTCATGTGCCATATTTCATAGTTATCGCCATTGAGCTTCTCACCTTTGTTTAGCTCAGCGACTATGCTCTTTATGGTCAAGCCATTGATCCAACATATTAGACATATATGCACGAATTATTAATGCCTATTATTTATGCATCCATTTTGCACAAAACCATCATATTAATGAATAATTTCAAGTAAGGTTTCAGAATCAAAAGGTCATTATGTTTCCAATCATCATCCAAAATCCTAACTTGGAGTTATTATTAATATAACATTCTATGCAAAATAAATTCTTTGAAATTACAAAAATTTCTATGAACTACCCACAACAAGTTAATAATAACGGAAAGCAAATAATATTTGATATCAAACAATGATATAATAATAATAATGCTTTCACATAATACAACTAACATATCGGTTGCCACACCAACAACAACTAGGTAGAAAACATTACATAAGATGTCCACAAAGCACACTAAATAAAGACCAAATTAAAACATCTAACACAAAGTCAATATATGAACTGAAAAGATCCTTTTTTCTTTAATTTATTAATCTTTTCTTTTGTAACAATCCAGTAATATTCATCTATAAAAGCCATCACAAGTCTCTTATACGAAGTATCTCGTTGACTTCCCATAAGCGATTCAATACTCCTTGCCATTCGGTGGAAGAGTATTCATGAAAATCGCACAATCTCGGTTGTGGCATGGGACGACCATTTCATATGACATTTTGTATTTTCCCGTTGACTTCAAGAATATGATCAATTAAGTCGCCACTCTCCCATCGATAATCAGTCAGCTCAGCTATCAACCTACAAAGCCTTTCCTTTTGATCATCGGTAATTACGCGAATAGGCGTGAATCAAGGGAGGCATTGTTCCCGCAACAAATGCAGAACAAATTAGGGATTACATATAATCCACATAGACTTAATTGGAAAAAAAGAAACAAAATTTTTTTTTTCAGTCAACGGTTAACGGTCAACAGTCGAGTCAACGGTCAACGGTCAACGGTCGAGTCAACGATCAACAGTCAAGTCAACGGTCAACGGTCAGCCAGGTCGAAGTCAACGGGCGGTCGGGTCGGACTGGTTGGGCCGGTCGGTTGTCAACGATCGAGGGTCAACGGTCGAGTCAACGGTCAACGGTCGAGTCAACGGTCAACGGTCAAGTCAACGATCAACGGTCGCGGTCAATGGTCAGCCGGGTCGGAGTCAACGGGCGGTCGGGTCGGACTGGTCGGGCTGGTCGGACGAACCGACTGGCACGTGCCACGCGTGTGCACGGCTAACGTCACGATGACGTTAGCTGGCGTGTGCGTTGCATGTGCCTGGGCCGAAACGACGCATTCGACACGCCAGGTGCGTGCGTGCGCGTCGCACGCGCCTGGGCCAAAACGGCGCGTTCGACGTGCGCGCCTGCGGGGGTCCACGCGCTGATGACCCCCGTTCGTTCCGGCTACGCGTGGCAACGCGTCCGGCGGCAATCCGTGACTCATTTTTCTCGTATCGACGAGAGCTTCGTCCCTTCGCTATCAAAAAATGAATTTCGACTTGCATAAAATCACAAAACAAGACGAACAGTACACGGGTGTCGGGTTTTTCCATCCCCGATTGACTAGCAGCGGCTTTTCTCGAATTTCGACCACAAAAATAATTCATTAACATAAAAGGGGGTCGGGAAACATGAACTACGGCTCTGATACCAATGTTGGGAATTACTAATTCCCTAAAACGGATTCGACACTAAATCGAACCTTTAAAACGAATGCAGAAGACGAGCCCAAGAACAAACATGTATCACCGATCAAAGACATACCACGGAATCGAGCGTACCTTATTGTCCACAAACTAAACACTAATGTTGCGATTCGAGGAGGAAACTGGACACTATTCTTCAAAGGAGAATTCTTTTCTTCGCTTAGGGAGAGAAGCGATGTGCAAGAGACGTTGTTTTAGGGGAACTGTTGTTACATTAGTTTTTGGGAGAGTGAGAGAGAAAAAAGAACGTATGTAACCTTCCGAAAGGTACGTTCATTTTTCTTTTATATTTTTCCTCGAAGCGTCTCCTCCAAATGACACAACTTCTCAACGTAACACCCCTTCCAAAAGACACAACCTCTCGTATCTAAACAATGCAACCTTTCATATCGCAACCGTTCTCCTCCACGAGCCCCCCTCATCTTGCGGGTAAGCTTTAGGCCTCAACAGGGGCTTGTGGCCCACTTAGGCCCATCAACACATAAATAAAACCATCAGAAACTCCTTATTTTAGCTCTTTCTATTTCTATTTCGCTTGTTTTCTTTCCGTCGTTATCTATTTGACACGGTTACGTAACCCGCTACTCACGTGAGAGACCAAGGAAAATGGAGTAGATGGTTAATTCCTCCATTGACGTCGTCGGTCCATGCTTGGGAATTTGTCCAGTCTTCTTCAATACCGCGTTTCTTTTCTTTTGGTCCGAAATACGCTCTCAGTGCGTGGAGGATTCTCCTCCAAAATCACCATTACTTCTGGTGGGATGTGAACTTTTTTGTCACTTTCTATTACATCACGTCTTTCATTGCCGACAGAAATTTTCTTGACCATGTTAATTACATTTTTCAACCAAAAACATGTAATGGTGATCATCTTATGATCAGTTAAGATTTACTCAATTGAGCCTATAACACACCACGCCAAAATATATTTTTCTTGATGATGTCTGAAAACGATCTCTACATGAAAACAAAGAGAAAATATAGCTCAAAACAGATGTCTGATAACGATCTCTACATGAAAACAAAGAGAAAATATAGCTCAAAACACTCATTAGTATTTCTGGAAAAGAAAAATAAAAACGAAAATAAGACTTCATTGTGCATTTGTTGAATTTCATGCTTTTTTGGCAACGGATTCATTATTTATTAAAGCAGGTTGGGATTATATTTCTGCCGTATTAAGTTCTCGCTTTGTGGACTTACATCCCAATCCTTACTCTACCAAAGACTTATAAGTCTTTGCAAATAAAGGGCCATACATATTAAATATACGATGTGCATTGTGTATATTGCCGAAAAATATAAAGGAAATAGCGACCGTAACAAATGAGAATTCAAAAAGTAATTGCATAATATTGATAATTTAGGGAAAAATGTGTATTACCTCTCAAATTTCAAGAGAGTTCTGTGTAATATCTCCCATAAAAGAAATTTGATCATTTCTCTCATTCACTGAGAAACAGAGACCATTGACTTGTTTGTTGACTTGATGGTGTCGATTCGTTTATAAATACATGGGTTATAGTTAGTCCATTATAACACATACGCACCTAGAAACGAAGAAAAGCCCACCCCAAAAAACCTCAAACCTCTCATGGCCTCGTCTCAGAAACAATTCTCAATGTTGTTCCTCGCTTACCTTCTTCTCATATTCCCGCAACATATGTCTTGTCTTGCTTCATCTCGAAGCTCTTCTCTGGTGGCCCTTACTGATGCTAGTAACCATACGGTAAATGAGGAAGTGGACGCACTCCTAACATGGAAGTCTAAGTTAGACAGCGGGAGTCGCTATAATTTGTCTTCATGGAATGGAAGCAGCCCTTGCTCATGGCGCGGAATCGATTGTGATCTTCTGGGGAGCGTTGTAAGCTTGAACCTTTCATTTTCTGCCATACGTGGTACGCTTCACTCTCTCAATTTCTCCCATTTGCCCAACTTGGTCACTCTTAGCCTTCCCTACAATAAGCTCTTCGGGAACATCCCTCTGAGCATTGGCCATCTTTCCAAGCTTATTCGTCTGGAGTTAAATCAAAATAATCTTTCGAGAAACATTCCAATTGAACTTGGGTCATTGCGATCTTTACAATATCTTGATCTTAGTGGTAATAATTTGACTGGCCCAATTCCCATTGAGATATTTGGCTTGAGCAACTTGACACTACTAAGCTTTGCGAATAATAAGCTTTCTGGTTCCATTCCTAAAGAAATAGGAATGCTATCTTTACAACATCTTGATCTTTCTGGTAATGATTTGACCGGCCCAATTCCCGATGAGATAGTTAGTTTGAGCAACTTGACTAATTTGATCCTTGCGGCTAATAGCCTTTCTGGTTTCATCCCTAAAGCAATAGGGAGGCTGAAGTCTCTCTATGCTCTCCACATACAAGAGAACAGCATTGCCGGTCCTATTCCTTCTTCCATCGGAAACATGAGTAGCTTGGGGGAGTTATTGCTTCTTCATAATCAACTTGTCGGATCCATTCCAAAAGAAATAGGAAGGTTGGGGTCTCTCTATCAACTTGACTTATCTTACAATTATCTCAATGGATCCATCCCTTTAGCTTTAGGAAATTTGAGTAATATGAGATATCTTTACCTCTATAACAACCAGCTTTCTGGCTCAATACCTTCAGAAGTTGGAGGAATGAGACATCTCTTCCATTTTCAACTGCTAAATAATGACTTAACAGGTCCCATCCCTTCCTCCATAGGGAATTTTAGCAATCTGAATATTCTTTTCCTTTTCAAAAATAAGTTGTCTGGTCCTATCCCCAAAGAACTAGGATTGCTCGGATCTCTCTCTAGTCTCGATATTTCCCAAAATAAGTTGTCTGGTCCTATTCCCAAAGAACTAGGATTGCTCGGATCTCTCTCTGATCTCGTGCTTCTAGATAACAACCTCTCTGGCTCAATTCCAATTACTATAAGTAATTTAAGCAAGCTCGCAAGCCTACAGCTGGCCAACAACAATTTTGTTGGCGAATTGCCACAAGATATTTGCAACGGTGGAGTTCTTCAGTACTTTTCTGCGAGTGACAATCACTTCACTGGTCCAATTCCGCGAGGCCTCAAAAACTGCACGAGTTTGTATAGAGTTAGGCTCCAAAACAACCAGCTCAATGGAGATATATCTGAGGGTCTCGGCACATACCCTTCCTTAGATTATCTTGAGTTGAGCAACAATGAACTCTATGGTGAGCTACCACCTAGATTGGGTGAATATAGCAATTTGACAAGCCTAAAAATCTCCAACACTCTAATCTCAGGCGTGATACCCTTTGAGCTTGGCAACATGACCCAATTGCATGAACTTGACCTCTCTTCAAATAGTCTTATTGGGAAAATTCCAGAAGACCTAGGAAAGCTGAAGTTTCTTCTTGAGCTTTCACTCTATGATAATCATCTCGTAGGCTACATACCTCGAGAACTCGGAACATTGTCTGATCTGTCAAGAATTAACGTGGCTGGAAATAACCTAGGTGGCTCAATTCCTGGACAACTTGGGAAGTGTTGGAAGCTTATAGATTTGAATTTAAGTAGAAATAGTCTTGAAAGAAGCATTCCCACCGAGTTTAGCAATCTTCAATCTCTTCAATTTCTCGATCTGAGTCAAAATTTGCTCACAGGAGAAATACCTAGACAACTTGGGCTATTGTACAAATTAGAAACACTCAATCTCTCACACAATCAGCTTTCAGGTTCCATTGCATCAAGCTTTGATGGTATGGCAAGCTTGACATCCATTGACATATCGTACAATGAGCTAGAGGGTGCCTTACCAAACATTCCAGCATTTCATAATGCTACAACTGAAGTTGTGAGAGGAAACAAAGGCTTGTGTGGAGTTATTGCTAGTTTCAATCCCCTGTACGACAACAAGGTCAAAAGGCAAAACAAAAGCAAAAGTTCCTGCTGATTTTGATTCCCACTTTCAGTTGCTTACTCTCTTTGCTTCTTATTGTGGGAGCTTCAAGTATCGTATGCCGAAGAGTAAGGAAAACAGAGGCTAGTTTGACTAATGGAAGCAATGAAAACCCATGGGCAATATTGAGCTTTGATGGAAAGATGGCCTATGAGAACATTATTGAAGCTACGGAGGAGTTTGATGCCAAATATTGCATCGGTGTGGGAGGACATGGGAGTGTTTACAAGGCCCGCTTGCAAACAGGTGAGACTCTGTTGCTGTAAAGAAATTTAAGGAAGCAAAGGGACATTGAAATTGCCAATCGAAAAGCATTTGAAAGGGAGATTCATGCTTTGACTGAAACTCGGCACCGCAATATCGTCAAGCTCTATGGCTTTTGCTTGAGTTCTCAACATTCATTTTTGATATATGAGTTCTTGGAATGTGGTAGCTTGAAGGATGTATTGAATAATGAAGACAGGATAACAACATTTGACTGGAACAAGAGAGTGAATGTGGTTAAAGGTGTGGCTAATGCTTTGTGCTACATGCATCATGAATGCTCTCCTCCTATAATTCATCGAGACATATCAAGCAAGAACATTTTACTGGACGAAGAATACGAAGCTCATATCTCTGATTTTGGCACGGCTAAGGTTCTAAAACCTTATTCATCCAATTGGACTTCCTTTGCAGGCACCTTTGGATATGTAGCTCCAGGTAAGTTGGTTTTTCCGAGATCTCACCCACTTCATTTTATAGATATGAAAATGCTATGCAAGATTATCGTACTTACTCTACCTTGCTTTAAAAGTCTAATTACCTAACGCGAAATTCAAAATTATTCACACGGTTTGAAGGTCAACGAGATCTAGGCCCATCAGTTAATAAACTGAAACTTTTCCCTAAATAAATGAAAATTTTAAAAACCCAATGTGATCTAGAGTTTGATTTATAGTAGTTTTGATTTATACAAAATCAGCTTAGATTGATGGAGCATGGATACTGTATAAAAGCTATAAAAATTCTGGTCTTTTCTCTATGTAGAACTTGCATACACTATGGAAGTGAACGAAAAATGTGATGTTTATAGCTTTGGAGTGGTGACATTGGAAGTAATCATGGGAAGACATCCAGGAGATCTCATATCGTCTCTTATGTCCTCATCTTCATCATCCTCGCGCCATTCAACAGATTCTGGCCACTGAAAGAAGTTTTAGATCAAAGAATTCCATTACCCAAAAGGTGATGTGCTAGGGGAAGTGGCATTTGTGACAAAGATGGCATTTTCGTGCTTAAGTCCCAAACCAGAGTATCGTCTGAGCATGCAACAAGTTTCTCAAGGAATATCGACACATAGCTCAATCGTGTTGACCACACCGGAGGACATCAAATTGGAAGAACTAGTTGGTCCTACATGCTTCGCTTATTGACATATTTTGGTCTTTCTGTTGCAACCCCTGTGGCAAGCTATCTCTTGTATTTTATTTACCTTAGTCAACTTCATTATAAATTGTTGCAATGTTTCATTAATACTCCAAAACACTTAGGAGTCACTGCCATTTGCATTCCAACCCGAAAGAGATGAACTACAGCTGCGACTTCCAATCCTTAGAGAATGACTTAAAAGATAAGAAGATGCTGATAATTCTTGAAGCTATTACATTTGCTTGTTACAATACTTCTTTCTTGTCATGTATAATCGCAAAGAAAAGGCGATACACTCAAAAGTTGCTAGAGTACAATTGGTATAAGCTGGCATCAGGCTTTGTGAATGTCTACCAACGTCATAAATAAAAGAAAAACTCAAATGCAGATTAGAGTATGATTTGCTTAGATCAAATTAGGTAGGTAATTTTACATTCTTCAAATAGAGACTTATTATGATCCTGAAATGTAACATAACCATTGAACTAGAACAAGCACATCACAATACAAAAGTAACATAAAAGATTTATAACAAATTTAAAAGAACGAGTTATAGATAAAATGTAGTAAAAGAACCTGATATGAGTTAATCAGAAAATAATTTATAACGAGCCCTGGGACAGCAATCCCCATTAGTTAAATCCAAATCGAATTCTATTTCTTTTCTAAGAGGTTAATCTACCTAAACCTATATTAAACGAAAGATATCCATTAAAATCCCTAAACTATACGTATACTAACTCAATGAAACTAAACTAAATCAAATAGAAAGATCTAACAACCTAATCAAGACTTAATTTTCTAACTATTTTGCAACTATTTTCCAATTTATTTTATTTATTATTATACATTATGATAAAAGAGGACACGAGCCGGGCCCTTTGACCCGGTCCGAATGTGGATCATACTTGGACATCTCGTGTTCTTGGCCGTGCGAACAGTTGGGCTCTTTTTACCCGGGCCTCTCAATCGAGTTAAACCCAACCCACTAAAAATCAAACTCAGCCCAAACTGTTCTAAACTAAATCAAGCCCAAACTCCCTAAGACCAAATCAAACCCAAATTTACTGAAATTCAACTTAAGCCCATTTTATTATAATGTTTTTCTCCATTTTTATATTGATATTATTATTTCTCTGCTCTCTCTCTCTCTCTCCTTTTTTTGTTTGTTTTTCCCTTCTGCTAAGTTCATCGTTCGCAGATCTTATCTCATGTCAAGCTTAAGAAACAAAACACTAAAATAACCAACAAATCTTCAACTAAATCAATACATTCAAAGATCAAGTTGAACTCCACCGTCGGCCATCTACCCCCAGCAACTCAACAGCTATGGAAATAGACAATACCTAGTTTAGAGAGAAAAACCAACACGAATAACTCAAGGGATCAATACTTCGACCCAAAAGGAAAAAAAAAAACTCGAGGGATCAACCCAAGTGTCACGCCCCGAAACTCGAGTGCGCGTACATCCCTCAATGGTCGATAGAAAGTGACGTTCCTAGCACGCGTCGCCACCCATTCA